>CM035438.1:23185324-23207824 GCA_020310875.1 Ceratopteris richardii
TAAAGCTAGGAAGGCTAGCTTATGGTGAGAGTTCACTACATTTAAGAAAAAGCAAAGTCATAGCATTAGTGATTATGTCACTAAGATGAAGGACTTGGCAGATAGCCTTGGATCTATTGATGAGGATATTGAAGATCATAGGTTGATAGCACAATTGCTTGCATGATTAAGAGGAGATGAAAGGTGGAAACCTTTTGTACTCTCAACTGAACTTTCATTAAATCATTATGTGCCAGAATTGAATCAGTTACTTGGATTGATGCTCACATTTGAGCAAGACTTGAAATCAGATGGAGATAAAGGATATAGTTCTGCTATGTATGCAAAGAATAAGAAGAAAAATGAGAAAGGTAAAGCAAAGGATGAAGAAGAGGTTACTACTCAAGCAAATTATGCAAGAGGAAGAGGTATTGGCAGAGGTAAAGGTCGAGGAAATGGAAGAGGTAGAGGTAATCAGAACAATAACAAGAAGACATGCTAGATTTGTGGATTGAGCAATCATCTAGCATATGATTGTTGGCATAACCAACAAGGTTCAAATCAAAATCAAAGCAATAATGGCAGAGGAAGAGGTGGAAGGTTTCAGAATCAATTTCAAAGAGGAAGATAGAGTTCAAGAGGAAGTTTTGGTAGAGGTGGTGGAAGAAATTGGAATCAGAATCAGTCTTATAATACTACATACTACAACTATGCAAATGATACACAAAATGACAATCATACAACATTGATGATGAATTCAATAAGTACATCAGAGAAGGAGGATCTCAAGGTATTCCATATTGACTCTGGTTGTTCAAATCATTTGTCAGGTAATAAAGAATTGTTGTCAGAATTGGAAGAAGGTAATTCAAGTCATACAGTACAAACAAGTGACAATACAAAACATAATGTACATTCAATTGGAAAAGTGAAGTGTAGAAGTGGAGCTGCTTTGTTAACAAATGTTTTGTATGTTCCAACAATACCAAAGAATCTGATTAGTGTGGGACAAATAGTGGAAAAAGTTTTTCAAGTTAGATTTACAAATAAAGGGGTATTTGTTGAAGATATAGAGGATGGATACAATCAAATTGTATGTGGTAAAAAGGAAGGTAGACTTTTTACTCTCAAAGTGCAAGGGAATGTTGGTCAAGCTTTGATCACACATGGTGATGAAGTACTTATAGAGTTAGATCTCTGGCATAAGAGGTTAGTGATGGAGAGTGTTAATCTCCAAAAGAACAACCTACTCTTGAATTTAGAACACCTCTATATCAAGAGTAAGTCAAAACCTTCACCAATTTAAGCTATCAATGACCAAATATCAATTTCTTGACTAAACTATGAAGAAGGAATTCTCTCAGAAAGTCTGCTGCATAGATCTTGCTCATTGACTGAGTAAATGTGTAAAGGTTTTTATGAAAATTTGCACAAGGTGTCGCCTAAAGATTGTGCACCTTCTCCAAGTTAAATTACTTCAAAAGGTTCAGTAGATATTGAGAAATCTACTTACCAAGTCAGCTATGTTTAAATCTGCACTTCTGAGAAGTCGATTTGGACACCCCTAACTTCTTAACTTTAATTCTCTCAGTATAAAACCTGTTTAAGCAAATGCTTCTAGCCACGAGTAGCTTACCTTCCAACTTAAAGATTAAGTGATTACTTGCACAAAACTTTAAACGGTGGAGTGAGAAATGATCAAATCATTAAGATCAAAATTTGCGCCCGTTTCAGGAACCAGTGAGTACTTTCTCACATGCAAATGTTCCTACACACAATTCTCTTAGCCTGATCACAATTAGACTCTCAAACTCTAGCCATAGATTGATTAACTATGGACTTAGATATCTCCAAAAGGAATTCACAAAAGATCTATCACACAGAGAGAAAACACAAAAACATCGGGCGCAATTTTTCCTTCTATTTCTCAGAAATTACAACTGAGTGAGGATGGAGAGTTCAACTCACTTCACACATGTCTAATGACATTTTCTGCTTCTCAATACACAAATCTCATGATCTCCTATTGTCTCTCCTTGTCTTCTCTACTTGCCCCGACATTTTTCAAAAGTATTTATAGGCAATTAAGTACAGACTTTTTATCAAAGCATAAGTATATGTAAACTATGTCTTAACTAATATACATATGTGTACATGTCTTTCACTCTCTGAATGTATCCATCTTCTTTGCTTCAAATCTTCAATTGGTGATTGGTCTGCACCAACAGCTCCCCCTCAATCATCAATTGAGGTTTCTCTTATCTTCTTTATACCTGCCATGTCTTTAAACTTCTGTAGCTTTGGTCCATCCAAGCTCTTTGTAAGCATATCAGCTATCTGATCTTTTGTTGAAGTATGTATGACTTCAACCTCCTTATCCATCACCTTCTCTCTTAGAAAGTGATACTGTATCTCAATATGTTTAGTCCTGGCATGAAAAACAGGATTAGCAGCTAGATATAATGAACTCATGTTATCACCATAAATGATAGGTGTGTTCTGTATAGTATCAAAACTCTTCATTAGATTCTTAAGCCATATCACTTCTTTTGCAGCTTCAACCATGCCTTTGTACTCTGCTTCTGTAGATGACAAAGCAACTATATGTTGCTTCGTTGAGCACCAAGAGATTAACTTATCTCCCACATAGCACATGTATCCATAGGTTGATCTTCTATCATCTGGATTACCTGCCCAATCTGCATCACTATAGAGCTTGATGTTTGTATCTGATGTGAACCCATAATACAAACCTTCTTTGAGTGTACCCTTAATGTATCTCAACACTCTTTGACCCGCAATCAAATGCTCTTTCCTAGGACAATGCATAAATTGAGACAAAACCCCTATTGCATATGATAAATCAGGTCTAGTTAAAGTAGCATAGATAAGACTACCAACCAAACTCTGATATTGTCTCATGTCCTTGAATTCTTCACCTCCAAATTTACTCAATTTGTGATTCACCTCCATTGGTGTAGGTGCTACCCTGCAATCATCCATTTTAAACTTGATTAACAAGTTCTTCAAATACCTTTCTTGGGTCACAAATACTCCATGTTGGGTATATGTAATCTCCATGCCCAAGAAGTATGACAAGTCTCCCAAGTCACTTATTTTGAACTCCTTTTCCATTTGCTTCTTTAGTCTTTGTATTTCTTCCTCATCTTTACCTGTAAGGATTATATCATCAACATATATGCACATGTATATGAAACCATTATCACTTGCTTTGACAAGCAAGCTACTATCTGCTTTAGACACCTGAAATCCAAGTTCTTTCAAGAATTTTACAAGTCTATAATTCCATGCCCTTGGGGCCTGCTTCAAGCCATACAAAGCTCTCTTGAGCTTGCACACATGATCAGGATACCTTTTATCTCTGAACCCTTGAGGTTGCTCCATGAATAAATCATCTGAAATATAACCATTCAAAAAGGCATTTTTTACATCAAGTTGACATAACTTCCAACCTTTACATGCAGCAATAGCTATAAGTGTCCTGATGGTTGTCATCTTTGCCACAGGACTATAAGTCTCATCATAGTCAACACCATATGTCTGAGCAAACCCTTTGACAACAAGTCTAGCTTTGTACCTAGACACACTTCCATCTGCAAATCTTTTTGTCTTATAAACCCACTTACATCCAATGATCTTCTGACTATTTGGCTTTGGAACCAAATCCCATGTTTGATTCTCCAATAATGCATCATATTCTTCCTGCATAGCTTTCTCCCAATTTTCTTTACCTTTTGCCTCTTCATATGTAGAAGGGTCTTCATCTGTTTTAATCATGTAAGCATAATATTTGGTAGCCAAAAATGAAGTATCATAGCTATACCTTGTAGGTTGCCATTTGTTCCTTGTAGACCTCCTAAGCTCTCCACTTCTTGAGGTTTCTGGTTCTTCATATTCAGGATCAAACCTAGGTGTTTCTTCCACTTCAACCTGCACTTCATTATTCTCTTCTTCATCAATTATTTGTACCTTTGACTTACCTTTCCTTTGGCTCACAATCTCTTCATCATCTGTATTAAGATTGATAGTACCTGCATACCAAGTACCTTGCTCATCAAATGTAACATCTTTTGATACAAGAAAATGTTTTGTGGATGGATTCCACAACCTGTATCCCATCTACTTATCATCATAACCAATAAACACATATTTTTCAGCTTTAGGTTCCAATTTGTGCCTTAATTGTGATGGCACATATGCATAGGCCAAACATCCAAATACTTTGCAATGGTCTAGTGTAGGTCTCTTACCCCACCATGCCTCATAAGGTGTCATTCCCTGCAAAGCTTTACATGGTAACCTATTGACCAAATAAGTAGCTGTATTTATAGCCTCAGCCCACAAATAATTAGGGCAATTTTTCTCTTTCATCATGGACCTTGCAAACTCAACAAGAGTTCTATTTCTCCTTTCTGCTACACCATTTTGTTGAGGAGAGTACCTGCAAGTAACTTCCCTTTTTATACCTGCATCCCACAAGTAATTACTGAATTCATTAGAGAAATACTCTCCCCCTCCATCTGACCTTAGTCTTTTCAACTTATGTCCTGTAATTCTTTCTGCATATGCATGATAGTGTTTAAATGTATTAAACACTTCTGAGTTATCTTTGATCACATAAATAGTGATCCATCTAGTAGCATCATCAACATAAATCACATAATACCTTGACCCATTTATACTGAAATCCTTTGATGGCCCCCACACATGTGTGTGTACCAACTCAAGCTTCTCTGAGTACATAAAACCATGCTTGGAGTAGGAAAGCTTATGAGCCTTACCTAATTGACATGCCTCACATCTGTATGTCATATGTTGACCTGCAACATTAGGCAAACCAAGCACTGAACCATTGTTAATCATGTCTTTAATACCTCTTTCATTGAAATGTCCAAGCCTCTTATGCCAAAGATCTAACTCAGAGATCTTATGTCCTCCATATGTGAACATGGCATGACCAATATTACCTTGAATCTTCAATGTGAACAATCTTCCTTCTTTCTTCCCTGAAACAATTTGTTTATACCCATTGCTAGGGTCTTCCACAAACACTCCTTCATTAGTGAACCTTACTTCATAACCTTTTTCCACAATTTGTCCTACACTTATCAAATTCTTAGGAATTGTAGGAACATACAGGACCTTACTCAATAAGGTGCTACCATCCTTGGCCTTCACTGATCCAATTGACTTGACATTGTGCTTTGTGTTGTCACCTGTTTGAACAACATGATTAGATACCTTATTCTCCAAATCAGTCATCAAGGCTATATTACCACTCAGGTGATTACTACACCCTGAATCAATGTAGAAGACTCTTTGATCTTCACTCTGCCTTTCACAAGTTGCATTCATTATCAATGTTGAATCTTCCTTTTGATCTGAAGCATAATTGTAGTAGGTGTTGTTATATTGTTGACTTTGGAGACCTCTACCTGCATTTCTTCCAAAGTAACCCCTACTACCTCTGCCTCTGAAATTACCTCTTTGATTTCTACCACCTCTTCCTCTTGCATTATAATTTTGACTATATCCATTATTACTCTGAGTATTGTGCCAACAATCATTAGCTAAGTGATTTGTCTTACCACAAATCCAACAAGCTTTGCCTCCATCTTTGTTGTTTCTGCCTCTTCCTCTACCTTTGCCACCTCCTCTACCTCTTAGGAAGTTGGCTTGACTAGTTGTGCCTTCTTCTTCACCTGATTGTTGCTTTCCTTTGTTAGCTTTCTTCTTGTCCTTTGAGTACATTGCATGACCTGTACTTTTGTCACCATCTCCTTTAACATCCTGCTCAAATGTTAGCATATGACCTAGCAACTGATTTAAATCAGGAGTGAAATGATCAAGTGATAATTCTGTAGATAAAATGAATGGCTTCCATTTGTCATCACCTCTTAAACCTGTAAGAATTTGCCTTACCAATTTATCCTCCTCAATGTCTTCATCAACAGCTCCTAAAGCATCTGCAATATCTTTCATTCTTGTCACATAGTCTGAAATGGATTGAGAAGCCTTCTTCTTAAAGGTGGTAAACTCTGCCCATAAGGATGCCTTCCTTGACTTAGTAGTATTCTGGAAATGCTCCTCCAAAGCATTCCAAATATTAGTTGCACTTTCAAGACCTCGAATATTGTTGGAGACCTCTTAATCTCCAAAGGTTTGATCTATACTGACTTAAGAACACTTCTATGTCAGTTATAAACCAAACTTTACACAAACAATGTTCTTCTTTACCAAAACTTCAATCAACACTTCTCTGAGTGAAGAAGTGTCTACTTCAGAAAGTCTGCTTCAGGAATCAACTTCATTACCTGCATAAAACTTCAAATTTCTTCAAGTAAATGATGCACAAGTATTTGCAATACCTTTGCGCAATCATGTCAATCATTAGTTCTCAAAACTAATCACCAAAAGTTTAATTTGATCATTAAGATCAAAGATATGTCACAAAATTTCTCTCAGAAGTTGCGCCTTCGACATAGTCAACTTCTTAAGTTGATTTCTCCCAATCTGAAACCCGTTTTGCTAAATGCTTTTAGACATAGCTTCCCTATCTCCTAACTTAGATTTTAAGTGCTCACTCATCAAAAACTTTACAGTATACACTCAGATCTAAGCAAAACACTGAGACGGAAAAGTGCGCTACTCTCAAACTTCTGTTTTCACATTCTACATATGAATGTTCCTATTGATCATTCTCACAGTAGGAGAGGAATTAGATTCTAAAACTCTAGACATAGCTTAATTAGCTTCTCAATTAGATGTGTACAAAAGGAATTCTGATCCACATGATCAGACAGAGAGCACTCAGAGAAAAACCCGTCGCTATTTTCTGGGAAAAAACTCTCTACACATCTTTCTAAAGTTTGTCATCTACAAATGACTCTCATACATATTTCTTGTCATCATTAACTTATATATACATGACTTTAGACTCATCCCGTATCTATGACATTTCTCTTTATCATCCTAAAGGTTTTACTATACTCAATTTACAAGATTCTTCACTTATATGTACATATGTGTACAAGACATCACCCTGAAATCTTCTTCACTTTCACAAGTGTTTTCCTTCACTTCATTCTGACGATAAACCTTCTTCAAGATCTCTATAATCACCAATTTGTGATTGGCTTGTTCCAACAGCTCCCCCTCAATCACTAATTGTGATTATTCCATTCTTCTTCACTCCTGCCATCTCCTTGAATCTCTGTAGCTTAGGTCCATCCAAGCTCTTTGTCATCATATCTGCCACTTGTTCTTTTGTTGGAGTGTACATCACTTCAATCTCTTTATCAAGTACCTTTTCCCTCAAGAAATGATACTGAATCTCTATATGCTTAGTCCTGGCATGAAAAACAGGGTTAGCTGCCAAATACAAAGAACTCATATTGTCTCCGAAAATAATTGGAGTACTATGATCAGTCTCAAAACTTTTCATCAAGGTCTTCAACCATATCACTTCTTTTGCAGCTTCTACCATTCCCTTATAATCAGCTTCTGTGGATGATAAAGCAACTGTATGTTGCTTCCTTGAACACCAAGAAACTAGTTTATCTCCAACATAACAGAGATACCCATGAGTAGACCTTCTATCATCTGAGTCACCTGCCCAATCTGCATCACTAAACACTTTGATTCTTGTATCAGAAGTGAAACCATAATACAAACCTTCACTTAGGGTTCCTTTGATATATCTGAGTACCCTTTGAGCTACAATCCAATGAGTCTTCTTTGGACAATGCATAAATTGTGACAACACACCTACTGCATATGATAAATCTGGCCTTGTCAAGGTAGCATAGATTAAACTACCTACCAAACTCTGATATTTCTTCATATCATTGAATTCTTCACCTCCATACCTGCTTAATTTATGATTTACCTCCAATGGTGTAGTTGAGGTCTTGCAATCTTCCATGTTAAATTTGACTAGAAGATTCTTCAAATACCTCTCTTGTGAAACATATACTCCATGTTGAGTATACACAATCTGCATTCCTAGAAAATAAGATAAGTTTCCCAAATCACTTATCTTAAACTCCTTCTCTATTTGCTTTTTGAGTTCATTGATTCCTTGAGCATCTGTTCCTGTAACAATAATATCATCAACATAAATGCACATGTAAATGTATCCATTTTCACTTGCCTTCACTAGCAAGATACTATCTGCCTTTGATGCTTGAAATCCACATTCATTCAAGAACTTGACCAATCTGTAATTCCAAGCTCTTGGGGCTTGCTTCAACCCATATAAGGCTCTCTTGAGCTTACACACATAATGTGATCCAATTGATTCCATGAAGCCTTCTGGTTGCTCCATGTATACTTCATCTGCAATGTATCCATTTAAAAATGCATTTTTCACATCCAATTGTGATAATTTCCATCCCTTACAAGCAGCAATAGCAATCAATGTCCTAATTGTAGACATCTTAGCAACAGGACTAAAGGTTTCATCATAATCTACCCCATAAGTTTGGGCAAAACCTTTGACCACAAGTCTAGCCTTGTATCTAGACACCTTACCATCTGCAAACCTCTTTGTTTTATACACCCACTTACATCCAATGACTTTCTGATTCTTTGGTCTTGGTAATAATTCCCAAGTTTCATTTTCTAGTAGAGCATCATACTCTTCCTGCATTGCCTTCTCCCAATTCTGTTTACCTTTGGCTTCTTCATAAGTGGTTGGATCTTCTTCTGTCTTCACAATGTAAGCATAATCTTTTGTTGTTAGGAAAGATGTATCATAACTATACCTTATAGGTTCTTTCCTTTCCCTTGTAGATCTTCTGATTTCTGCACTTCTCGAAGTTTCAGCCTCATTTGACTCTGGATCAAATCTTGGCCCTTCTTCTACATGATCTTGCAATCTACTTCTAGAGTCAACTTCATCAACAATTTCTTCATACACTTTTACTTTTGCCTTTCCTTTCCTTTGTATTTCTTCAACACCTGCATAATCATTTGGTGATCCTGTATACCATGTATTTTGCTCATCAAATGTCACATCTTTGGTAACAAGAAATTGCTTTGTGGATGGACTCCACAACCTGTAACCCATCTGTCTATCATCATATCCAATAAACACATACTTCTCTGCTTTTGGTTCTAGCTTATGTCTTAATTGTGAAGGAACATAAGCATATGCAATACATCCAAATACTTTACAATGATCAAGGGTAGGTTTCTTACCCCACCATGCTTCATAAGGGGTTCCTCCATCCAATGCTTTACAAGGCAACCTGTTCACAAGGTATGTTGCAGTGTTAATGGCTTCTGCCCATAAGTAATTTGGACAATTCTTTTCCTTCATCATAGCTCTTGCAAATTCTACAAGAGTCCTATTCCTCCTTTCTGCTACTCGATTCTGTTGAGGGGAGTACCTGCAAGTTACTTCTCTTTTTATACCTGCATTCCACAAATAATCATCAAACTCTTTAGAGAAATACTCTCCCCCTCCATCTGACCTTAACCTCTTAAGCTTTTGCCCTGTGATCCTTTCTGCATAGGCATGAAAATGTTTGAATGTCTTGAAAACTTCTGATTTATCCTTGATTACATACAAAGTAATCCACCTGGTTGCATCATCAACAAACAACACATAATATCTGGATCCATTTATGCTATAGTCCCTTGAGGGACCCCATACATCTGTATGAACCAATTCAAGCATATTTGAATACTTGTACCCTGACTTATTGTAAGAGCCTTTATGTGCTTTACCTAATTGACAAGCTTCACACTTGTACACCATATGTTGCCCTTCAATATTTGGCAATCCAAGCACCACCTGATTCTTTGACATTTCCTTTATAGCTCTCTCATTGAAATGACCTAGCCTTTTATGCCATAGGTCTAATTCAGATACCTTTTGACTTCCATAAGTAAATAATGCATGTCCCACATTACCTTGGACTTTGAGGGTGAACAACCTTCCTTCCTTTTTTCTTGCAATTATGTTTCTATATCCCTGATTTGGATCTTGCACATAAACAACATCATTTGTGAATCTTACCTCATATCCTTTCTCCACAATTTGCCCTACACTTATCAAATTTTTACGAATAGTAGGAACATAAAGTACCTTGCTCAGAAGTGTACTTCCACTCTTTGTCTTCACTGATCCAATGCTCTCCACTTTATGTTTGGTATTATCACCTGTTTGAACTGTATGTCCATTCACCCTTGCTTCCATATCAGTCATCAAGGATAGATTCCCACTCAGATGGTTGCTACACCCTGAGTCAATATAAAACACTCTTTGATCTTCTCCCATTGATTCATGAGTTGCATTCAAGATAAGAGTCATGTCATCCTTATGATCTGATGCATAATTATAATAATTGTTGTTGTAGGACTGAGATTGGAAGTTTCTTCCACCTCCTCTACCATATGATGTCCTACCACCTCTTCCTCTGAAGTTACCTCTTTGGTTTCTGCCTCCTCTACCTCTTTGATTATAATTCTGATTATTGCTTCCACCATTTTGATTGTTATACCAACAATCATTTGCCAAATGATTAGTTCTGCCACAAATCCAACAAGCTTTAGCATTATCTTTGTTCTTACCTCCTCTTCCTTTACCTCTGAAATTCATCTTCCCTTTTGTGAAGTTAGCTTGATTTGAATTCCCTTCATCATCATTCGATTGCTTTCCCTTGCCATTCTTTTTCTTGTCCTTGGAGTACATAGCTTGACTTGTACTTCTATCATTGTCTCCTTTAAGATCCTGCTCAAAGGTTAGCATGTGTCCTAGCAATTGATTAAGATCAGGAGTAAAGTGATCAAGTGACAACTCTATGGACAATATGAAAGGCTTCCACTTCTCATCTCCTCTCAAACCTGTAAGTATTTGTCTTACCAACTTTTCCTCTTCAATGTCTTCATCCACTGCTCCCAAGCTATCTGCAATATCCTTCATCCTTGCCACATAATCAGAAATTGATTGTGAGCTCTTCTTCTTGAAGGTTGTGAACTCAGCCCATAGTGAGGACTTCCTTGACTTAGTTGTATTTTGGAAATGCTCTTCCAAGGCATTCCAAACATCTGTAGCACTTTCCAAACCTCTGATGTGAGGTAGAAGATAATCATTTATAGCCATGTAAATGATACTCCTTGCTTGAGCATCCTTTCTCATCCAAGTCTTCAAATTTGCAAGCTCTTCCCTAGTTGGAATACTAGGATCTGCAAATTCAGGTTTTTCTTCATCTCCTGTAATAAAGGCCATCAAATCTTTACTCATGAGGTGTGCCTCCATCCTCATGGACCATGCTGGATAGTTCTCCCTATCTAGCTTATCAATCTGCAAGCTTTCTCCCATCCTTGACCTTCTGTATCTGCAATTACTATGGTTTATGAGGATAAAGTGTACCTTTAATGTGAGCCTTGTCCTTCTTGATTCTTTTTGAGCTCGTGCTTTGAACTTCTGCAAGTTATCTTCAATAATTGTCCTTGTCCTCCTTTGATTTGGAAGATCTCCAATATCTGCACCAATCGGAACTTCAATTGTCTTTTCTTCTCTTGTATTTCACCTTCAGCTCTGATACCACTGTTGGAGACCTCTTAATCTCCAAAGGTTTGATCTATACTGACTTAAGAACACTTCTATGTCAGTTATAAACCAAACTTTACACAAACAATGTTCTTCTTTACCAAAACTTCAATCAACACTTCTATGAGTGAAGAAGTGTCTACTTCAGAAAGTCTGCTTCAAGAATCAACTTCATTACCTGCATAAAACTTCAAATTTCTTCAAGTAAATGATGCACAAGTATTCGCAATACCTTTGCGCAATCATGTCAATCATTAGTTCTCAAAACTAATCACCAAAAGTTTAATTTGATCATTAAGATCAAAGATATGTCACAAAATGTCTCTCAGAAGTTGCACCTTCGACATAGTCAACTTCTTAAGTTGATTTCTCCTAATCTGAAACCCGTTTTGCTAAATGCTTTTAGACATAGCTTCCCTATCTCCTAACTTAGATTTTAAGTGCTCACTCATCAAAAACTTTACAGTATACACTCAGATCTAAGCAAAACACTGAGACGGAAAAGTGCGCTACTCTCAAACTTCTGTTTTCACATTCTACATATGAATGTTCCTATTGATCATTCTCACAGTAGGAGAGGAATTAGATTCTGAAACTCTAGACATAGCTTCATTAGCTTCTCAATTAGATGTGTACAAAAGGAATTTTGATCCACATGATCAGATAGAGAGCACTCAGAGAAAAACTCGTCGCTATTTTCTGGGAAAAAACTCTCTACACATCTTTCTAAAGTTTGTCATCTACAAATGACTCTCATACATATTTCTTGTCATCATTAACTTATATATACATGACTTTAGACTCATCCCGTATCTATGACATTGCTCTTTATCATCCTAAAGGTTTTACTATACTCAATTTACAAGATTCTTCACTTATATGTACATATGTGTCCAAGACATCACCCTAAAATCTTCTTCACTTTCACAAGTGTTTTCCTTCACTTCATTCTGACCATAAACCTTCTTCAAGATCTCTATAATCACCAATTTGTGATTGGCTTGTTCCAAAAAATATGAGGTAACAAGTAATCATTGACTGCCATATATATAATGCTCCTAGCTTGAGCATCTTTCTTCATCCAATTTTTCAAATCTGCTAACTCTTCCCTAGTTGGAACACTAGGATCTCTGAACTATGGCTTCTCTTCTTCTCCTGTGATATAAGCTATTAAATCTTTGCTCATAAGATGAGCTTCCATCCTCATTGACCATGTAGGATAGTTTTCCCTATCCAATTTCTCTATTTGTAGAGAATCTCCCATCTTGTGTCCACCTGTGTATTGAAATCTTCAAGCTTTATGAACAATATATGTACCTTTACTTCAAATTAGAGTCCTTTTGTCTTTCTTGATGTCGTATGGTCTCCTCCTCAAGCTTTGCCTTCAAGCTTTCACCTTTTAGTTCTTCAATTGTTGAATTTCTTGAATCTGCAGCAGTCGGACCCTCCTTTCCTTGATTTTGATGTTTCCTGCTCTGATACCACTGATGGAGAGTGTTAATCTCCAAAAGAACAACCTACTCTTGAATTTAGAACACCTCTATATCAAGAGTAAGTCAAAACCTTCACCAATTTAAGCTATCAATGACCAAATATCAATTTCTTGACTAAACTGTGAAGAAGGAATTCTCTCAGCAAATCTACTGCATAGATCTTGCTCATTGACTGAGTAAATGTGTAAAGGTTTTTATGAAAATTTGCACAAGGTGTTGCCTAAAGATTGCGCACCTTCTCGAAGTTAAATTACTTCAAAAGGTTCAGTAGATATTGAGAAATCTACTTACCAAGTCAGCTATGTCTAAATCTGCACTTCTGAGAAGTCGATTTGGACACCCCTAACTTCTTAACTTTAATTCTCTCAGTATAAAACCCGTTTAAGCAAATGCTTCTAGCCACCAGTAGCTTACCTTCCAACTTAAAGATTAAGTGCTTACTTGCACAAAACTTTAAACTGTGGAGTGAGAAATGATCAAATCATTAAGATCAAAATTTGCGCCTGTTTCAGGAACCAGTGAGTACTTTCTCACATGCAAATGTTCCTACACACAATTCTCTTAGCCTGATCACAATTAGACTCTCAAACTCTAGCCATAGATTGATTAACTATGGACTTAGATATCTCCAAAAGGAATTCACAAAAGATCTATCACACAGAGAGAAAACACAGAAACATCGGGTGCAATTTTTCCTTCTATTTCTCAGAAATTACAACTGAGTGAGGATGGAGAGTTCAACTCACTTTACACATGTCTAATGACATTTTCTGCTTCTCAATACACAAATCTCATGATCTCCTATTGTCTCTCCTTGTCTTCTCTACTTGCCCCGACATTTTTCAAAAGTATTTATAGGCAATTATGTACAGACTTTTTATCAAAGCATAAGTATATGTAACCTATGTCTTAACTAATATACATATGTGTACATGTCTTTCACTCTGTGAATGTATCCATCTTCTTTGCTTCAAATCTTGAATTGGTGATTGGTCTGCACCAACAGTTAGGACACTTTAATGAAAGAGGAATTAAAACCATGGTGGAGAATCAATCTGTAATAGGGTTACCAAATGTAAAAAGGTCAACATATGATCTACAAATGTGAAGCTTGTCAAATGGGAAAGGCACACAGATTATCATTTCAGAAGAAAGATTTCAAGCATGATGGTTTGCTAGAACTCATACATACAGATGTATGGGGACCAACAAAAGAAGGATCAATCAATGGGTCTAGGTATTATGTTCTTTTCATTGATGATGCTACAAGGTGGATAACCATTTATGTTCTAAAGGAAAGATCAAAAGTATTTGGCGCTTTCAAACATTTTCATGCTTATGCAGAAAGAGTTACAGGTCAAAAGCTCAAGAGGTTAAGTTCTGATGGAGGGGGAGAATACTTCTCCCAAGAGTTCAATGATTATCTTTGGAATGAAGGTATCAAAAGAGAAATAACTTGCAGGTATACACCTCAACACAATGGGGTGGCAGAAAGGAGGAATAGAACATTGGTTGAGTTTGCAAGAGCAATGTTGAAAGAAAAGAATTGACCTAATTATCTTTCGGCTGAGGCTGTAAATACAGCTACATATCTTGTGAATAGGTTACCATGTGCAGCTCTAAATGGGATGACCCCTTATGAAGCATGGTGGGGTAAGAAACCAACACTTGATCATTGTAAGGTGTTTAGATCAATTGTCTATGCTTACGTACCATCACAACTCAGACATAAACTTGAACCAAAGGCTGAAAAATATGTATTTATTGGGTATGATGAAAAGCAGATGTGTTATAGGCTATGGAGTCCTCTAACGAAACAATTTATTGTTTCCAAAGATGTGACATTTGATGAACAGAAGAGTTGGTATGCAGACAAAGATTGTAATCTTGAAACATTTGAAGAAGAAGTAAGAAGAAGTGAAAGAGGTAAATCACATATGCAGGTAGATGGAGATGAAGATCATATGCAAGCAAGCACATCCAGAGTTGGATCATATAGAAGAAATGAAGATGAACCAAGATTTGATGAAGAAATATATCCAGATACACATGAAGAGTGTGAACCAAGAAGATCAACCAGAATGAGGAAACAACCTACAAGGTATTCTTATGATACTTCTTATTTGACTCAGAAAAACTATGCTTACTTGACTAAGGAAGATGAAGAACCTCAAAGCTATGATGAAGCAAAAGGTAAGAGACAATGGGAAGAAGCAATGAAGGAAGAGTTTGATGCACTTGAAGAAAATAAAACTTGGGAACTTGTTCCAAAACCTAATGGTAAGAAAGTGATTGGAAATAAATGGGTTTACAAAATAAAGAAGCATGCAGATGGAAGAATAGCCAGATACAAAGCTAGATTGGTGGTTAAAGGCTATGCTCAAACTCATGGCATAGATTATGATGAGACATTCAGTCCTATGGCAAAGATGTCAACCATAAGGACAATCATTGCTATTGCAGCATCAAAAGGATGGACATTGAGTCAATTGGATATAAAGAATGCATTTTTGAATGGTATGTATCAGATGAGGTTTACATGGAGCAACCTCAAGGGTTTGCAGATTACAAGTTTCCAAATTATGTTTGCAGATTGAGAAGAGCACTTTATGGATTAAAGCAAGCTCCAAGAGCTTGGAACTATAGACTTGTGAAGTATCTTAATGATCTTGGATATCAAAGTTCAAAGGCAGATGCAAGTTTACTTATCAAAAGAACAGATGAAGGTATGATCTACATTTGTATTTATGTAGATGACATTATAATCACAGCTACTTCAAATGAAGGAATCAAGGAGGTGAAGAGATTACTTGAGAAGGAATTTAAGATAAGTGATCTCGGAAAATTGTCATATTTTCTTAAAATGGAAATCACTTATGCAGAACATGGCATATATGTATCACAAGAAAGGTATCTTTTGAATCTTCTAAAGAAGTTTAACATGGAGAATTGCAGAGAGGCATCAACACCACTAGAGGTCAATCATAAACTCAGTAGATATGATGGTGCAGAGTTCAAAGATATGAGGAAGTATCAATCTTTAGTGGGAAGCTCGATTTATGCTACACTAACAAGACCTGATCTTAGTTATGCAGTGGGAGTTCTTTCTCAGTTCATGCATTGTCCAAAGGATCCACATTGGATTGCAGGTCAAAGAGTTCTTAGATATATCAAAGGAACTTTGAAGGAAGGATTATATTATCCTTTTACATCAGATATAAGGTTGAGAGCATATAGTGATTCAGATTGGGCAAGAAGTCAGGATGATAGGAGATCAACTCATGTCTACATGATATACATTGGAGATAAACTTGTGAGTTGGTGTTCAAAGAAGCAACATACAGTGGCTTTATCATCAACAGAAGCTGAGTACAAAGGGCTTGTGGAAGCAGCAAAAGAAGTGATATGGATACCAGACTTTGTTCAAAAGCTTGGATATTGTTCAAGGTATACCTATCATACATGGAGATAATATGAGTTCTTTATATCTTGTAGCAAATCCTGTATTTCATGCAAGAACAAAGCACATAGAGATTCAATATCATTTCTTGAGAGAAAAGGTTATGGAGAAGGAGCTTGAAGTGGTGTATACTTCTACAAAAGATCAGATTGCAGATATTATGACAAAAAGTTTGGATGGAGTGAAGACAAGTAGATTTAAAGAGATGGCAGGAATAAAAGAGAAGAAGATTACATGAAGAAGTCAGAGCATGCTAATTAGTGATTGAGGGGGAGCTGTTGGGACTTCACTCACTAATTAGACAAGAATATATGAAGATATATGAAGGAAAAAGAAAGGCAAGGAGAAGTGAAGGCAAAGCACTCAGAAAATTAAGCCTAAGTGAAGGGACAAATTCACTCTTGTATTTTAGTGCAAAATTAAAGTCTAGTCTTAACATAGAACTTCAAAACTTACGAATTTGAGTCTAGGAGTATGTGAACTATATGTATATAAGTTAATTTGAGTTAAAAGAAGAAGAGATAACTCAATTTTGTAATCCTTGTGTGAATAGGAAAAAGTCGAGTTTTTCCTGAAAGAGATGTTGAAGAAAAACTATTCAGTGTATGAGAGTTTTCCATGGCTATGAGCAAAATTAGGCCAAGCCATTTTCTACATATCTTCTCTGATATACAACACATGTTTGTGTAGAAGGATTTGATCTAATTCCTCTTGTGCATTGAGTTCTAAGTGATTTCATATAAGTGTGTCAGTTAGTTGACAATTACGAGTTTTTTGGCGCATTTTTTCCTGACCTTCTTAAGGTCAGATATGACAGTATAGTGTAAAGCTTTTAATGAGAGATAGCTCATTTTAAAGCTACTACCTTCAACTACAACTGGTCAAAAGATCTTTACGAAACGGGACGCATACTCACAAAAATGAGTCTAACAGTGAAGGTATGTCAAATCGATGAAGTCATTTTTCAGATTTCAGACATTGTTCAAGTATTGAAGTGAAATCAGAAGATTTTGATGATCTTACTTGAAAGTTTTGCATGATATGTGTTGCTTAACATTAGCAAGAACTTCTATTAGCAAGTGATCAAAAGAATTTACAAAGATCAAGCTAATACAGATCAGATTTGAAGCTAGAAGAAAAGACGCAAATTTCCAAGAAGTAAATTTTTTAAATTCACTAAGTTCAGTGATAAAGTTTTCAAATTCAGAGTATTGTTAAGCTAATGATGATTATGAAGGTATTCTAGTATCACTTTAGCTTAGTTCTTGTGGTGTTTCATACACCAACATATCTATCTATCTATCTATCTATCTATCTATCTATCTATCTATCTATCTATCTATCTAGCTAGCTAGCTATCTATCTAGCTACCTATCTATCTACTATCTATGTATCTATGTATCTCTCTATCTATCTATCTATCTATCTATTATTGATGTATAAAACACCACAAGAAATGAATTAATGTGACACTAGAACACCTCTATGGTCACCATTAACTCATTGCCACTCCAAACTTTGAGAAATGATAACCTAAAGTGAGAACTTTGCTTCTACAGAAATTCCTAGTCACCGAAATGACATACCTTCAGTATTTTGCTAATTTCTCCTAGCTCAAGTATTATTTCTCCATGAAACTTTATAGGCTGAAACTAGAAGAGTAGAGCTTTCCAACAAGCTATCATATGCATCAAATGGAGCTCTAGAACTCAAGTTATGGCCCTCACAAGATGACCCTGTATGACCTTCCAAAACTGGAAATCTTGCCTGTTTTAGTATTCCTGATGTCCAAAAATAAAAAATTCGATGCCTGGCATCGAATTTCAGTCCAAGTCGATGCCGGGCATCGACTTTGAGCTTTTTTAGGCCCTTTTTCTGCACCAGAAATACTCTCTTTTACACACACATGAAGAAGACCACTTGTATGCTAGAAGTCGATGTCAGGCATCGACTTTATGCTCAAACTCGATGCCAGGCATCGAGTTGCTCCACAAACTTCATATTTTTAAAAGATTCAACAATAGTTAACACACAGAGAATGAAAAAATGACTTATCAGCCAAGATTCGATGCTAGGCATCGAATTGCTCAAAAAACTTGAATTTTTGAATTCATCACACAGTAGGTAATCATGGAGATGATGGAGAGAGGCTCATACACAGAACTTTACTCAGTTCTTTCTCATAGCTATGAAAACTCAGAAGTTTTACAGATGCTTTCTCACTCAGAGAAGCCCGACTATACTCAGTCATACAAAAATGAGTTCTTCTCACTTTCTCATTGTCTTCCTCCTTCTTCTTCTCTCCGCGTCAGTTAATACTAACTAACTTATATAGATTTTCTCATTCCCGTGATTTTTAAAAAACTTCTAGAACTAAAGTGAACTAACTTTACAAGTATGATACACTTGTGAATTTGTCCCTTCACATAGGCATGGGGTTTTCTTCCTAAGATTTGACCTTGAAATATATGTCCAATTAGTGATTGTTTCTCCAACAGCTCCCCCTCAATCACTAATTGACATTCCCTGTTTCTTCATATCATCTTCTTTTCTTTTACTCCTACCATGCTTTTGAATCTGCTGGTCTTCACACCATCCAAGCTCTTTGTCATTATGTCTGCTAACTGATCTTTAGTAGAAATGTACTCCACTTCAATCTCCTTCTCCATTACCTTTTCTCTAAGAAAATGATATTGGATCTCTATGTGCTTTGTCCTTGCATGAAATACTGGATTTGCTGCAAGATAAAGTGAACTCATATTATCTCCATGTATTGTAGGTGTACCTTGATCAATGCCTAAGCTCTTGAACAATGTCTGCATCCATATGACTTCCTTAGCTGCTTCCACAAGTCCTTTGTACTCTACTTCAGTTGATGATAATGCTACTGTATGTTGTTTCTTTGAACACCAACTTACAAGTTTATCACCAATATATATCATGTAACCATGAGTTGATCTTCTGTCATCTTGGTTACCTGCCCAGTCTGAGTCACTGTAGGCTCTCAACTTCAAATCTGATGTAAAAGGATAATATAATCCTTCCTTTATAGTTCCTTTGATATATCTGAGAACTCTTTGACCTGCAATACAATGTGGGTCCTTTGGACAATGCATGAATTGTGACAAAACTCCCACTGCATAACTAAGATCAGGTCTTGTTAGTGTAGCATAAATCAAACTACCCACAAGAGATTGATACTTCCTCATATCTTTGTAGTCTGCACCATCATATTTACTGAGCTTGTGATTAACTTCAAGTGGAGTTGAAGCTTCTCTGCAATTTTCCATATCAAACTTCTTCAACAAGTTCAGAAGATACCTTTCTTGTGACACATATATGCCATGATCTGTATAAGTAACTTCCATTCCAAGAAAGTATGATAACTTTCCTAGGTCACTGATCTTGAATTCTTTTTCAAGCAATCTCTTTACCTCCTTGATTCCTTCATCTGAAGTACCTGTGATTATAATGTCATCTATATAAATACAAATGTAGATTGTACCTTCCTCTGTTCTTTTGATAAGTAGACTTGAATCTGCTTTTGAACTTTGATATCCAAGATCATTGAGATACTTCACCAGTCTATAGTTCCAAGCTCTTGGAGCTTGCTTCAGTCCATACAATGCTCTTCTCAACCTGCAAACAAAATTTGGATACCTAGAATCTATAAACCCTTGAGGTTGTTCCATGTATACCTCATCTGATATGTATCCATTCAAGAATGCATTTTTTATATCCAATTGACTTATAGTCCATCCTTTTGAAGCTGCAATAGCAATGATTGTCCTTATAGTTGACATCTTAGCTACGGGACTGAATGTCTCATCATAATCTATGCCATAGGTCTGGGCATAGCCTTTCACCACCAATATAGCTTTGTATCTGGCTATACTTCCATCTGCAAGCTTCTTCACTTTATAAACCCATTTATTTCCAATTACTTTCTTACCATTTAGTTTAGGAACAAGTTCCCATGTCTTGTTCTCCTCCAGTGCATTGAACTCTTCCTTCATTGATTCTTCCCATTGCTTTTTACCTTTAGCTTCATCATAGTTCTGAGGTTCTTCATCATCTTTGACCATATATGCATAGTTCTTCTGAGTTATGTAAGAAGTATCATAAGAATACCTTTCTGGTTGTCTCCTTGTCCTGCTTGACCTTCTTGGTTCACATTCTTCATAAGTTTCTGGATACACCTCTTCATCAAATATAGGAGCTTCTTCATTCATTCTTGTTAATCCACTTCTGGATGTACTTGCTTGCATATAGTCTTCATCTCTATTCACCTGCACAATTGATTTTCCTTTCTCACATCTTCTTACCTCTTCTTCAAATTCTTCAGCTGTATGACTTTGATCTGCATACCAACTTTTCTGTTCATCAAATGTAACATCTCTAGAAACAATAAATTGTTTGGTTAGAGGATTCCACAATCTGTAACCCATCTGCTTTTCATCATAACCAATGAACACATATTTTTCTGCCTTTGGTTCAAGTTTATGCCTAAGTTGTGATGGCACATAAACATATGCAATTGATCCAAACACTCTACAATGATCTAGTGTTGGTTTCTTACCCCACCAAGCTTCATATGGAGTCATACCATTCAGAGCTGCACATGGTAATCTATTCACAAGATATGTAGCTGTATTTACAGCCTCAGCCCAAAGATAATTTGGACAGTTCTTCTCCTTTAGCATAGCTCTAGCAAACTCAACCAAAGTCCTGTTCCTTCTTTCTGCTACACCATTTTGTTGTGGTGTATACCTGCAAGTTATTTCTCTCTTAATACCTGCATTCCAAAGATAATCATTGAACTCTTGGGAGAAGTATTCTCCCCCTCCATCAGACCTCAGTCTCTTAAGCTTTTGACCTGTGACTCTCTCTGCATATGCATGAAAATGCTTGAAAGCTCCAAACACTTCTGATCTTTCCTTCAAAACATATAATGTTATCCATCTTGTAGCATCATCAATAAAAAGAACATAATACCTTGAGCCACTGATAGATCCTTCTTTTGTTGGTCCCCATACATCTGTATGAATGAGCTCAAGTACTCCATCATGTTTGAATCCTTTCTTTTGAAATGGTAACCTGTGTGCTTTACCCATTTGACATGCTTCACATTTATAAACCATATGTTGACTTTGCACATTTGGTAATCCTAGTACAGACTGATTAGCAACCATAGCTTTAATTCCTCTTTCATTAAAGTGACCTAATCTCTTATGCCAGAGATCAAGTTCTGTAATCACTCCTTCACCATGTGTGAGCAAAGCTTGACCAATGTTTCCTTGCACTCTTAAAGTAAAGAGTCTACCTTCTTTCTTACCAGAGACAATCTGTTTATATCCATTCTCTGGATCTTCCACAAATACTCCTTCATTTGTAAACCTGACTTGAAAACCTTTTTCAACTATCTGTCCCACACTAATCAAGTTTTTAGGTATTGTAGGAACATACAAAACATTGGTTAGCAAATCTGCTCCACTCTTGCATTTCACTTTTCCAATTGAATGTACACTATGTCTTGTATTATCACCAGTTTGAACTGTGTGACTAGAAATGCCTTTTTCCAAATCTGACATCAATTCTATGTTTCCTGACAAATGATTAGAACATCCAGAGTCAATGTAAAATACCTTTAGATCTTCTTTGTCTGATGTGCTGATTGAATTCATCATCAATGATGTATGACTTTCATTCTGTGTGTCATTTGCATAGTTGTAGTAGGTGGTGTTGTAGGATTGATTTTGTCCCCAACTTCTTCCTCCACCTCTACCATAGCCTCCTCTTTGACTTTGTCTACCTCTTTGAAAATTACTTTGATATCTTCCACCTCGACCTCTGCTATTGTTGTTTTGATTCTGGTTTGATCCTTGTTGGTTGTGCCAACAGTCATGAGCCAAATGATTACTCAATCTACATATCCAGCAAGCCTTTTTGTTGTTATTTTGATTACCTCTTCCTCTTCCAAAACCTCT
>CM035438.1:23212824-23260324 GCA_020310875.1 Ceratopteris richardii
GCAACACCAAATTTGGCGCCGTTGCCGGGGATCGAGTCTAGGACGAATGTGTGATGGTAAGAGTATAGCAAGAAGTGGCGTTGGAAGGTAAAAATTTCAGTTTTTGTTGTTGTTTTTACTTAGTTTTTAGTGTTTTTCACCTCCCCCAGACTCCATCTTCATCACCGCATCATCATCTTCATCTCCAAAAAAATCAGAAATTCACCATATCCACCATTCTCCTCATTTCCCCTCATTTGTGCATGCGAGAGAGTGAGAGAGAGCTTTTGTGCTTGTGTGTACTTTTGTTTTCTTGAGTTTTCTTGCAGGTACAGAGCTCCAGTGCATCAGGAAGGCTGCAAAAAGGTAAAAACTTCAGTTTCTGTCAGAAATTTCCGACTGTGTCAGACCATCGCGATGGTCTGCAAAGTTCGGAATTTGGAGAAGGCGACCACACCAGCGTGAAGAGCACACCTGCGCCTACAGGAATCCATAGCTGCTCACAAAATTTGCATTTTGGTGGACCATCGCGACGGTCTCTGACCATCGCGATTGTCTCACACCATCGCGATTGGCTCACGCCATCGCGACGGCTTGGCCGGACCATCGCGACAGTCTCTGACCATCGCGATTGTGTCACGCCATCGCCATTGGCTCACGCCATCGCGCCAACAGTGCCACGTGGCAATTCAGACCATCGCGACGGTGCACTTCAGACCATCGCGACGACACCCTCACACCATCACGACACTTCAAAAATTCAGACCATCGAGATTGGCTCACGCCATCGCGCCCAGACCATCGCGATTGGCTCACGCCATCGCGCCCAGACCATCGCGATTGGCTCACGCCATCGCGCTCAGACCATCGCGATGGTTCACTTTGGACCATCGCGATTGTGCATGTTGACCGTTGACTGACGCCATTGCGACGGTGCACTTTCACGCCATCGCGACGGTGCACTTTCACGCCATCGCGATTGTCCAAGTTCACGCCATCGCGATTGTCCAAGTTCACGCCATCGCGATTGTGCAATTTCACGCCATCGCGATTGTGCAAATTCAAACCATCGCGATTGTGCAAATTCAGACCATCACGATTGTGCACCCTCACGCTATCGCGACGGTCCCAGACCATCGCGATCATCTCAGACCATCACGATTGTGCAAATTCAGACCATCGCGATTGTGCACCCTCACGCCATCGCGACGGTCCCAGACCATCGCGATCATCTCAGACCATCGCGATTGTGCACCCCCATCACAAATTTTAGGGTTTCATTTTTTGGCCAATTTTGGGGCTATTTTTGGGAAATTTTTGGGTGATTAGACTCATAGGAGACCCCTTAGCTCATATTTGGAGAAAAACTTGTTTGTCAGTTTTTACCCCCCAGGGCCTGAACGGTCATAACTTTTTCATCCGAAGTCCGTTTTTTGAGCTTAATAGCTCATTAGAAAGCTCTTGACGAGTACTACGTGATCTCAACTGTTTTTTCTTAAAGGATATGTCTATTTTTAGATAAGCTATTTTGAGGTTGACCTAGTTTGGGACTAGAAAGCCAGGGGGCAAGCATTGAAAAGTTGGGCAAAAGGGAAGGGACTTAAAAGGTGTATATACTCAAGTGCTTGATCATCCAACTGTCAATTGGTCTAATATTGGAATTTTCCAGGTCTAGCAAGGGCAATCAAAGGCAACCAAGGCAAGGCAGTGAAGGGCATAAAGCTTGGGAAGCGCGGCTTCTTGGGCATCAAAGCAACCAAAAAAGCTGACTCGAGGTTGGAAGATACTCAACCCCCTCAGTCAATTCTTAGCTTAGGCTAAACGGTAGTGTTGTGGATTAAGACGATAGGAATGCCTCAAGTTCAAGAGAGTTAAATTTATCAAGTTCAAGACTAAAGTAAAGGTGTGTGACACGAAAACCTAAAGGAAAGAACCTAAGTCTGACGGAACGAGAACTCAAAATTATAACGGAAAGTCGAATTCCTGACGCATACATTAAGACAAGAATCTAAAGAAATCTAAAAAGAATCAAGACAGTAATAACAAAGAATCGATGACGATCTGAGCGTGTACTGAGTGTGCAAGGAAGAAAATTAATGAACCTTAGATCGGGCAAACATATAGGTAAGTCAGACCGACGAAGCCTTAGATCATCAGAGGCAAGTGTAAGAACTACTGCACGACCGTGGGCTCAGCAATTGAATAGTAATTATCCCTACGAGAGCTCAGACACTAGTGAATCAGAAATGGCATTTAGCACAGATAGACCAGAAGGAGGGTCTAATGTAGCCTATTTAGAAAAACCAGAAGGACCCTATAGGACACAACTAGAGTTTCTCCGAACGAACCGCTTAGGTGCTCGCATCTATGAGGATGGTTTGCGAAGGCAAGTGGTGCAAATGCACAACCCCGATCAACCCATTGGATTGGAACGTCCAGTGGTGAAATTGGAGAGAGACGCGTACATAGACAAAGAAGGGACGATGTACATCTTAAGTACGCAGCCAAACAATACTAACGAGTTTGGCGTGATTCAACCAGAGACGGAAACAAAATCTCAAGGAAAAGAACCATTAGAAGAGCCTAGAACACCTAGAGGGAAATCAGTACTCACACGAGTACTAATCCCGGATTGGATCCCTCAGGACAACAGAAGCATAGAGTTGTTTGTAAATAAAGAAACTGATGAAGCCTTTTGGAGATACAAGACAGAACTACTTAGTGAGGTAGGTATCATCACTATATACGAGTTCAAGGACCCGGATACACCTGGAAAGGTTGTATACTTGGATGAGACTTCAGAAAGAGTCTTTGTGGTGCCTGACCGTGCTAAAAACACATACACATGGAGAGGTGAATTGGTATTCCCTCCATCTAGAACGAACATGAATACAAGTCAACAAGGGGCAGGAACATCCTTAGCCCATGGAAATCAAAGAGAGAAAAATAAAGAGAGACCGGAAGTAAGCTTCACTCACCCCATAGGGAGAGATAGAACAACCACGAACACTAATAGAGCGGATAGACAAAGAGATCATGGAATACTAGGTGGTAGAGATGATTTTCCTCTACCTAGGCCACGTGAACACGCAAGAACATTGAGACCCACACAGTTAGTAAAATCAATGAAGAATTACTTTGATGGGACAGGAGACCCCTATGACCACGTCGCAGAATTCAAGCAAGTACTAAGAGCCGAACAAGTCGAAGACATGTTCACGCAATACAACGCATTTGGACTAACGTTAAAGAATACCGCTTTAACTTGGTTCCAACCTTTGCAACAAAGGCAATTTAGAGACATCCATCACTTTTTAGAGTCATTCATCACTGAATTCTCTAAAAGCGGGATTAGACATGACACGTCTTTGTTGATTCATAGCTTTAAACAGACCCCTCAAGAAACAGTTAGACTGGCAGGACGTAGGTTTAGACAATATGTTGAACGATGTCCAATGCAAGAGCTACCCTCACAAGCCAAGCAAGTGTCATTGTTTTTAGATGGCTTGTTGAGCTCTAAACTACGCTCCTATGTGTACCTAAAAGAACCCAGAACGCTAGAGCAATGTGTAAGGATTTGTATAGACATTGAGGACAACTTAGGAGACGAATTGGAACTCTCCAAGGTCTATAAGGACTCAGACTGTTCATCTCTAGCATCCACAAAATTGTCCAGCTCAATAGAAGACCTTGCAGAAAAAGTGGCCCAGAAACTAGGAGTTTCTAGTAAACCTAGGGTGCTAATGAACAAGCGTTGCTACACCTGTGGTGGTGACCATATGGCAAATGTGTGCCCCAATGCACCACAACCTCAAGCCAACCCTAGTGGCCAATACTGTACAATTGAGAGAAGATACACGAATCATACGGCTCAGGACTGCCCGTACAACAAACAAACCGTGAGACAGAACTACCCGCAAGCATACCCGCAGCCAGGTAGGTATCAAGGCCAATACAATGCTCAGCCCTATTACTATAGACCTTCTCAGAGCTACCCATACCAGGCTCAATAGAGACCCCAACCTGTCTTAGCTCAGCAGCCACCCCCACCAGCGAATGTCATCTCAGTCAAATACGCTGCTGCAGAAGAGAACCTAAGTAGGGCTTTAGTGCCTCCTTCACCTTTGATCACAGAAAGTGACCCGAACTCGAACAGTTTTGACTCCACTCATGTAGATAGTCCACCCGCATATTACACAGAGTCACCAGAACACGTAGAAACATATCATTATGATAGTCCACCAGTGGAACCTAGTTGGGAGCCCGACTATGCTAATGTGATGTACACAAACCCAAATCCACGGCCCCAATTGAGACAACAAAGACCACAGGGCCCTAGAGGACCATGCTTTAGGTGCCAAGGAGATCATTTCATAAAGGATTGTCCACATCCCCCGATAGCAGGACAATCACAGTACTATAATATCCAAGGCTTTTGTGCTGATTGTGGCAAAGAGCACATAATCAAAGATTGTCCTAAGAACCCTGTTAACGCTTCGAATGTGACACCGATCAACGTGATAGGTATTGTAAATAACGCAGATGGATCCAACCCTACATACGTGCCTATCCAAGCTATAACAAGAGCCCAGGCGCTCTTACAGAACCAATAGCTTAATCAAGAGAAAGTAGCCGGAAGTAGTGAAGTTACAGAATCTAGTAGTAAAAAGATGAAATCTTGGAAAGATTTTAGAGAAAGAATAAAGAGAAAATGGAGTAAAAAGATAATGGAGTTGGAAGGAAGTTTGAAGGAATCTAGAGCCAAAATCCAAGAATTGACTTCACAGGAATTGAATCAAGAGAATCCAGCTCAGAAATCAGGATCAGTTTTAGCGGAACCCATACCAGAAAATCTAGACATGATGTTTCGTGCATATCAGGCTAGATTAAAAGAGGGACCTCAAGAAGCTGAAATGAGCAAAAACTACCCTCGAGATGATCTAGAAATTGAGAGAACTAAACTTTGCATGAAGATGGTAGAACTAGCACAAGCTTTGTTCGAAGCCTCTAGATATCTTAATTGGAATAACATGGCAAAACCGGAACTACACTTTCAAGGACTAATGGAGAGGCTAGAATATTTGATTGAAAGCAAAGAGAAAAAGGATCAGCCTAGGAACCCTATTGTCCCAGAGACACAGGAAAGGAATGCACCATCCCTGTCTCAAGTACCCAACTCAGAAAGTCAAGACAATTTGTCTTCCATACATAGGTACTCACATGAATTTTTGAGAGAAATCCAAGAAGAGAAATGGAGAAAGGAACAAGGAACCCATCCTCCTATTCAAGAAATAGATGACTTGCAGGACCAATTTCCTCAAGACATTCCCTCTATTTACGATGATGTAGAGGACGAACAACTGAGTGAACACACAAGATTTGAATCTAATTCGTTACAAGAACTACCTCAGTTCACAGGACCTTGGGAAGCAAAGTCTATTAGTATGAGAGCACCCACCATAATAGTGAGGAATGAAGAATCAGTAATCCCTAGAAACACGGAAGTGATCAAGAATACCAAAGTACAATGTAACCTTACTCTCGAGGAGTTATTGAAGGTAAAACCAGAATTGTGAAAGCATGTAGCAAATCAATTCCCCGAGCTTGCTACTACTCCCTCACCAATAGGATCACAAAATAAGGTACCAGAAATACCCGTAGAAAAGATTGGAGATGTAAGCGAAGGAGAGGAAGGTAACACTTATCTTCCGATAACCCATCAGGGCTACACCACGAAAGCCATCTTAGATTCAGGAGCCGGAGTAGCCATAGCTACCACCGCCTTATGGAAACGTTGGGGTAAGCCAGCATTGAGACCCACCAGGATGAAGCTACAAATGGCTGACGGACACATAGAAAAACCATTAGGCTTACTAGAAGGCATATCTCTCACCACTTGTGGTGTAGAATTTGAGCATACTTTTGCCATTTGTGACTTTGCAAAAAACCATGCTTATGAGATGATATTGGGACGATCATTCATGCGTCAGTTGCAAATTGTACAAGATTGGGGAACTAATTCTTTGTACTTGCAACATTTAGGGGTGACTACCAAAGTCAATCTTAAAGACTATTCACATAGAGATGTACCCCCAAAACAATGGAATACCATCCATAAGACACCAGTAGAGACGGAATCCGTGCACTCATTAGAATCAGATCCTTCTTGGTTGCATGAGGATACTCATTTATGGATGTGTAAAGTAGCCAAACAAGAGGAAGAAAGGTTAGAAGCCAGGACCTTAGGTGCAGAACAACATCCACGAACCCTTCAGGATCCAGCTTACGCACCTGTAGTATTCCCTGACGAAGAGTTTGAACCCCATGGTTGGGCAGAAATCCTAGCAACCATGGATGTAGCCATCAATGAAGAACAATGGACACCCCACTGTGACAAAGATGGCTATGACATATCAGTTTTCACGATAGAGCCAATCATGGGCGATGCAATTTTAGAAGAGTGTGAACCTAACACTGATGCATTTGAGGATGCAAGCGATTTTGATTTAGAATCAATTATCATGGACCCACCCTTTGCATCAGAGGAAGAATATTTTTTTGAAGTAGAAACTCACCCTCAAAGACACGAAGAAATTACGAATGAGGTGAGGTTAGCCACTGAAGTGACTAACAAGAGTGAAGGCAAGAAAAGAAAGAAGAAAGAAACCATGTCAGAAAAAGAAGAGTCTTTGTTTGAAGTACCCGAGAACTTCAAGAAATATGAAATCGACGATAGGAGAATCATGGTACGAATGCCTAATAGAAAGGCGAATGATGGACAAGTATATGATAACCGAGAGAAAACCAAGAAAATAATAGTTGCTATCGAAGGAGAAGAAGAAAAATGTACGTACATAGGGCATGATTTGACGAAGGAAGAAGAAGAAGAGCTAGTTGCCCTATTGCGTGAATATAGAGATGTTTTTGCGTGGAGTTACAAAGATTTGAAAGGAGTAGATCCAGATATATGTTCTCATAGGATCCCTTGACTCCAGATGCAAAACCGACAAAACAGAAACCGTACACGTATAATGATAACTACGCTGCGAAGATTAAAGAGGAGATAGATCGCTTGATAGAAGGAGGATTCATTTACGAAATTGAGCATACCGAATGGGTATCCCCCATTGTGGTAGTACCCAAGAAGAATGGAAAATTGTGTGTGTGTATTAACCTTAAAAAAGTTAATGCCGCAACGATTAGAGACAGTTATCCTCTTCCTATCACAGAACATCTATTGGAAAGAGTTGCGGGCAAGGAAGTTTACAGCTTTCTTGATGGATTCTCAGGTTATAATCAAGTAGCCATTGCTCCAGAGGACCAACACAAGACGGCATTTTCCACTAAATGGGGCATATTTGCGTTTCGTGTGATGCCATTTGGCTTAACAAATGCACCCGCCACTTTCCAGCGACTCATGTGTCATGTTTTCAAGGAATTCCTACGCAAGAGTTTGGAAGTTTATGTCGATGACTTATGTGCACATTCAAATGTAAGACAGACGCATATCCCAGAGTTAAGGCAAATATTTGACAAATGTCGAGAATATCAGGTTTGTTTGAACCCAGAAAAATGCGTTTTCATGGTCAGACAAGGCAAAATTCTAGGACACATTGTGTCAAAAAAAGGAATCTCTACGGATGAAGAAAAGGTGAAAGTAATTGCAGAATTACCTAGACCAACTAATGTGAAAGAGGTACAAGCATTTATGGGCCATTGCGGATATTATAGGAGATTCATACACATGTATGCAATCATAGCCAAGCCTTTGTACTCTCTTTTAACCAACTTTGAATGGACAGATGAATGTGAAAAGTCATTCAATGAACTTAAACGACATTTGTGCTCAGCACCTATATTGACTACCCCGGATTGGAGTAAGCCATTCCATGTACATGTGGATGCATCCAATTACGCCATAGGATGTGTGTTAGCACAACCCACAAATGAAGGTAACATAGATCTCCCCATAGCTTACGCGAGCAGACAATTGAACACAGCAGAAAGAAATTACACCACGACGGAACGAGAAGGATTAGGGATGATCTACGCAGTAAAGAAGTTTAGGCACTATTTGTTGGCAAACAAATTCAAGTTCTTTACAGATCATCAAGCCCTATTGTACTTAGTCAACAAGCCATGTAACACGGGACGACTAATACGTTGGTTTCTATTACTCATGGAGTATGATTTTGAAGTAGTAGTCAGGAAAGGAAAGACACATCTTAGAGCTGACCACCTTTCGAGATTAACCTCAGGAGAAGCTCCTCAAGGAGTAGCGGATGATCTACCAGATGCATACTTGTTTAATCTTGAGATAGCACCAGAATGGGCTAAGCCTATAGTCCCTATTCTCACGTACAGACCCAAGAATCCTAGGATAAAGATCAAAGAAGGAGAGATTACCAAGTCTCAGAGATACCAAATAATGGCAGGAAGCATATATAAACAGGATAATCAAAAGATTCTTGCTTGTTGTGTAGATGAATTAGAACATGCCAATTGGTTGCAATTAGCACACATAGGTGCATTAAAGCAATATCATTCAAAACATCGAACATTACAGACTCTGCATAGATTAGGAGTATATTGGCCTTCGATGGAAGCAGATGTCTACAAGTTGTGTAAGGAATGCAATGTTTGTTGTGAAAGACCACCAGTAGAGCATGCTACATTGTATCATGTGTCTCTCACACCAGACTGGAGTGAACAATTAGTGACATACTTGAGGACGAAGACATTCCCTCAAGGAATGACTTTAGCACGACAACGCAGTCTAGAGCAGGAAGCTCAAGATTATTCACTTATTGGCGATAACCTATACAAAAGAGGACGAGATGGATATCTAAGACAATGTGTTCATGAGAGCGAATATCTGAGCATACTAGAGACTGCACACCAAGGTGTTGCAGGAGGTCATTTTGGACCCGATAGGATAATCAAAGCCATCCTCTTTGCAGGATTATGGTGGCCCACTCTTCACATGGATGCTCATACCTATGTTAAGAGATGTGATGTGTGCCAAAGAACTCAGTTTCCTACTCGCAGAGATGAAATGCCATTGAAACCCATGATGGGCGGACGTGCATTTTCTAAGTGGGGTATAGACTTTGTAGGACCCATTAACCCCCCTGCAAAAGGTACACATGCGGAATACATTATTGTTGCCACAGATTATCTTACGAAATGGGTAGAGGCAAAAGCCACGAAAAAGAATGATGCACACACAACTGCAAAATTCTTATTTGAGAATGTCTTTACAAGATATGGATTGCCTATAGAGTTAGTGAGCGATCAAGGAACTCACTTTCTAAACCAAGTCATTCAATATTTGTTACAGGATTTTATGGTGATTCACAAGAAATCCGCACCATATCATCCTCAGGCCAATGGTCAGGCTGAAAGCACTAATAAGATCCTTTGTAACGTACTGACGAAACTCGTGAACAACAAACGTTCAGATTGGGACAAACAGTTACACCACGCTGTTTGGGCATATCGAGTGGCCTACAAGACCGTACTCAATGCAACTCCCTTTCAGATGGTTTTTGGTCAGAATGTTGTGCTTCCTTTGGACTTCTTGATACCGACCCTTAAGGTTGCACAAGAACATCAGTGGACCGGCCATGAATTATCAGCGAGAATAATGGACTTGGAACGATTAGGAGAAACCAGGCTAAAGGCAGCAGCAGGAATATATGCAGCGAAGAAGCGACAGAAAGCATATTTTGATGCACATGTGAAGGATAAAGGCCTAAAAGAAGGAGATTTAGTTCTAGTATATACGCTAAAGCAACACGCACGTAAGTTAGAAAAGTGAGGTTATGGACCTATGATCATTAACAGACTCTCAACAAGTGGAGCAGTACAGTTAGCCACTTTAGAAGGAGATATAATGCCTAATTATATTAGTGGCTGTAGAGTCAGGCTATATCAAGAACCTCTTACTGAGGATATGCTTAGACGACTCACGTTGGCAAAGAAGCGTAAGGAGGAAGAAAATAGAATACGAGCGGAAGCTCAGTTAGAAGCAATAGAACGCATTAAACACATGAAGTTAAGAAGACAAGGACTAGGGAGAGAACATTATAACCATCTGGAAACTACACCCAGATATCCCATGGCCATGTGTCAAGTAAATTCAACCACTCGTCCTAGTATAGTGGACAGGAGACCATTCATTACAGTCAGGCTAGAGCACGACAACCCTTGCCAAGAGCTCAGGGCTTTAATTGATTCAGGTGCTGCGACTAGTGCGATTAGATGGTCCCACTATAAGGATTCAGGAATAGAAATGTGGCCAAATGAGGCATACCTCATAGGCCTAGGAGGCATGGAAACCCCTTGCATGGGTGAGGTGGACCTTCCTATCCTCATTAAGGATGTGACTATGACAGCGAAGCTACTAGTGTGCCATGATGACGACCTGATTGAACCCCTAATCCTTGGCCAAGATTGGCTATACGATCACTCAGTGGACCTAAATCTTAGACAAGGCTCCTTACAGATTGGAACCTTAGAACAGAAGCGAGTGATACCGCTTGACTTCCCTAACGGCATTCCGATTGAGGTTTGTAACCCTAGACCCTATGAAACGCATGCGACGGAAGACCGGAAGATCTTGGGTCAGACCAGTCACGTTACGTCTACACCAACCCACTTGGGCTTGGCTATGGACAGTTGTCAATCAGAAGGACGACAGGAGATCTTCCCTGGGGCTTCTTGCAAACTAGAAGGGGCAGCTACCCAACCGCTAGGGCAGATGGATACAATCAGCGGTCAGGTGGGTTGCATCAGCGGCCAAATGAGCACAACACCCTGCGGTGCTCATCCTTCCAAACTTGCTGCGGACTGGCCTAGATTAAAGATAAATAACGAATCACTTCCTAATGGGCAGGTCACGCAAGTGTTGGATCTCCCTTCTTTTCCAAAGCAGAGCGTCCAATGGACCTCTCAAACCTAATCACGAACAAGTCAACCACAACAGAGGAACCCAGACCGACGACATCACCAGACAAGGCAAGGAAAGCAGCAGTATCAACATCACAGAACAAGTGGCACGAAACAAATATGGGTGCCAAAAGGACAACAACCACAGGCTATTGGCAACACTGCAGACGAGAACAGGATAAAGTTGCAACAGAAGCAGAGTTCGCATCCAAAGTCCCCTCGATCTTCTTCTACACGTACCAGTACTCGACAGATTTGGATCGCCAAGAAATATCTTATCCATAGACCCACACCCATGCAGATTTGGGTACCCAAACAATGTATTATATCCCAACCCTCAAGCCATGTAATATATACCCCTCAGAAACCTTTTCATCCTTCAATACCACCAAACCCAATACCACTTTTTGTACCTCAGCAGAAACATACCACCCACTCAAAGACTCTTAGGAAATGGATACCGAAACGTATCCAGACGTCTTCTTGTACCCCATTATCTACCAATTTTCCCACCCCGTTTAGACTCCACCCTTGTACTAATTCACCCTCAACCAAACCTTGTATAAATTCATACACCCAAACCCCACATCATGCATAATAACGGCTCATCAAGAAATGTAGGCATAATCTGAACCATGTAGGTGTCTAGAGACCTGCATTAGTTTTGCAAATAATCATTGCATCAATCACTTCACGACACTTGGCTACACGGGTTACACATCGGTTATGGAAAGGGATTGCGGTCTCACCTTAATGGGATCATAATTAATTTCCATACTAATGTGTTAATCTTTTGTAGCAGATCTTTTCCATTAGTTCATCAGTCATCATGCAAACCGAAGCAGGACCATCAGAAGCAGGCCCCAGCATAGCTGCAGTGCCCCTCAATGTTTTACGAGCAGAACCCCACCTGACTGCTCCACCGCCAGAGTTCCAAGGATTTCCGGGACCCATGCCAATCGATAACCCACCTATGGGATACACAGAGAAGATACACCGTAACTCTCACTGGTTCCAAGGCCTAGCAGGACCATTAGCTGATGCTGACTTCATTTTTGAAGCAAATATGACATTTGATGACCGCACATGGGGCAAGTATCAATTCTTCTCAAGAGAATTCGAAGGCCTACAGAACACCCAGGACTTAACTCATGTTTGGGCTAGAGCCGGCTTCACGGAGTATTTCAGTGATCCTCTGCCCAAACCTGACTTTTATAGGTGTTATTACTTAATCACCACTTTGTTGGCCTCAGAGAATAAGGACATCCCAGGAACCTTTATTTTGCCTTCTTTAGTGGATGATCCACCTTACAAAAGATTTTATCTTTCGAAGGATTTAATCAGAGTGGCCATCAAGATTCATGGAACACACACTCCAACGGAGAAAGAACGGCTAGTCCCAGAGCAGATGAAGCCTGGTGACGTAACTAAGTGGGAGGATATTTCTGCTATAACACCTGAGCTCTCTAAGCCATTACGGATATGCATGCAGCACTTTGCTTTCCCAGCTCAGGATCGTTTTACCATGCCCCACAAGAGAATCTGGTTTGGATTATACTTAGCATGTACTGGACCGCAAACAGTTGATCTAGCCAGCTGGATCATTGATCAGCTCTATTTGGCACAACATAGATGGGAGCAAAAGAAGGTAATCAATGGGTGCTGCGCCCTCACCAGGATCATATATATGTGCTTGGCATATGATTTACCCATAGAGCGTGCCATGACCAGTGAGGAACTGAAAGCATTCAAAGGCACCACAAGGAAGGCTAGAAAGTCTAGCAAAGGCAGAGCCGGAAAGTGGATGAGAGGTACTATCCCGTGCCTACAAGTCCCAGAATCACCCTCGCCACAACCATCTCCTGAGCAGTCACCAACAGCAGCCACTCCCACAGTACAACCTATTCGCATAGGGTTATCTAGACCAGTGGTAACGGAGGGCACCACCAGTACTGTCGCACCTCAAGCAGCCACAACCACAGAACCTATCACCACAACAACTGAACTTCCCACTAGTATCGGTGCGGAAGCTTTCTCTTTTCCAATACCGCATTTAGAACCAGGACAAGTAGAGCCACTGGACCAAACTTTTGATTTTGAGATGCCCGATGCATTCTCCAATGAGTTCCAGTTTTCAGAAGGACAAATGTTTTCTCAAGAATTTGAAAGGTCTAGCTACCCTACCACACCCAGGGATCAGCCACAAGGACAGGTCGTGTCCAGCTCTGATGACGAAAGAACAGCAACCGATGACGACGAAGGTGACGACGAAGCTAGCCAGGGAACACATCAATCCCAAGAGCAGGAACAGACAGATGGCCAAGGCCAACAAACAGACACACATGGCGATACAAGTACCCATGAAGATGAAACTTACGAGGCAGCAGCTTACACACTAGCTATCAACAAGCTGTATAGAACTATGGAAAAAGTTTGGGCACGCAAAAAGCTGACAGAGGAAGAGAGCCAAAAAATAATAGAACAAGAACTTGTCACAGGCGGATTCGAAGACGCATACATCAAAGGATTCAAAGAGTTAGTCAAATCAGTAGGCTCCAACGAAGCACTCAGGTACTTGCAAAGAAAGCCACTACCACAGTTTGACCCCCGCAGAGTACGACTGCTTTCAAAGCCCGGCGAATACATTCGTGTACCAACCGGAGCACAATCTTCAGAACAAGCCAAGGAGGCACGCCTCGTCCCCGAACGTTCATTGGCCGTAGAAACCATCATTGTAGATTCCCCACCCCACGCTACAACTGTACCTACCTCAGCAGTCACTGAAGTACCGACCACCCCAACCGCTCCTCTCTCACCACCCGTCCATCCAGCCTCCCCTCTTCACCCTCCTTCCCCCAGACCCACATCTTCATTCGCCGGTGGTGTTGCAGAAACCGTCTTTACGACCACTCACCCCACAATTCCCGCGCCCATTAGCCCTAATCTACCCCTTCCCACACCCACCTGTCTATCCAACCCATTCCTTCATCAATCTTTTCCATCTTTCCCCACAACTCCAAGACCCCTTTTCCCATTCCCCCCGCCATTAACCTTCTCCCCCGTCTCACCTCCCCGACCCACTGTAACCCCTCTTTCCCCTTTCCACCAAGCTGCTCCAGCCAGCCCCCCTGTAAATTACCCCTCAACATTTTTAAATCCCGTATTTACACCAGCACGAGCACCCATGATCACACCCATATTCATGGTCACCGCACTCGATATGTCCACTGACATGGACATCTCACCACCCACTGCACCATCACTACCTTCACTCACGGCACAAACATTTTTAGGCACATCCCAATTTTCAACAATCACTACATCATCCACCTTCCCATCCCCATTCCCCGTTCTCGTTGCATCTACACCAACTGCATCTTCATTTAGAACCCCGTTAATACTATCACCCACTGTAGATAATGCATTCCGACAGATGTTCATGTGTATGACGCAAGTCAGAGATGAGTTCACATCTCTTGGTGATAATTATTAGTAGCTGCAGAGGACAACCAATGACTTACAGTCGCAGCTTAATTTATTGTCCATTGAGAATGCCTCTCTGAACACCCGCTACCAAGAATTACGCGAGGCTTATCACAAATTGGAACTAGAAAGTGAAGAAAAGACCAAGGAAGCCACTGCTGACCTGGATAATTTATTAAGAGCCCAGGCAGTCCGCAATGCAACGCTAACACGAAACATGGGCTTACTACGAAGACACCTAGCAGCCGCCAAGGAAGAAAACCAGCACTTACAGGATCAGAACCGAGAAAACTTAGAAGTAGCGCTCGACCACCCAGAACAACCACTCAGTCCTAGCAGGTTCAAAGCCATTCCTTCAGACTCGATGAGGATGCTGCTAGACGATCATGTGAGATTGCTAGATGAATATGACCGCATGAACGAGGAGTTACAAAAACTCAAAGAAGATCACAAATTACTCCAGTTACGAGAACCGGCACACCACGACATACCAGCACCTGTGGACCCCTCTCTTGACCTCCTAGAGGAACTCAACTCATTACGGGCCCAGGTATCGACCCTTGAATCAAGGATTGCAGTATACGAAGCGCCACCAAGGCCAGATTCCCCACTTGAGCTTCCAGCTGAGGAAGAAACGGTCACCATCCCGGTGGAGGAAACATTTGAAGAAGCGTACGAGCCACAACCCATCCCAGGCGGACGCATCACAGCCAAAGGTCAGATGACGTACGAACTTCCGATCCCCGCGTGGATGAAGACTATTGAGGAACTTGGAACAACGCACTCAGCTAGAGTAGAGGCACAATTACACGCCATGGTGATGATAGAAGAACGAATATTATAGTCTCCATTCTTTGCTCATTTGGCCCCTCGACGATACATATCTGAGCATGAGCTATAGTATAAACCGTATTTTATGTTAATGGCTGAATACCAGTTAGCCATTGAGAAAGAGACAGGTAAGAAACCATCGCATGCAACTCAATTCGAGGAGGACGATTTGCCACTAGATGAGCAGCAAGGAGAGATCTATCAACCAGAGTAGCGAAAAGATTTACTACAAAAGTATCCAGAGATGATGAGTACATGGGTAAAGGCACCTTTGCATTTGAAGTACAATACTTGTTGGGGACCAGTGCCACGACGCCGCTCCTGGACTGCCTTTGCTATTAAGGTACAAAACAATAAGCAGTGCCAAGATTGGTTGAATTACCCCTATTTTAAGCCACCCATTGAGTTACCAACTATTGGCTACATGATGGCTACAATTCGCCACTCGCTCCCTAGATTAAAGCATATGGATGATATAGCAGCGCATATGACTGTCAAAATCTTTGACATGATGCAAATGATTTTTAAAGTCTTCCGACGTGTCAAGGCACCACATGTCAACACCCCGGGCTTTGAGCATGGCAATTTCGATCTGGTATATGATATGAGTAGTACGCCATCGCTACGGGTTTGTTATGCCTGGCACTGCAGAATAAAGTACCTACCGGCGTGCTACAAGCAGACATTCGAAGAGATCTTCACAACCGGCTTTTGGGAATACCATTCAGAGGTATTCATAAGCAGGCCTACACATTTATTACAATTATTTGCCTGTGAACGAATGGTCTATTCCACACACTATCAGCTCCCGCCACCGGAAGAACCGCAACCAATCAACTGGGAGAAACTCAAGGCAGACCTGGCCCGAGGCATTCGTATCTCGGAGCACACCCTCGCTCAAGACCTCCTACAGAACTATATCCGGCAGACCTCACAGCAAGGTTCTGTCAGGGACGACAGAAGCAAGAGGGAGGGGGGTGTTGGAAGCAGCCAGAGGCACAGACGACACGGAAGCATGTAACGACAAAGCAGGGAGCCAGTCGAATCGTTTTTCAAAGAATTATGTTTCCAAATACTTTCCAAAAACCTCCAACAGTGATTTTTATCACTATTGTAACATATGTAACATAGAAAACCCCATTTTGTAATCCATAGCTCCATTTTGTGCAAGCCGAGGAGTCCTTGAGCTTGAGGAGCTTAGGTAGAATGCGCTGTGGTCGAGATACGAAGACCAAGCCTACAATTTGACTAGAAGTCGGTTTGGTGAGCATGGACTCAACTCGGACAAAATGAGTCTAGTATGAACATGGAACGGTGATTTCTAACCTTTATTGACTCATTGATTGTGTATTAGTCAATTGCATGGTTTTCTTGGGCCTGCGCATGACCGATGGTAAAACATATGATGTTTTTTCATATCTCTTGTATATGTTTTCCGCATGAGATGTTGGCGAAGATGAGAATTCCATTATGTGTTTTTTATATACATATGTTGGCAATGTGGTTGATTACATATGCGTGAAATGTGTGTATGCATGTCTATGTGCATGTTCTATGCGAGTGTGTGAACTGAGTTTGAACGTGAGTATTTATGCATTGTGTAATATATATAATTACAATATATTATATTAATAAAAAGAAAAAGTAATACGCATACTTTAGGGAATTCGTTTCTATTTTCCTTTTTGGGGGAAGCACTGTGGTTACGTGGAAGCTGCAGCGTGGAAATTCGGAGAAAAGCATATGTGATAGGGGGGGTCGGTCCTTCTGCTAGGGAGCGGTTCCGACAGCTTCTGACAACGGTAGAGATGGAGGGAGGAAGGGACGTCAATAGCATGCTGCTACCATACTTAAGCTGAACAGTAGAAGAGTTAAAACATACAGGCGCGGCATCTCTGATAGAAAAAGCGATAATATTCTGACGTGCATAATTGTAAGGAGGAGAGAGAGAAGGAGGTGATTATTTCGCACACCATCAAATTTGAAGGGAGGTTGATAGACTGATTGAGTATGAAGAGGGGGGCGCAGGTTCGGAGTAAAAGGAGCTAATCGGAGGCATGCAGGAAAGGAGTTCAGAACTGCAAGTCGCAAAGGAGTCAATTACTGCATATATCCGAGAAAACTCTCACAATCTAAGAAGGATGCGCCATACGGAGGATAGATTTGATTATGATCTCGACACATGAGCTATGGAGATTCTGTGAAGTTCATCCATCAATGACCTTAAGAGAAACATCCACAGAGAAGTGATGGTGCTCTAACTACGAGGGGAAGGAGGTGAAACATCCACAGAGAAGTGATGGTGCTCTAACTACGAGGGGAAGGAGGTCAACTTTTTGTGAGATCTCAAGCTACGACATCAACTAATTCTATTGCTTCTTCTAGCTAATCATGGAGGACTCAGGCAAACACGCGCGAAGAATTCTGAGGTATGTTCTGACAACCACCTTCTATATGCAGAGGGTCTGACATATACGATGAGCTCTGATTAAAAGTAAAAGAAAAAGATGAAACTACGCAACCATCAGAGTTTGGATTATAGCTCTGGACTAGCAAACATCTGCAAACATCTGAGACACGGACTTCTCCGATTAATTCTAGGTGCTATGATCTAACGAACATGCTTGAAACCTTCTCTGTTCTGATGCTCTGAAGTTTCTCGAATTGCGCACTAAGCTCATAATTCTCAAGCTGTAACTGATTCGATTCATCGGCATGGTAAGGTTTTGTTTGATGTGTAATTTCTTCTGTGTGAAGCAGACTTAAGAGAATCTCTTCTTAGATATGCACTTTCAGCATGATAATGGTGAATGTATTCTGACAATCTTCTGATATTTGAGGATCGAACACTGGACAGTTCTAAGTCTGCGAGTTTATATTCTAGGATATTGCTTGCGCTGTACTGACGAGTTGGCAATCATTAATAAGACGCTTATACGTTTTGGCTCACTTTTAGTACTACATCGTGCAGTTTATGGATAGATTTTGATGACACCTTCGCATATGTTTGTTTCAAATTCCTTTATTTATCGTATGTTGTAACTTGAATGATAGATTGATGCAAATTCACTCTGCGATTAAATGTTTATTCTGTTATTTATAATCCAATATGATCTATTTAAACTTGTTGATTGCGCATGATACTCAGAGGGGTAAATAAATCAACAAATAATCTATCAGTTTGTAAACAATATCTGATTATACCTCTCTTATAACTTGCTTTGAACTTGCGATGAGTACATAGACTGAAAAACTGGAATAGCAGGACAGACCAGCAGAACTATAAAATAAACTAAAATACTTATTAACATGCTCAAAACGAGTCATAAATGATGTACTATATTTCTCCCATAGGTTTGAAAAGAACTTAGAGTGTACAGTGATAAAGGTTTGTAATATCCGGTTGAAAGGAAGTGCATCGTAATCCATATGTCATACATTTCTTTTTTTCTCTATATCATACTCAGTCGATTTACCATATAGCTATATTATCAGAATAAAAAACACTTTAACAATATTATACCCTTCGATTTGTAACGATGTTTTTTTTTCACTTGCTCCTCTGAAATGATCGCAAGCTCTTTTCCTATGATATGAACAACGTAATGATTTTGTTAAAATTCATGCATTCAAAAAACTCTTATATATGGAGACTTCATGCACATTTGTAGCTATCAAGATGCTAAAGCTAAAAGTCATGAGTCGTTGAATTCTACTATTTGAATAGAAGATTAGAAATTAAGACATCGAAGATTGATAACAAATTATCGGCATTTCATTTAAGGAAAACAAGTTCTCGGATGCTTGATGATGCTCGAGCATGTATGCTGACATGAAATCTATCGCTAATGTTTTCCACGAACTCTTAATTATATGATACATCTTCTAATTTTAACCTGGTTCATTGTCGTGAATAATTGTGAACTCTTACTCTACCTGAGTTTGCTCCAAGCACCCCGCGTGCGCCGTATTTTCGGCGGTCGCCCTGATCCACCGACCGTAACATTCGCGCCGACATTTGGAATTATATAGAAATTAACATAATAGAATTGTTATCTATGAAATCTAGTCCATGCTATCGGAAGAGTCTCGGTGCATTAGCATAACTTCAATAAGATAATAGGAGAAGAGGGATTCGAGTTCGCAATTATATGTTGATATTACCTCTTCAATGATATGAATATGCATATCTTTTAAGTCAAAGAAATTATCTCCCGTGTGTTTTTGTCTCTTGAAATTCTCACGCGAACAAAGTGGAAACTTTGATTTATGTGTTATTCGGACCACGTTTCTCTAAAAGAGAAGACTTTTTAACCCAACGCTTTCTTCCTCCTTCCCACAAACCCCGCGACATACCTGGTGAACCCGACGTGAAAGGAGGGGGTGAGTGAGTTATAGAGCCACAAAGATTAGCATAATCAAAATGGAAGAGATCCTAGCTCAATTCCTACGATTTCAAGAAGAGGATAGGCGTCAAAAAGCCATCCAATCACTTCATGAACGCCTAGTCAATCGGTGTGGCTTTTTCAATGGAAAGAATGTCTCAAAGTTCTGCAAAGAATATGAACTCGAGGCCAAATATCTAGGTGTCGGATTAAGTCCGATGACGGAAAAAGAATTATGTGAAAACTTTATCTATGTGTCGGATTACGACGTGCGAGACCAAATAATGCGAATAAATCAAACGACATGGTCCCAATACAAAGCGACACTCCTCAAGCAGTTTATGCTAGAGGATCTTGATAAAGTAACTCGTAGATCTTTCCTGAGGTGGGTTCATATGCCCAAAGACCGACCAATTCTTGAGATCAAAGAAGAGTTTGAGCGTCAATATGATGATCTTTCTGAGCACGATAAGAGGTGCATAAGTCATGAAAGGGTGTCGTTGTTTCTTCGAACAATCGACGTTAAAGCCAGAGAGGAGTTAATTCTACTTCTACAAGATATAGACTCCGACTCAGGGCTCACAGAGGATTGGACACTTGTCCATGAAGCTGTGATGAGATATGTGAAGAAACAACAAACAATAGAAAAATTTTTAAACGATTGGCAAGCTGACATTTATGCAAATGAAGAAGATACACAAATTCCATGCATTTTAGAGACTAAAAATAATTTGCAAATCTATAGAATAATAGAAAACCCAGTTGGACATAAAGAATATATGCATGGAATATACGTACATGCTTATGAAGGGGATCACTATAAAGAACCTATAAACATAAGTGATGCAATCTCTGAGGATTCAAGGTACCAAGAGCCTGTAGATACTTTGATCACATCTACAAATACTGTATATGCACAAACCCCAAAGATGGGAGGAGCAAGGGAATATGTGGAAGCTAAACAAAACAAAAACAAACCAATATCAAACATACAACAAAACAAAAATAAACAAAACACACCAAGAAACCAACATGAGGCTTCCTATAATCTGATAGACTCCTCGCTTCTAAGGGATGATAATCAAGCAAACAAAGAGGCAAGATATGATAATAACCAAGATTTAAAGATATCTACCGGAAGTCGAGGTAATCAGAAAGAGATTGCAAATAAAATAACTCAAAATAATCCAGTGAATCCATGTGATGATCAAGCACAAGATGGTTCCTTAAAAGACGAAATCAAGCAATACTTGAACTATTTGATACCATCTAAGAGTGAAATATCTCTTGAAGCATATGATTCAAATAAGAATCATGGACAAATGACTAATTTGTATGAAGAGAATGCAAGGGAGCATGATGCTAATCAGGAGGGCATGCAAATTATGAGTCCTCTAAAGAATGGTATGTATGCCGATGGTGAAAAGCATGATGCTAAGCCTACTGATTGTTTAGATCAAGATCAAGAATGTGAAAAACTCTTGAGTGATACCACATTAAATGAGTCGTTAGAGGTACAAGAGAGTGATCTGAATTATAGGTGTGAGAATGAGTTGTTGATTGAGCTTCAATATAATGATATGTATGTGAACGATATTGTACTCCATGAAGAAGGACATATGAATGATCATGAGAGCGATGAGGATACTCCACTGATTACTCCTCTTTACATTGATATGTATGTTAAGAATGATCATGTTGAGTTGAGTTCATGTATCAAAGAAATCAAGGATGAAGTGGAAGATACAACGTTTAATGAGATGTATGATAAATATGATGTGTGCATAGCATCAAAGAATATTGAATGTGAAACCGTTGAGTCAAATATTTGCATTGATGAAGCTAGATATAAATGTTACCAGATGGATGAAGTTTCAATTGACTCAAGCGTCTATGATGAGATATTCAGGTATGAAGTATTTGAGCAAGATTCAATGATAAAAGAAATGTATGAGGAGTGTGGCAAAAACACATCCTCTAAAGATAATAAACAAGAAATAATTGAGATAGATAAAGAATCTGATGATGGCATCTTGAATAGGAAAACTGATTTGACATCAAATTACATGTATATCTTTGAAAAGGATCAGGAGAATATAGATGAATGTAGATTTTCCAATGAATCTTACTTGGAGAAGCAAGAATTTAGTGATTTAGATGATCAAGATTTTCTTGATTGTGATGATATTGAGTTTCTTCATGATAATGGGCAAATGAATCTGGAAAAAGACGAAGATGAGGAGTTCTTGGAGAGATTAGAGATAGAAGCAGATTCTATAATTTGTAGCACTCAAGTAAGGAGGGATTATGATAGACTGAATCACAAAAATGAACATAATTTGCAGTCAAAGAATGATGAACCTTCCTATTCAGAGTATAAATCTTATGAATGTATTCAAAACCTTAATTGCAATGAAGAAGAAAGATTGGATAATCATAATGGAAATGATGAAATCCTTTTAAATTATTTCATTCCTAAAATGGATCAAAACATATGCATGATGGATTTGTTTGATGATGTTTTAAACACTCCAAATTTCAAAAATCTATATACATATGCTCATTTATCGTGTGCATCTTCATATGATGCATTGGAGGGAGTTGTGAATAAAGGCAACTATGCTCAAATAATTGAATCATGGATGTTTGAATTTTCAAAAAGCTATGTATGCCAGTCAAGCCTACAAGGAATGGACGAGCAAATGAAATGGCTTGTCCACATATCTAACCTGTTTAAGAATGCTACCTTGATTGATGCAGTTCAGAGATGGCTTCTTTTCAAGCACAGTTTCTTTGGTGAGTATGTTTTAAAGAAGGTGAGATTGAAGGAAGAATTTTTTTCAATAAAATTCCATAAAGCTTAAAGGAATGTTTTTGTAAATAGGAATGTATATATCTTATGTTTTTGCTTTGATTTGAAGAAAGACGCAGGAATCAAATCAATACATTGAAGATAGCGACTCAGAATGAAACAAGAAGAGGAGATTGGATGCGACCAGCTCAAGCGGCTTCTGACTTCATACTGGTGAGATGTTATCACTTCAGTTTTTTCTTCTCTCTTGTATATGTGTATATAAAAAGACTACATGATTAAGCATATAATGCATATAGAAATGTTTAAATCAGAAAATTAAGTAGACCAAAGATCTCGTGCCACTAATTAGATTACATGTAATGTATAAGGACCAGGATTATATGAGGAAGATTAGAAGATGGACTAGAACTTTCGAGAACAAGACCGAGGAAGGTGAAGGGAAGACCTAGACTAAGTATTTGTATATACTAGTGTTTATGAGCACTTGATGAGTGAGACACTTCAACTTCTACTCTTGATCTCTCATCTGACCTAATCTTCAGACAGATTATATCTTGAGAAAAGAATTCTTATACCAGCCAGCTTTCTATATGTATGTGTATGTGTTGTTGGGTGCTGCGATGAGCTAGTAGGCGGGTGGAACTACCCTGGTCGGGTGATCAGGGCCACGAGCTGACGCTAGTTGTGTCGTATGGCCTGACCTATATGTTGTTACGCGCTCATACGGGTTGATAGGCGGGTGGAGTCACTCTGACCGGGTGGTCAGAGCCACGAGCTGACGTTGATTTCGTATGAGGCTGACATTGTGCATCGTGCGCTATGTCGGGTCGGTAGATGGGTGGGCTAAACCTGGCCGGGTGGTCAGGTCCACGAGTCGCATCCGATTTCGACATAGGCCGAAAAGTGTGGAAAAATAGATAAATAAAAATAAAAGCAAAGATATAAAGGTTGAGCTGGGATAAAGAATTAAAATAAAGAAAAACAGAATAAAAATATGAGAAAAATAAGAAAAGGGTCTGAAGGGGCTTCAGATGATAGAAGATCAATAGGGAAGCCAGAAGCGAATTTCATAAATTGAGTTAGTAAAGACTGGTATATGCAAATGCTTCGGATAGGCTACTAGATCCGATCGGGTCGAGTTAACGAGAGAGCTAAGAAGTTTTCGATTTACTCATATGATTTCTAGTCTAAATGCATTAGTGTAATCTGATATGTTGTATGAGGTGTTTTTGTCTACTTTCTTTTCTTAATTTATGCTAAGTTTAATGCATATTCAGATTTCATGCATCCAGTTGAAATTTCTTTAAGTAATGTTTATTTGCCATGACCACTTGATCCTCGCTTGTATTTAATGTTGTGTATGCAGGTTGGTGGTGCATCCGGAGGATGCACAGGTTCAGAGGGGGTGGATGTGGTCGAGATACGAAGACCAAGCCTACAATTTGACTAGAAGTCGGTTTGGTGAGCATGGACTCAACTCGGACAAAATGAGTCTAGTATGAACATGGAACGGTGATTTCTAACCTTTATTGACTCATTGATTGTGTATTAGTCAATTGCATGGTTTTCTTGGGCCTGCGCATGACCGATGGTAAAACATATGATGTTTTTTCATATCTCTTGTATATGTTTTCCGCATGAGATGTTGGCGAAGATGAGAATTCCATTATGTGTTTTTTATATACATATGTTGGCAATGTGGTTGATTACATATGCGTGAAATGTGTGTATGCATGTCTATGTGCATGTTCTATGCGAGTGTGTGAACTGAGTTTGAACGTGAGTATTTATGCATTGTGTAATATATATAATTACAATATATTATATTAATAAAAAGAAAAAGTAATACGCATACTTTAGGGAATTCGTTTCTATTTTCCTTTTTGGGGGAAGCACTGTGGTTACGTGGAAGCTGCAGCGTGGAAATTCGGAGAAAAGCATATGTGATAGGGGGGGTCGGTCCTTCTGCTAGGGAGCGGTTCCGACAGCTTCTGACAACGGTAGAGATGGAGGGAGGAAGGGACGTCAATAGCATGCTGCTACCATACTTAAGCTGAACAGTAGAAGAGTTAAAACATACAGGCGCGGCATCTCTGATAGAAAAAGCGATAATATTCTGACGTGCATAATTGTAAGGAGGAGAGAGAGAAGGAGGTGATTATTTCGCACACCATCAAATTTGAAGGGAGGTTGATAGACTGATTGAGTATGAAGAGGGGGGCGCAGGTTCGGAGTAAAAGGAGCTAATCGGAGGCATGCAGGAAAGGAGTTCAGAACTGCAAGTCGCAAAGGAGTCAATTACTGCATATATCCGAGAAAACTCTCACAATCTAAGAAGGATGCGCCATACGGAGGATAGATTTGATTATGATCTCGACACATGAGCTATGGAGATTCTGTGAAGTTCATCCATCAATGACCTTAAGAGAAACATCCACAGAGAAGTGATGGTGCTCTAACTACGAGGGGAAGGAGGTGAAACATCCACAGAGAAGTGATGGTGCTCTAACTACGAGGGGAAGGAGGTCAACTTTTTGTGAGATCTCAAGCTACGACATCAACTAATTCTATTGCTTCTTCTAGCTAATCATGGAGGACTCAGGCAAACACGCGCGAAGAATTCTGAGGTATGTTCTGACAACCACCTTCTATATGCAGAGGGTCTGACATATACGATGAGTTCTGATTAAAAGTAAAAGAAAAAGATGAAACTACGCAACCATCAGAGTTTGGATTATAGCTCTGGACTAGCAAACATCTGCAAACATCTGAGACACGGACTTCTCCGATTAATTCTAGGTGCTATGATCTAACGAACATGCTTGAAACCTTCTCTGTTCTGATGCTCTGAAGTTTCTCGAATTGCGCACTAAGCTCATAATTCTCAAGCTGTAACTGATTCGATTCATCGGCATGGTAAGGTTTTGTTTGATGTGTAATTTCTTCTGTGTGAAGCAGACTTAAGAGAATCTCTTCTTAGATATGCACTTTCAGCATGATAATGGTGAATGTATTCTGACAATCTTCTGATATTTGAGGATCGAACACTGGACAGTTCTAAGTCTGCGAGTTTATATTCTAGGATATTGCTTGCGCTGTACTGACGAGTTGGCAATCATTAATAAGACGCTTATACGTTTTGGCTCACTTTTAGTACTACATCGTGCAGTTTATGGATAGATTTTGATGACACCTTCGCATATGTTTGTTTCAAATTCCTTTATTTATCGTATGTTGTAACTTGAATGATAGATTGATGCAAATTCACTCTGCGATTAAATGTTTATTCTGTTATTTATAATCCAATATGATCTATTTAAACTTGTTGATTGCGCATGATACTCAGAGGGGTAAATAAATCAACAAATAATCTATCAGTTTGTAAACAATATCTGATTATACCTCTCTTATAACTTGCTTTGAACTTGCGATGAGTACATAGACTGAAAAACTGGAATAGCAGGACAGACCAGCAGAACTATAAAATAAACTAAAATACTTATTAACATGCTCAAAACGAGTCATAAATGATGTACTATATTTCTCCCATAGGTTTGAAAAGAACTTAGAGTGTACAGTGATAAAGGTTTGTAATATCCGGTTGAAAGGAAGTGCATCGTAATCCATATGTCATACATTTCTTTTTTTCTCTATATCATACTCAGTCGATTTACCATATAGCTATATTATCAGAATAAAAAACACTTTAACAATATTATACCCTTCGATTTGTAACGATGTTTTCTTTTCACTTGCTCCTCTGAAATGATCGCAAGCTCTTTTCCTATGATATGAACAACGTAATGATTTTGTTAAAATTCATGCATTCAAAAAACTCTTATATATGGAGACTTCATGCACATTTGTAGCTATCAAGATGCTAAAGCTAAAAGTCATGAGTCGTTGAATTCTACTATTTGAATAGAAGATTAGAAATTAAGACATCGAAGATTGATAACAAATTATCGGCATTTCATTTAAGGAAAACAAGTTCTCGGATGCTTGATGATGCTCGAGCATGTATGCTGACATGAAATCTATCGCTAATGTTTTCCACGAACTCTTAATTATATGATACATCTTCTAATTTTAACCTGGTTCATTGTCGTGAATAATTGTGAACTCTTACTCTACCTGAGTTTGCTCCAAGCACCCCGCGTGCGCCGTATTTTCGGCGGTCGCCCTGATCCACCGACCGTAACATTCGCGCCGACATTTGGAATTATATAGAAATTAACATAATAGAATTGTTATCTATGAAATCTAGTCCATGCTATCGGAAGAGTCTCGGTGCATTAGCATAACTTCAATAAGATAATAGGAGAAGAGGGATTCGAGTTCGCAATTATATGTTGATATTACCTCTTCAATGATATGAATATGCATATCTTTTAAGTCAAAGAAATTATCTCCCGTGTGTTTTTGTCTCTTGAAATTCTCACGCGAACAAAGTGGAAACTTTGATTTATGTGTTATTCGGACCACGTTTCTCTAAAAGAGAAGACTTTTTAACCCAACGCTTTCTTCCTCCTTCCCACAAACCCCGCGACAGCGCGTACCAATTTTTGTTATTTTTAGACATCGTTTACCCTTCCAAATAGCATCTAGGACCTAATTTTTAACTATGCCGGTCACTAGATGTGAAACCAGTCAAAACTAGTCTAGAAACTATAAAAAGAGCTAGAGAGCTCATTTTGGAGGTTGGCTAGTGTGAGCTTAGAGCTATTTTGAGCTTGTAATAGTGTTCTTGAGTAATAGAGTTGATTTCTCACCTTCCATTGTGTCTTGCTTGTCTCTTCGTAGTGTGTGTGCATGTGTGTGTGCATTTCTATGCTTCTCACCTTCACTCTCACTTCATCTCACATTCACGATCTTCATATCACTCCTATCTCTTCCGCGGATTGACATTAAGGAGGTGGAGCTTTTTAACGTGGTTCTCACCATTGTGCTAGAGCAACAGTAAGCATATCAGCTATCTCATCTTTAGTTGAAGTATGTATGACTTCAATATCTTTGTCCATCACCTTCTCTCTTAGAAAGTGATACTGAATCTCAATGTGTTTGGTCCTGGCATGAAAAACAGGGTTAGCAGCTAAATACAATGAACTCATGTTATCTCCATATATGATAGGTGTACTCTGTATAGTGTCAAAACTCTTCATCAGAGTCTTAAGCCATATCACTTCCTTTGCAGCTTCAACCATGCCTTTGTACTCTGCTTCTATAGATGACAAAGCAACTGTGTGTTTCTTCTTTGAACACCAAGAGATCAACTTATCTCCCACATAACACATGTATCCATAGGTTGACTTTCTATCATCAGGATTACCTGCCCAATCTGCATCACTATAGATCTTGATATTTGTATCTAATGTAAAACCATAATACAAACCTTCTTTGAGTGTACCCTTAATGTACCTCAATACTCTTTGTCTTGCAATCCAATGTTCTTTCCTAGGACAATGCATAAATTGAGATAATACCCCAACTGCATATGATAAATCAGGCCTAGTTAATGTAGCATAGATAAGACTACCAACCAAACTCTGATATAGCTTCATATCCTTGAATTCTTCTCCACCATATCTGCTCAATTTGTGATTCACCTCCATTGGAGTAGGTGCTACCCTGCAATCATTCATTTTAAACTTGATTAACAAGTTTCTCAAATACCTTTCTTGAGTCACATACACTCCATGTTGAGTGTATGAAATCTCCATCCCCAAGAAATATGACAAGTCTCCCAAATCACTGATTTTGAATTCTTTCTCCATTTGCTTCTTTAGGCTTTGAATGCCTTTCTCATATGTACATGTAAGAATTATATCATCAACATATATGCACATGTATATGAATCCATCATCACTTGCTTTGACAAGCAAACTACTATCTGCTTTTGATACTTGAAATCCAAGTTCTTTCAAGAACTTCAGAAGTCTATAATTCCATGCCCTTGGGGCCTGCTTCAACCCATACAAAGCTCTCTTGAGCTTGCACACATAGTCTGGATACCTTTCATCTCTGAATCCTTGAGGTTGCTCCATGAAAACATCATCTGAAATGTAACCATTCAAAAAAGCATTCTTCACATCTAATTGACATAATTTCCAACCTTTACATGCAGCAGTTGCTATGAGTGTCCTGATAGCTGTCATCTTTGCCACAAGACTATAAGTCTCATCATAATCAATACCATATGTTTGAGCAAAACCTTTCACAACAAGTCTAGCTTTATATCTAGACACACTTCCATCTACAAACCTCTTTGTCTTATAGACCCACTTACATCCAATGATCTTCTGGCTATTTGGTTTTGGAACCAAATCCCATGTTTGATTCTCCATCAATGCATCATATTCTTCCTGCATAGCTTTCTCCCAATTTTCTTTACATTTTGCCTCTTCATATGTAGAAGGGTCTTCATCTGCTTTTATCATGTAAGCATAATCTTTGGTAGCCAAAAAAGAAGTGTCATAGCTATACCTTGTAGGTTGCCACTTGTGTCTTGATGACCTTCTGAGTTCTCCACTCCTTGAGGTTTCTGGTTCATCACATTCTGGATCAAATCTTGGCATTTCTTCAACTTCAACCTGCACTTCATGATTCTCCTCTTCATCAAATATCTGAACCTTTGATTTACCTTTCCTTTGACTCACTACTTCTTCATCACCTGTATTAATATTGATTGTACCTGCATACCAAGTACCTTGCTCATCAAATGTAACATCCTTTGATACAAGAAATTGTTTTGTGGATGGACTCCACAACCTATATCCCATCTGCTTATCATCATAACCAATAAATATATATTTTTCAGCTTTAGGTTGCAATTTGTGCCTTAATTGTGATGGCACATATGCATATGCCAAACACCCAAATACTTTGCAATGATCCAAGGTAGGTCTCTTACCCCACCAAGCTTCATATGGTGTCATACCCTGCAAGGCTTTACAAGGTAACCTATTGACCGAATAAGTAGCTGTATTTACAGCCTCAGCCCACAAATAATTAGGGCAATTTTTCTCCTTCATCATGGATCTTGCAAACTCAACAAGAGTTCTATTCCTCCTTTCTGCTAGACCATTTTGTTGAGGAGAGTACCTGTAAGTAATTTCCCTTTTTATACCTGCATTCCACAAGTAATCACTGAACTCATTAGAGAAATACAATCCCCCTCCATCTGACCTTAGTCTCTTCAATTTATGACCTGTAATTCTCTTTGCATACACATGATAAAGTTTGAATGTATTGAATACCTCTGACTTGTCTTTGATCACATAGATAGTGATCCATCTGGTAGCATCATCAACATAAATCACATAGTACCTTGAACCATTGATACTTAAATCCTTTGATGGTCCCCACACATTTATGTGTACCAACTTAAGCTTCTCTGAATACATAAAACCATGCTTGGAATAAGATTTCTTATGAGCCTTACCTAATTGACATGCCTCACATCTATATGTCATATGTTGACCTGCAACATTAGGCAATCCAAGCACTGAACCATTGTTAATCATGTCTTTGATACCTCTTTCATTGAAATATCCAAGCCTCTTGTGCCAAAGATCTAACTTAGAGATCTTATTTCCTCGATAAGTAAACAAGGCATGACCAACATTACCTTGAATCTTCAATGTGAGCAATCTTCCTTCTTTCTTCCGTGAAACAATTTGTTTATACCCATTGCTAGGGTCTTCCACAAACACTCCTTCATTAGTGAACCTAACTTCATAACCTTTTTCAACAATTTGTCCTACACTTATCAGATTCTTAGGAATTGTAGGAACATACAAGACCTTAATCAAGAGAGTACTTCCATCCTTGGCCTTTACTGATCCAATTGACTTCACATTATGCTTTGTAATATCACCTGTTTGAACAACATGATTAGATACCTTATTTTCCAAATCAGTCATCAATGCTATGTTACCACTTAGTTGATTGCTACACCCTGAGTCAATATAGAAGACTCTTTGGTCTTCACTTTGCCTCTCACAAGTTGCATTCATTATCAATGTTGAATCCTCCTTCTGATCTGAAGCATAATTGTAGTAGGTATTGTTATATTGTTGACTTTGGAATCCTCTACCTGCATTTCTTCCAAAGTAACCCATACTACCTCTACCTCTAAAGTTACCTCTTTGATTTCTGCCACCTCTTCCTCTTGAATTAAAGTTCTGATTATATCCACCATTACTCTGAGTATTATGCCAACAATCATTAGCTAAATGATTTGTCTTACCACAAATCCAACAAGCTTTGACTCCATCTTTGTTACTCCTGCCTCTTCCTCTACCTTTGCCACCTCCTCTTCCTCTTAGGAAGTTCGCTTGACTAGTTGTGCCTTCATCTTCATTTTCTTGTTGTTTCCCTTTGCTATTTTTCTTCTTATCCTTTGAGTACATTGCATGACCTGTACTCTTGTCACCTTCATCCTTGACATCCTGCTCAAAGGTTAACATATGTCCTAGCAACTGATTTAAATCAGGAGTGAAATGATCAAGTGATAATTCAGTAGAAAAAATGAATGGCTTCCACTTGTCATCACCTCTCAAACCTGTAAGGATTTGCCTTACCAATTTTTCCTCCTCAATGTCTTCATCAACAGCTCCTAATGCATCTGCAATGTCCATCCTTGTTACATACTCTGAGATGGATTGAGAGGCCTTCTTCTTGAAAGTGGTAAATTCTGCCCACAAGGATGCCTTCCTTGACTTTGTGGTGTTTTGGAAATGCTCCTCCAAAGCATTCCATATATCACTTGCACTTTCAAGACCTCTAATATGAGGTAGCAAGTAATCATTGACTGCCATGTAGATAATGCTCCTAGCTTGAGCATCTCTCTTCATCCAATTCTTCAAATCTGATAATTCTTCCCTAGTAAGAACACTAGGATCTCTGAACTGTGGCTTTTCTTCTTCAACTGTAATGTAAGCTATCAAGTTTTTGATCATTAGATGAGCTTCCATCCTCATTGACCATGCTGGATAGTTCTCTCTATCCAACGTCTCTATTTGAAGAGAATCTCCCATCCTTCCTTCTCCTGTGTATTGAATTCTTCAAACTTTATGAAGTATAAAGTTACATTTACTTCGAATGACACTCCTTTTGTCTTCCTTGGAATCGTATGACCTCCTTCTCAAGCTTTGCCCTCAAGCTTTCACCTTTTGAACCTTCTGATGTTGAATTTTGTATGTGTGCAGTAGTCGGAGTCTTCCTTTCCTCAATTTTGATACAACCTGCTCTTATACCACTGATGGAGTGTGTTAAACTCCAAAAGAACAACCTACTCTTCAATTTAGAACACCTCTACATCAAGAGTAAGTCAAAACCTTCACCAATTTATAAGATCAATGATCAATTATAAAGATTTTGAAAAATCTGTGAAGATGATGATACTACAGAAAGTCTGCTGCACATATCTTTCTCATTGACTAAGCAAATGTGTAAAGTTTTTTATGAAACTTTGCACAAGGTGTTGCCTATAGTTTGTGCACCTCCTCCAAGTCGAATTACTTCAAAAAATTCAGTATAACTTGAGAAATGAACTCAACAAGTTACCTATGTCTAAAAATGTCACCCTGTAGAGTCAGCTTTGACACCTGTAACTTTTAAGACATGATTCTCCAAGATTAGAACCCGTTCAAGCAAATGCTTTTAGCCACAAGTAGCTTACCTTCCAACTTAAAGATTGAATGCTCGCTTGCTCAAAACTTTAAACTGTGGAGTGAGAAATGATCAAATCATTGATCATCGAAAATGCACCTTTTGCAATTTAAGGCCTATTCACGAAAAATGGGACTTATTCATGATTTTGGGACAATTCTATGTTTTCCAACTCTATGTTTTTTAAATGATTCATGTTATTTAAATATCTTAAAAAATAGCTTGACATTGATATTCAAGATTCTCCAAGTAGTTTCTTCTCTTGTTGATAACAAAATCTTCGAATCTTAGCTAGGGCCTAATATTGCAAATTGGAAGGGACTAATTTACAACACTAAGGTTTGAACTCAATGAACCTCTTCCTAAGTGGATAAAAATATTCATATTGTCAATATACATATTACAATTTATAATTGTTTAAGGGATCAATATTAGAGTTTCAACCTCATGTAGTCTCATCATTCTATCCTTAAAAAAAATAAAGCTTTGAGTATATGTAAGAGGCTCTTTGAACTCTCAAATTATAAACTTGCATACTAGTCACACTAAGATTGAACTTCTATATAAGAAGCAAAATATTAATTCGAAGACTCAAGATAGAGCATATTAATGAGACAGCTGACGAAACTCAACATTGAGCAATTTATTATGACTTTAAACACTAGTTCATCAATGGAAATTCCAAGAAAAAGAAGATTGATCTTATTCATGATTTTGGGACAAATCTATGTTTTCCAATTCTATGTTTTTTGAATGATTCATATTATTTAAATATCTTAAGAATAGCTCAACATTGATATTCAAGCTTCTCCAGGTAGTTTCTTCTCTTGTTGATAACAAAATCTTCAAATCTTAGCTCGGGCCTAATATTGCAAATTGGAAGGGACTTGGGCTAGGCTTAAGCTGCTCCTAATTTTGTAACTAGGTTTCAACTCAATGAGCCTCTTCCTAAGTGGATAAAAATATTCATATTGTCAATAATTGTTTAAGGGATCAATTTTAGAGTTTCAACCTCATATAGTCTCATTATTCTACTCCTTTAAAAAATAAAGCTTTGAGTATATGTAAGAGACTCTTTGAACTCTCAAATTAATTATAAACCATATTAGTCACACTAAGATTGAACTTCTATATAAGAAGCAAAATATTAATTCGAAGACTGAAGATTGAGCATATTAATGAGACAGCTGACAAAACTCAACATTGAGCAATTTATTATGACTTTACACTAGTTCATGAATGGAAATTCCAAGAAAAAGAAGATTGACCTTAATATTACAAAAAACAAAATTGATTATCTTAGTTTTATAAACATATTGATTGACCTTAATATTACAAAAATCAAAATTGATTATCTTAGTTTTATAAACATATTGAAAATTAGATTAGAAGATAAAACAAATGAAATCTTTTAAACGTAACAAGTACTTTAAAAATTATATTGAATATTGATATATATATATATATATATATATATATATATATATATCTATATATATATATATATATATATATATATATATATATATATATATATATATATATATATATATATATATATACACACACACACACACACACACACATATATATATATATATATATATATATATATATATATATATATATATATATATATATATATATATATATATATATACACACACACACACACACACACACACACACACACACACACACACACACACATATATATATATATATATATATATATATATATATATATATATATATATATATATATATATATATATATATATATGTGTGTGTGTGTGTGTGTGTGCATGTGTGAGCAATGTGTATATATATGTACATAACCATATCAATCATTTAATTAAATATTTTCAGATTATAAAGATATATTCATACATAAAGAAATTTCAACTTATATATATAATTTATACATAAAGAAAGTTCAAACACACACACACACACACACACACACACACACACATATATATATATATATATATATATATATATATATATATATATATATATATATATATATATATATATATATATATATATATATATATATATATATATATATATATATGTGTGTGTGTGTGTGTGTGTGTTGTGTGTGTACATCCAATCATTTGAATCAATATCTTCAAAATATAAAAAGAAAATGACTTCAAGAAAACACAAAATTCATGAATAACATAGAATATTATTAAATGATGAGAAAATATAATTGAATCTACAATTATCCATTTAAAGCAAATTATCTCAAAAACATATGGTTTTTAGAAACACCTAATTAAATTTAATGTACGGCTAAATATCCACCTAATTGAATGATCTCGACATTGTATGGTGTTTAGAAACACCGAAATAAATTAAATACATAATAATAATCCCTGTAATTGAATGTTGTCAATACTATCCCTTTGTAGTGAACAACATTGGTGCTAATGGAGATCCATCTAGTCAACATTATTTCCTTCACAAAAAGTTAGCAAAGCCATCTAGTTGACATTAATTCCTGCAACATAAAAAGTTAGTAAAGCAAAAGAAAACACAAGCTTGGGATGATTTACAAAAGAAAACACATAAGCTATTATAATTGAATTACAAATTACAATCATCTTCATTAGAGGTATTATAATTGAATTACAGATTACAATCATTTTCATTAGAGAAGTAGCTCAAATGTTCGAATCCTTCATCTTCTTTCCCTTGGCTTTGTTTTACCTTTGATATCATTGTTGTTGGAATTTTGGTTTTATTTGGTTTGTGCCCACCTTTTGGCGTCAAAGCCCAAATAATGGAAGAAGTATTCTCCCAACGTTGAGGATCAGCAATATTTTCTCTCCAATATTTTGTCCAATAATCCCTATATAGTTCTTCATCACAGATGTTTTTCCTTTTTGAAATAGGTATCCAATATTGTATCTGAACCTTAAGATATGTTTCTGATTCTCTAGTTTGATTAACTTCAGTTTCCACCATGCCAAGCCACACAAGGTACATTGCATCACATGGTTCTATGAGAACGAAGTCTCCTTTTCTCACATCAAGGCATGGATCGAATTCCTTTGCTGGTTTGTTACACAATGGACCACAAAAGTGTACATCATTTTCACCTGCATCTTCATTATCAAATGTATTATCTTGCACAAGATTTGAAGATCCAAATGTTTTGCATCCACTTTTTGGCCAAAAATCATGATAAAATGTATCCTTCCATATTATTTGAGATTTCAAAACCTCCATAAGGTTTTTCCAATAAGTAAGTACCGGATTAATCGATTTTCCATAATCTGAGTTATCCCCCTTCTCTTTCAGCTGCATTTTCCACCAATTGGCATATCTCAAAAGTCCTTCCATGACCCTTTCATTATCCTTCACATACTCACTAGGTGGCAATAATTTTGGAATGCCTTCAGGAAGCTTCGATATGCCATCTTCATTTTTCTTCCATAGCTCTATACCATCTGCAGGTAACCAATCAATATTTTTTGGATGCAATTTATATTGCATCAAGGGCACCCCTTGACTCATGTAGAATCTGAACTGCAATGGTTTCGAATGCCCAATAAGAGTATCTGCTCCATCATTTAAGTACCCTTTGACAAAATTTTTGAAATCTGGTACTTTTTGTATAATAAAAGGTGTCGGATGCATGCTGCAACATTCATTAAAAGTTCTCATAAGATGTGGAAAACTAAAAATAGATTGTTTTCTGAGCTTTTCTGAAAAGTAACTAAATAAAGCATCAATATCCTCATGTGTATGTCCAACCATAAGGAATCCAAGTTGCACCATATCAAATATCCCATTAGCAACCAACAAAGACAAATATGCAAAGACATAGCGATTCTTATTTTCTGAACCACAATTATCAAGTTGCAAAAATAATGTTCTAGGTAATTCCTTGAATGAATTACTTTGATTTTCACATGTAATATTACATTGTGTTACATTGTCATATAAAGTTTGCTCCTTTAATACATCCATATGATGATAAAGTGCATCAAGCCATAACAAAGAATCAAATAGACTCTTTGTGTAATTCACACCAGAACTCTTCAATCCCAAATCTCCATACAACTGACTATCTTTTTTTTCTAAGTTTCTTAAACACATTGAAATAGATGCAATTGTGAAATTTGGATCACCGGGCCATAATCCTAAAGCAAAATGACCATAATCACATTGTCCATGTCCATGAGTAAGCATTCCTGTTAAAGATATTGGTAATCTCTCAATGCCATTAAGAGATTTTGGAACTGGTCTAATCTGTGGTATAGCTGTTTTACTTTGATCCATTTTATCATGAATAATGCATAAATATTTATTTGGAAATAATTCTGAGGAAACTCTCCAAGCATAATATAGATTTCTACAACTCATTTGACGTAGCATATGAGATCTTCTTTGTGCTAAATATCTTGCACGTTCTTCATGGTTTTTAGTAGATGGTAATTTTGCTTTTATTCTTGTACAAAAGTCACATTTGGAGAAGGTACTTGACTTTGATAAAGAAACTGTTCTAAATTCTGTATTCCACATTCTTGAAAATGTTGGTTGAGATAATTTATTATGTCCCAAACTCTCTAATGTCATATTCACCTCTCGAAGAATATCCACTTGTTTATAATGTGATGGAAGCACTCTTTGTGTTTCACGAGAACCATCAGTACATGTTCTCAACTTGTGTGGCATTTGATCTGCATTATTATCAATCATGTATCAAAGCTTTTTCTATTTCTACATGTTTGATACTTTTTCTAAGTATTCCATTATTCCCATGAATGGATACCTTTTGACCAAGTAGAAACTTTTCTCGTAGCCTATAAAATGAGCTCTTTCCAATACCATGAATTAAATACCATGCCTTGATACATACTTCTTTTGCATCAAACGTGAAATTAAAACTCAAGCGCTCACTTGAGTTCACACAGTTACCTTTGTAGACCATATTTATGCAATCCAATACATATTTGCATCTATCTGAATAGCATTGTCCCCAAAAATTTAATCTTGCAACCATTATTTTAGCCCTACTAGCTACTTGACAACATCTCTGTTCACAACAATCATGCATTGAAACCATCTGAATTCTCTCAAATGAGCATCTCTTATTAGGAGCCAAATGTATTACTTTTTCTAACCTTGTGGATGTAACTTCTTTTTTTTTGTTCACTTCAAAATATCCACAGTTAGTATTTTCCATATGAAAATCCTCTTGTTGATCTGATTCCATTCGAAGAGGAGAAACAACTTGTATATCATCAAAACAATGTTGAATATCAATAGCATGAGAATAAATCTTATCAACATCTACATCCTCAATACCATTGCAATTATCAAACATCTACATCCTCAATACCATTGCAATTATCATCATCGATGTTGTACGATGACGTAAAGCAAAAATTTGGATTCTCTCCAGCTTCAAGATCCACATCCTCAATACCATTGCAATGATCATCTTCAATGTCATACAATGAGTTAAAGCCTAATTTTTGTATCATAGGCTCACCATCTTCTGTAATGATTTGGAGTATAGGCCAACTCACCAATTTCAAAGTTGAATCCAAAGTTGATGGATCCACAGTTTCATCCATAATAACACCTAGGAAACTTTCTCCCAACTCTTTGCAATTTATAGCATCCCATGGATTTACCAATAAAACAATAGCAGTTGCATATCTTTCACGCTTTTCATGATCCAACAAGATGACTCTCTTTCCTTTCCACTTTTCTCTTTCTTCAAGTTGACCAGATATAGTTTGCTTTGTTGCCATATTGATTTTGCTTGTAAAAAGAATAAATGAGAAATTAACAATGCTATTCAATTGATCATTCTTTCAATAAATATTGTAAAAATAATCAATTGAATTAAAACTAGAACACAAACATCATTTCCACAAAAAATAATCCATATTTGCATATACAGACATTCACTAATTAGACTTAACTTTGAGTCTAGTCAAAAATCAAGGAAACTACAAGAATAAAAATCTCTAACTTCATTTTCATGCTAGCATGTTAAGAGGCACTCAAACCATCCTTGAAATGATGTTATGTATGTTTTTGTATGTGTGTATTTTAGTGTGTACAATACTGACTTCAGATGAATAGAGGTTCCACTTTATGTTCGAACTTACATTACTCAAAGTTGAATAGAGGTAAGTTCGACTCAAATTGAATATAGGCTCAATCTCTCTCTATCTCCAAGTTGAATTGAAACTCAAACTCAAGTTGAATCCTTTGTGACTCTCAAACTTAATTTTGAGCTCCTCAAATTCCAAATTGAATAGAAGCTCAAACTTAAGTTCGAGCCTCATGCCCTTGTAGATGCAATAAGATATTAGTCCTCTTGAACGTAAATGGCTCAAATCGATATGATTCAGAGGCTTAGCTCTTGTAGGTTTGAGTTAAAAATATCAATCTATTTCTTGAAGAACCTGGAGAGGCTCGAACTTAAGTTTGAGCCTCATATCATGTGACCAAACAATCTCGAACTTGATATCATTCAGAGGATCCAAATTGAATATAGACTCAAACTCTCTCGATCCAAGTTGGAATGAAATTTTAAAATAGATTCAAGTTAAAAATACTATCATGTTTGCTGGAAAATCTTAGAGGCTCGAACTTAAGTTTGAGCCTCGCTTGTAACTAAATAAACTGAAACTTGACATGATTCAAAGCAGTCCGAGCCTTATATTATGTGACACAACATAAAATTCATGGGCCGACTCTACATTCAACAGACATTCAATTTTAAACTCCAACTTGAATCGACATCCAAACCTAAGTTTCACCTTCAGTTAGTTCTTTTGGATGTAAGAGACTATCCAACGTAATAGGCTCAAACTTAAGTTCGACCATCTTTTATTAAAATTTCAAAATAGATTCAAGTTTAAAATACTATCATGTTTGTTGGAAACGCTTAGATGCTCAAACTTAAGTTCGAGCCTCATTTGTAACTAAACAAACTGAGAGTTGACATGATTCAAAGCAGTCCGAGCCTGATATTATGTGACACAACATAAAATTCATGGGCTCGAACTTAAGTTCGAGTCTCATATCATGTGAAAACTCAAACTTGATATGATTCTAAAGGTGGGAACTTAAGTTCGAGCCTCTTAGCTCTTTTGGATTCATGAGTTAAGAGGCTCGAACTTAAGTTCTAGCAACTTTTGGAAAAGGTGAAAAAGTCTGAGCTTCATAACCCAACTCATAAGATTTAGAGGCTTAGCTCTTGTAGATAAAAGAAGATTTGAGTTAAAAATATTAGTGTTTTTACCAAAAAACTTGAGAAGCTCGAACTTAAGTTGAAGCCCGTTTTTGCCAAAAAACTTGAGAGGCTCGAACTTAAGTTGGAGCCTCATATCGTGTGAGCCAACAATTCCAAACTTGATATGACTCACGGGCTCCAAATTGAATATAGGCTCAAACTCTCTCCATCCAAGTTGAACTGAAATTCAAAATGAAGTTCATAGTTTGAATTTCAATCCTCTCTGATTTACAAACTTGAGTTTGGGTTTCTCAAATTGAAGTTTCATCCTCTCTTATTCTCAAAATTAAGTTCGAGCTTATTAGATTCTTGAATAGGTTTAGTTCGAGCTCTTCAAACTCCACATTGAATAGAGGTTCAAACTTAAGTTCAAACCTCTGCGACTCTACGTTCAACAGACATTCAATTTTAAACTCCACCTTGAATCAACATCCAAACCTAAGTTTCACCTTCAGTTATTTCTTTTGGATGTAAGAGAGTATTCAATGTAATAGGCTCAAACTTAAGTTCGAGCATCTTTTATTAAAATTTCAAAATAGATTTAAGTTAAAAATACTATCATGTTTGCTGGAAAAGCTTAGAGGCTCGAACTTAAGTTTGAGGCTCATTTGTAACTAAACAAACCGAGAGTTGACATGATTCAAAGCAGTCGAAGCCTCATATTATGTGACACAACATAAAATTCATGGGCTCGAACTTAAGTTCGAGTCTCATATCATGTGAAGAGTCAAACTTGATATGATTCTAAAGGTGTGGACTTAAGTTCGAGCCTCTTAGCTCTTTTGGATTCATGACTTAAGATGCTCGAACTTAAGTTCTAGCAACTTTTGGAAAAGCTAAAAAGGTCTGAGCTTCATAACTCAACTCACAAGATTAAGAGGCTTAGCTTTTGTAGATGCAAGAAGATTTGAGTTAAAAATATTAGTGTTTTTACCAGAAAACTTGAGAGGCTCGAACTTAAGTTGAAGCCTGTTTTTGCCAAAAACCTTGAGAGGCTCGAAGTTAAGTTGGAGCCTCATATCATCTCAGCCAACAATTCCAAACTTGATATAACTCACGGGCTCCAAATTAAAGATAGGCTCAAACTCTCTCGATCCAAGTTGGAGTGAAATTCAAACTGAAGTTCATAGTTTGAATTTCAATCCTTTCTGATTTAGAAACTTAAGTTTGGGTTTCTCAAACTGAAGTTTAATCCTCTCTAATTCTCAAAATGAAGTTTGAGCTTGTTAGATTCCAACTTGAATAGATTTACTTCGAGCATCTTTTCTTAAATTTCAAAATAGATTCAAGTTAAAAATACTATCATGTTTGCTGGAAAAGCTTAGAGGCTCGAACTTAAGTTCGAGCCTCATTTGTAACTAAACAAACCGAGAGTTGACATGATTCAAAGCAGTCGGAGCCTCATATTATGTGACACAACATAAAATTCATGGGCTCGAACTTAAGTTCGAGTCTCATATCATGTGAAGACTCAAACTTGATATGATTCTAAAGGTGTGAACTTAATTTCGAGCCTCTTAGCTCTTTTGGATTAATAAGTTAAGAGGCTCGAACTTAAGTTATAGCAACTCTTGGAAAAGTTGAAAAAGTCTGAGCTTCATAACTCAACTCATAAGATTGAGAGGCTTAGCTTTTGTAGATGCAAGAAGATTTGAGTTAAAAATATTAGTGTTTTTACCAAAAAACTTGAGAGGCTCGAACTTAAGTTCAAGCCTGTTTTTGCCAAAAAACTTGAGAGGCTCGAACTTAAGTTGGAGCCTCATATCATCTGAGCCAAAGAAAACTGACAAAGGCTCGAATTGGAACCAACAATCCTAAGCTTGATATGGCTTGAAAAGCTAAGAGGCTCGAACTTAAGTTCGGGCCTCCCTGTTCTTGATAAGGTTGAAAAAGCTGAGAGACTCATATCATATAAGAGGTTCAAAGCTCCTAAAATTGAATTGATTCTAAGGCTCCAACTTAAGTTCGAGCCTCTTTGTTCTTTTGGACATAAGACACAACAATCCTAAATTTAATATGGGTGGAAAAGCTGAGAGGCTCATATCATGTGAGCCAACAATCCTAAATTTGATATGATTGGAAAAGCTGAGAGGGTCGAACTAAGGTTCGAGACCCCATAATTGAATTGATCCTAAGACTTGAACTTAAGTTCGAGCCTGTTCATTCTTTCGCACATAAAACACTGTTCAATCATGTGACCCAAAGGCTCGAACTTAAGTTCGAGCCTGTTTGTTCTTTTGCACATAAAATGTTGTTCAATCATGTGATAGTTGATATGATTCAAAGGCTCGAACTGAATTTCGAACTTGGTATTAAGGAACTTGATATAATTTATAGGTTCGACCCTAAAAGGATTGAGCTTGATGACGCAACATCAAATTTCAGAGGCTCGAACTCTCATATCATATGAATAAACAATCCCAAACTTAGGTTGAAACTGAAGAGGCTCGAACTTAACTTCAAGCAACATACCAAGTGAACCAACAATCTCAAGCTTGATATGGCTTGAAAAAATAAGAGGTTATTCAATTGATTTTGAGGCCGAATTGATCCGATGGCTCGAACTTACGTTCGAGTCTGTTTGTTCTTTTCAACAATCCTATGCCATTTAAGTTCGAGCCATCAAAATTCAATTGATCTTGAGGCTCCAACTTAATTCGAGCCTGTTTGTTCTTTTGCACATAACACACTGTTCAATCATGTGACCCAACAATCCTAAACTTGATATGGTTGGAAAAGCTCAGAGGCTCGAACTGAAGTTCGAGCCTCTTTGTTCTTTTGCACATAACACACAACAATCCTAAACTTGATATGGTTGGAAAAGCTCAGAGGCTCTAACTCCTCTTTGTTCTTTTGCTCATATCATTTGACCAAACAATCCTAAACTTGATATGGTTGGAAAAGCTCAGAGGCTCGAACTTAAGTTCGAGCCTCTTTGTTCTTTTGCTCATAAGACACAACAATCCTAAACTTGATATGGCTGGAAAAGCTGAGGCTCATATCATGTGATCCAACAATTCTAAACTTGATATGGTTGGAAAAGCTCAGAGGCCTCTTTGTTCTTTTGCACATAAGACACAACAATCCTAAACTTGATATGGCTGGAAAAGCTGAGGCTCATATCATGTGATCCAACAAATCCTGAACTTGACATGGTTGGAAAAGCTCAGAGGCTCGAACTTAAGTTCAAGCCTCTTTGTTCTTTTGCACATAAGACACAACAATCCTAAACTTGATATGGTTGGAAAAGCTAAGAGGCTCGAACTTAAGTTCAAGCCTCTTTGTTCTTTTGCTCATATCATGTGATCCAACAATCCTAAACTTGATATGGCTGGAAAAGCTAAAGCTCATATCATGTGATCCAACAATCCTAAACTTGATATGGTTGGAAAAAGCTGAGAGGCTCGAACTCCTCTTTGTTCTTTTGCTCATATCATATGACCCAACAATCCTATAACACACAACAATCTTAAACTTGATATGGTTGGAAAAGCTGAGAGGCTCTAACTCCTCTTTGATCTTTTGCTCATATCATGTGACCAAACAATCCTAAACTTGATATGGTTGGAAAAGCTCAGAGGCTCGAACTTAAGTTCGAGCCTCTTTGTTCGTTTGCTCATATCATGTGATCCAACAATCCTAAACTTGATATGGTTGGAAAAGCTCAGAGGCTCATATCATATGATCCAACAATCCTAAACTTGATATGGTTGGAAAAGCTTAAGTTCGAGCCTCTTTGTTCTTTTGCACATAAGACACAAAAATCCTAAACTTGATATGGCTAGAAAAGCTGAGGCTCATATCATGTGATCCAACAATCCTAAATTTGATATGGTTGGAAAAGCTCAGAGGCTCAAACTGAACTTCGAGCCTCTTTGTTCTTTTGCACATAAGACACAACAATCCTAAACTTGATATGGCTAGAAAAGTTGAGAGGCTCGAACTTAAGTTTGAGCCTCTTTGTTCTTTTGCTCATATCATGTGATCCAACAATTCTAAACTTGATATGGTTGGAAAAGCTCAGAGGCTCGAACTTAAATTCGAGCCTCTTTGTTCTTTTGCACCTAACACACAACAATCCTAAACTTGACATGGCTGGAAAAGCTGAGGCTTATATCATGTGATCCAACAATGCTAAACTTGATATGGTTGGAAAAGCTCAGAGGCTCAAACTTAAGTTCGAGCGTCTTTGTTCTTTTGCACATAAGACACAAGATATGACTCACGGGCTCCAAATTGAAGGTAGGAACAAACTCTCTCGATCCAAGTTGGAATGAAATTCAAACTGAAGTTCATAGTTTGAATTTCAATCTTGTCTGAGTTACAAACTTAAGTTTGGGTTTCTCAAACAGAAGGTTAATCCTCTCTAATTCTCAAAATTAAGTTCCAGCTTGTTAGATTCCAACTTGAATAGATTTAGTTCAAGCTCTTCAAACTGCACATTGAATAGAGGTTCAAACTTAAGTTCAAACCTCTGTGACTCTACATTCACCAGACATCCAATTTTAAACTCCAACTTGAATCGACATCCAAACCTAAGTTTCACCTTCAGTTAGTTCTTCTGGATGTAAGAGAGTATTCAATGTAATAGGCTCGATCTTAAGTTCGAGCGTCTTTTATTAAAATTTCAAAATAGATTCAAGTTAAAAATACTATCTTGTTTGCTGGAAAAGCTTAGAGGCTCAAACTTAAGTTTGAGCCTTATTTGTAACTGAACAAACTGAGAGTTGACATGATTCAAAGCAGTCGGAGCCTCATATTATGTGACACAACATAAAATTCATGGGCTCGAACTTAAGTTTGAGTCTCATATCATGTGAAGACTCAAACTTGATATGATTCTAAAGGTGTGAACTTAAGTTCGAGCCTCTTAGCTCTTTTGGATTCATGAGTTAAGAGGCTCGAACTTAAGTTCTAGCAACTTTTGGAAAAGCTGAAAAAGTTTGAGCTTCCTTAGCTTTTCTAGATGCAAGAAGATTTGAGTTAAAAATATTAGTGTTTTTACCAAAAAACTTCAGAGGCTCGAACTTAAGTTGAAGCCTGTTTTTGCCAAATTGAGAGGCTCGAACTTAAGTTGGACCCTCATATCATGTGACCCAACAATTGCAAACTTGATATGACTCACGGGCTCCAAATTGAATATAGGCTCATACTCTCTCGATCCAAGTTGAAATGAAATTCAAACTAAAGTTCATAGTTTGAATTTCAATCCTATCTGATTTACAAACTTAAGTTTGGGTTTCTCAAACTGAAGTTTCATCCTCTCGAGGTTCAAACTTAAGTTCAAACCTCTACGACTCTACGTTCAACAGACATTCAATTTTAGAATCGACTGAGACTTGAACTTAGAGGCTCGAACCTAAGTTTGAGCCTCATTTGTAACTAAATAAACTGAGACTTCACATGATTCAAAGCAGTCCGAGCCTCATATTATGTGACACAACATAAAATTCATGGCCGACTCTACACTCAACAGAAGTTCAATTTTAAACTCCAACTTGAATCGACATCCAAACCTAAGTTTCACCTTCAGTTAGTTCTTTTGGATGTAAGAGACTATCCACCGTAATAGGCTCAAACTTAACTTCGAGCATCTTTTATTAAAATTTCAAAATAGATTCAAGTTAAAAATACTATCATGTTTGCTGGAAAAGCTTAGAGGCTCGAACTTAAGTTCGAGCCTCATTTGTAACTAAACAAACTAAGAGTTGACATGATTCAAAGCAGTCGGAGCCTTATATTATGTGTCGCAACATAAAATTCATGGGCTTGAACTTAAGTTCGAGTCTCATATCATGTGAAGACTCAAACTTGATATGATTCTAAAGGTGTGAACTTAAGTTCAAGCCTCTTAGCTCTTTTGGATTCATGAGTTAAGAGGCTCGAACTTAAGTTCTAGCAGCTTTTGGAAAAGCTGAAAAAGTCTGAGCTTCATAACTCAACTCATAAGATTTAGAGGCTTAGCTTTTGTAGATGCAAGAAGATTTGAGTTAAAAATATTAGTGTTTTTACTAGAAAACTTGAGAGGCTCGAACTTAAGTTGAAGCCTGTTTTTGCCAAAACACTTTAGAGGCTCGAACTTAAGTTCGAGCCTCATATCATGTGAGCCAACAATTCCAAACTTGATATAACTCACGGCTCCAAATTGAATATAGGCTCAAACTCTCTCGATCCAAGTTGAAATGAAATTCAAACTTAAGTTCGAGCGTCTTTTATTAAAATTTCAAATTAGATTCAAGTTAAAAATGCTACTCTGTTTGTTGGAAAAGCTTAGAGGCTTGAACTTAAGTTCGAGCCTCATTTGTAACTAAATAAACTGAGACTTGACATGATTCAAAGCAGTCGGAGCCTCATATTATGTGGCACAACATAAAATTCATGGGCCGACTCTACGTTTAACAGACATTCAATTTTAAACTCCAACTTGAATCGACATCCGAACCTAAGTTTCACCTTCAGTTAGTTCTTTTGGATGTAAGAGTCTATCCAACGTAATAGGCTCAAACTTAAGTTCGAGCATCTTTTATTAAAATTTAGAAAAAAGATTCAAGCTAAAAATACTATCATGTTTGCTGGAAAAGCTTAGAGGCTCGAACCTAAGTTCGAGCCTAATTTGTAACTAAACAAACTGAGAGTTGACATGATTCAAAGTAGTCGGAGCCTCATATTATGTGACACAACATAAAATTCATGGCTTCAAACTTAAGTTTGAGTCTCATATCATGTGAAGACTCAAACTTGATATGATTCTAAAGCTGTGACCTTAAGTTCGAGCCTCTTAGCTCTTTTGGATTCATGAGTTAAGAGGCTGGAACTTACATTCTAGCAACTTTTGGAAAAGCTGAAAAAGTATGAGCTTCATAACTCAACTCATAAGATTCAGAGGCTTAGCTTTTGTAGATGCAACAAGATTTGAGTTAAAAATATTAGTGTTTTTACTAGAAAACTTGAGAAGCTCGAACTTAAGTTGAGGCCTGTTTTTGCCAAAAAACTTGAGAGGCTTGAACTTAAGTTGGAGCCTCATATCGTGTGAGCCAACAATTCCAAACTTGATATGACTCACGGGCTCCAAATTGAATATAGGCTCAAAATCTCTCGATCCAAGTTGAAAAGAAATTCAAACTGAAGTTCATAGTTTGAATTTCAATCCTATCTTATTTCCAAACTTAAGTTTGGGTTTCTCAAACTAAAGTTTAATCCTCTAATTATCAAAATTAAGTTCAAGCTTGTTATATTCCAACTTGAATAGGTTTAGTTCAAGCCCTTCAAACTGCACATTGAATAGAGGTTCAAACTTAAGTTCAAACCTATGTGACTCTACGTTCAACAGACATTCAATTTTAAACTCCAACTTGAATCGACATCCAAACGTAAGTTTCACCTTCAGTTAGTTCTTTTGGATGTAAAAGAGTATTCAATGTAATAGGCTTGAACTTAAGTTCGAGCGTCTTTTATTAAAATTTCAAAATAGATTCAAGTTAAAAATACTATCCTGTTTGCTGGAAAAGCTTAGAGTTCGAGCCTCATTTATGACTAAACAAACTGAGACTTGACATGATTCAAAGCAGTCAGAGCCTTATATTATGTGACACAACATAAAATTCATGGGCCGACTCTACAATTAACAGACATTCAATTTTAAACTCCAACTTGAATCGACATCCAAACCTAAGTTTCACCTTCAGTTATTTCTTTTGGATGTAAGAGTCTATCCAACATAATAGGCTCAAACTTAAGTTCGAGCACCTTTTATTAAAATTTAAAAAATAGATTCAAGTTAAAAATACTATCATGTTTGCTGGAAAAGCTTAGAGGCTCGAACTTAAGTTTGAGCCTCATTTGTCACTAAACGAACAGAAAGTTGACATGATTCAAAGGAGTCCGAGCCTCATATTATGTGACACAACATAAAATTCATGGGCTCGAACTTAAGTTTGAGTCTCATATCATGTGGAGACTCAAACTTGATATGATTCTAAAGGTGTGAACTTAAGTTCGAGCCTATTAGGTCTTTTGGATTCATGAGTTAAGAGGCTCGAACTTAAGTTCTAGCAACTTTTGGAAAAGCTGAAAAATTCTGAGCTTCATAACTCAACTCATAAGATTCAG
>CM035438.1:23267824-23270324 GCA_020310875.1 Ceratopteris richardii
ATGAGATGATCTTGCTACCTAGCATGACTAGGTAACCACTTGTACTCCTTCTATCTTCCTTCGAACCGGCCCAATCGGCATCGGAATAAGCTTTGACCTGCATATCATCATCAAATGAGTAGAACAATCCTTCATTTATAGTGGCTTTGAGATATCGCAACATTCTTCTTGCAGCTTGCAAGTGTGTAGTCCTTGGACTATGCATAAATTGTGATAACACTCCAACTCCATATGCTATGTCAGGCCTGGTTATTGTGGCATAATTGAAAGAGCCTACAATAGATCGATACAAAGTTACATCCTCTAATGGCTCTCCATCAATGGAGCTTAGCTTTACATTAACTTCCATGGGATTTGAAATAGGCTTGCAATGTAGCATCCCAAACCTCTCAAGTAGGTCTAGAATATACTTCCTTTGTATGAGCATAATACCTTCTTCTTTGTATACAACTTCAATGCCAAGAAAATACCTAAGATCTCCAAGATCAGAGATCCTAAACTCCTTTCCAAGCTTTGCCTTGATCTCCTCAATGCCCTTTGTATCATTACCTGTAATGATAAGATCATCTACATACACACACATGTAGACCACAAGTTCTCCTCTTTGTTTGATGAAGAGAGATGGATCCGCCTTGCATTGATTGTAACCACATTTGATCAAATAGTCCACCAATCTTTGGTTCCAAGCCCTTGGAGCTTGCTTTAGGCCATAAAGTGCCTTCTTCAACCTACAAACATGATGTGGAAACTCTTTATGAACAAAACCTAGTGGTTGCTCCATGTATACCTCTTCTTCCAAGTCTCCATTGAGAAAGGCATTCTTGATATCCAATTGGAAGAGCTTCCATCCTTTGCTAGCAGCCATTGCAATGAGTGTCCTAATGGTGCTCATCTTTGCCACGGGGCTGAATGTCTCTTCAAAGTCCACTCCATAGGTTTGTGCAAAACCCTTGGCCACCAATCTTGCTTTGAACCTAGAAATAGATCCATCTGAATTCCTCTTTACTTTATACACCCACTTATTACCTATTACCTTCATGTTCTCCTTCTTGGGCACTAGAGTCCATGTTTGATTTTCCTCAAGTGCGTCGATCTCTTCTTGCATTGCCTCTTTCCATTCGGTGTACCTGCTTGCATCTTCATAGCAATCGGGCTCATGATCTTCTACTACTTTGTTCATATATGCATAATGTGTTGCCATGTATGAATCATAAGTAAACCTTTGAGTTGGATACTTAACTCTAGAAGACTTCCTTTCTTCACCTTTTGGAGGAATAAACCTCCTTTGCCTTGGGAACTTGATCTCTTTCTTTGACGTGGCTTCTTTCTCCATCATGTGTCCTTCATCATCTTCAACTTCATTACCTTCTTCATCCAACTCCACCAATGTTGCTTTGCCTTTGTTGATTGATTGTGCTTCATAGCTTGATGAAGATCTCCCCCTCCATGGTGAGTTCATGCTTGAACTATCTTCATTGATGGAACACCTTGGGCCGCTTAGCTCTAGGTCGATTTGTTCTTCATCATGTCCATGCTTTTCTTCTTCATAGTCCTGCATACAATCATACTTCTTATACCAAGGGAGTAGCTCATCAAATGCTACATCCCTTGATATCCTCAAGTCCTTTGTATTTGGGTTGAAGCACCTGTAACCTTTATGATCATTTGAATATCCTAGAAACACACACTTTTCTGCCTTTGGTTGTAGCTTGTGCCTCAATTCACTTGGCACATGTACATAACAAGTACATCCAAATATCTTCAAGTGGGAAAGATCAGGTTTCTTACCATAATAGGCTTGATATGGTGTCAAGCCATGGATCCCTGAGGTAGGAGCCCTATTCATTAGATACACGGCGGTATTTGCTGCATCACTCCAAAACATGTTAGGTACATTCATCTCATTAAGCATTGCTCTAGCGATCTCGGCAATGTATCTATTCTTTCTCTCTGCTACTCCATTTTGTTGGGGTGTGTACCTGCATGTTACTTGCCTCTTGATGCCTTGATCCATTAAAAAATCAGAAAACTCATTTGAGAAATATTCTCCCCCTCCATCGGACCTTAGCTTCTTGATATATGTACCTGTTTCCTTCTCTACCATTGCCTTGAATGCTTTGAAACATGTAAACACATCTGATTTGTTTTTTATGAAATAAACCCAAACCATCCTTGTGCAATCATCTATAAAAGTGACAAAGTACTTGTTACCTCCAATGGATTGCTCTTTCGTTGGCCCCCACACATCTGTATGTATCAACTCCAATGGATGTTGGCTTATGTAGCCACTCTTCTTGAATGGAAGTCTCGCTTGCTTCCCTAGTTGACAAGATTCACATAAATGCTTCATACCTTGTCCTTGGAAGTTGGGAAGACCTTCAACCAGCCTCTTGAATTGCATTTCCTTCATTCTTTGTATGTTGATGTGACCTATCCTCTTGTGCCACAAGTCCAACTCCGAAATCCTCTTGTTTCCATATGTGAAGTAGACATGTTGAGT
>CM035438.1:23285324-23292824 GCA_020310875.1 Ceratopteris richardii
CGTCGGCTTGTCTGTCTACTCAGAACGTCGGCTTGTCTACTCAGAACGTCGGCAAGCGAGCGAGAGAGAGACAGAGGTATGTGTCATGTCTGCGGTGTGTGTGCGAGAGAGAGAGAGAGAGAGAGTGTGTCTGTGGTGTGTGTGCGAGAGAGAGAGAGAGAGAGAGAGAGAGTCTGTGGTGTGTGTGCGAGAGAGAGAGAGTGTGTGGTGTGTGTGGTAGTGGTCTCTGATTGATGTGCTTAGGAAGGATGGCCTAAAGTAGGAAACATCTAAATATTATAAGAGGAACAACAGTTGGGAGTGAATAATGATACATAGTGCATCTCTTGCATCATCTGCATACCGCTAGAAGTGCTGCTATCTCTTGCACCCACATATACATATATACATGCAAGTATGTTGTTTTTAACTTATTAGGTAGATTTGGATCCTTGCAAGAAATCTACTGTGTTTGGTGGTGTATGTTGTTTCCATAGCAATGGCACATCATTTGGCACTCTCTTATAGTTTTGAGATTGATATGCTCCTTATTCTAGGAAAAAACCTGTGATGTTATTGAATATTATATTTTGAGAATAGTGTTTCTTTTTTTCTAAGGTTCTTTATTTTTAAGGTTAGTTTACGCAATGCATTTTTAAACATATGCTTAGTGTGTTACATAGAACTTATGCAAGCAAGCTGTAATAGTTTTTTCTTTATGCAAATATTTTGAAACAAGTGCTAGTATGTTGATGTTATAGAAATTATGGAAGCAAGATATAGTATTATTTTCAGATCCTTGCAGGAAAACTTTATTTGGAATGCTTATGAGTTTGGAAAGGCTTATGGGAACAAGATAGACAAATCTAGATTCAACTTGATGATAATGGCTTAAAGGGGGGAGGGAGAGAGAGACAGAGACAGAGAGAGAGAGATGATGAGTGACAAGAATCAAATGTTTTATCAACTTCCATCATCATGCAATGTATGTTTATAATGTAGTTTCAACAAAGACAAATCGTAGTTTATTTGGCCTTCATCGGCTTCTTTTTTCAATTTTCATCCATATGGTCCCAAAGGCTATGACCGAATTTCCTTATACCAGATCAATGGTCAAACACCTAAATCATAGCTCAGTTCATGATCACCTACCTATTCAGTTGTGGTCTCAAGCATAACATGGACTACTGCATTCTGATAACGTCTTTCCATGAGTTTGATCATCATGAGTTTCATTATGAGTGGATGGTAATTTCACATTATCAATAGATGGTATATATATATATAGCAGTACAAACACACATATACACCTATATAACACACATATATATATATATATATATATATATATATATATATATATATATATATATATATATATATATATATATATATATATATATGTGTGTGTGTGTGTGTGTACTACTATATATATATATATATATATATATATATATATATATATATATATATATATATATATATATATATATATATATATATATGTATATATATATATATATATATATATATATAGCAGTACAAACACACATACAACAGTATAGCACACGCACATGTGTAGTGTTCCTCGTCCTCCACCTCCTCTCTGCATATCCTGCATAATCCTGCACATGCTTTCAATCAAAAGAACGGCCAACTTTTGATTGAAGCCAAATTTGTATTTGATATAGTACATAATGATCTTTGATGCACTATGCAATGAATTTGATCAAATAAATGCAACATAGATAAAGTCCAAATTCTAAATAACATCATAATCACTAAAATAAGTAACAATTTATTATGAGCATTTGTTTACCTCCAAAAAAAAAGGACATGTACCATTCTACGCCGCCCATACATACATATCTGTTGGAGTTAGACGTCTGCGGAAGCACGCGAACAACACAAGGAAGAAGAAGAAGCTTGGAGCACAACACACAAGACTGAATGTATTACTAGAGAATGTTCAAAGATTAGTAGCCCATTAGGGCAATAGGCGTATATACAAGCCGGGGGAAAAAAACCTCCTAAAGAGGGAAAAAAGTGCCCCGGCGGTCCTAGAGTGTTCACACACATCACTACCTAAATATATCAACAAATCCCCGTTGGAAGTGATGTGGTGAACAAGGATCTGGCACTCATGTATAAGGAAGTGCCAAGCTATGTGGAAATCACTCCACAAAAGGAAGTAGGCCCAAAGCTTTGCGGAAAGCTTCAAACTTCTCCCTAGGCAGAGCCTTCGTGAAAAGGTCTGCAATGTTCTCCTATGTGGGCACATATGCCAAGCTGATCTCCTCAGCAGAGAACCTCTCCCTGACATAGTGATAATGCACCTCAATGTGCTTAGTGCGAGCATGGAACACAGGGTTCCTCGCAACTGCCAATGCGCTCTGACTGTTAGTGAAGATGGTGGTGGCAGAAGACTGGCCAACACCCAAATCATCCATAAGGCATCTGAGCCACACACACTCAACAGTCGCTGTGAAAGCTGCCCTATACTCATCCTCACAACTGGAAGTGGCCACAGTAGGCTGCTTCTTGCTCAACCAAGATATACATGAGCTACCAAGCATGAAGCAAAAACCACTGGTGGACACACGAGTGTCATAGAAACCAGCCCAATCTGAGTCAGAAAAAGCATGCAAATCTGGTGGTAGTGATCCCCCCTTGGGATAAAACAACCCAAGTAGCCAAGTACCACTCAAGTAGCGAAAGCTGCGCTTAACCGCTTTCTAATGCGTGACTCCTGGGCAATGCATAAACCTGCTCATCTGTGAGACAGCAAACTGAATATCTGGCCGAGTAATGCATAAGTAAATCAAGCATCCAACAGCCTGCTGATAGAGAACAACATCAAATGCATCTCCAGCATCATGAAGACTTAATCGTAAACTTGTCTCCATAGGAGTGGCAATAGGCTTACAATCTTCAAGGCCAAAACGCTGCAATAATGTGTCAATATATTTCGTTTGACACAAAGCCATTCCACCATCAACGTGCATAAACTGAATGCCCAAATAGTGATGCAAATGCCTCAAATCAGACATCTCAAATGAGGCATGCAAATCAGCCTTAAAATCAGCAATATGTGTCTCAATAGGACTAGTGAGCAGCATGTCATCAACATAGACAACAATGATCAGAAGCACATCATTAGCACGTTTAACATATAAGGTGCTTTCAGTTGGACTGTTCTCAAAACCATGTGCAATCAGATAGGCATGTATCTTCTCATACCAAGCACGTGGTGCTTGCTTTAAACCATATAATGCCTTCTTTAACCTGCAAACCTGGTTTTCATGCCCTTTCTGCACAAAGCCACGGGGCTGAAAAACATACACTTCTTCATGCAAGTCACCATTCAGAAATGCTGTTTTAATGTCCAACTGATGTACATTCCAACCATGATGGGCTGCAAAGTGCACAAATGCTCCGAACAGTAGTCATACGGCATGTAGGTGCAAAGGTCTCATCAAAATCAATACCTCTTTCCTGTGCATAACCCTTTGCAACAAGCCTAGCCTTATACCTGTCAACTGTACCATCAAGTTTACGCTTCAGCTTGTATACCCACTTAGTGCCAATTGCCTTCTTGCTAGGAGGCAAGTCACATGAAGACCATGTACCATTCTTCATTATAGGATCATATTCAGATTGCATAGCAGCCATCCAATTTTCTGAATTTTGTGCTTCATCAAAAGAAACAGGCTCATTCTCATCACAGAGACTAGATGCAACCATAGCATAGCAATCTGATGCAAAGGAGGCACTATGAGAGCCTGAACGAGTACGATGTGACAAAGGTGCATCTAATTTGCTGTCACGCAAAGTCTGCACGAGCCATTTTGGCATAGTTTTTGCCTGCTCAATATCAACTCTCTCATCAACAAGTGCATCATGTAAATCTGCATCAGAAATGGAATGATCTGCATCATCATATGAAACCTGCAAAGGCTGAGAAGTTGCCTCATTAGGACTAGCACTAGCCTGTCCACCTGTAAAAAGAGGCATCAAAGTATCATACATATCTTTGGAGCTAACAGATGTCTCCTTAGTACATGAAAGCAATGGTTGAATAGCATCTTCCACAAAGACAACATCACGGCTAACCAGAATGCGTTTAGTCTGTGGATGATACAGACGATAGCCTTTACTTTCAGAACTGTACCCAACAAAAATACATTTTACTGCCTTATCATCCAATTTTCTGCGATGTTGTTCAGGCACTAATGCATATGCCAAACAACCAAAAACATGCAGATGAGCAACAGATGGCTTGCGGTCATGCCAAGCCTCATATGGAGTGATAGACTGCAACCCTTTAGTGGGACACCTGTTCAGTACATATGCTGCACACATGACAGCCTCAAGCCAGAAACTATGTGGTAAAGCCTGACTTTTGACCATGCACCTCGCCATCTCCATGAGTGACCTGTTCTTTCGTTCAGCAACTCCATTCTGTTGAGGTGTATATGGCACTGTACACTGGTGTTTTATCCCATGTTCAACCAGAAATGCATTAAAATCTAAAGACATATATTCCCCCCCTCGATCAGAACGGAGGGTGCCCATTTTACATGCTGACAGATTTTCAGCCAAAACCAAAAACTGTTTGAAGCACATGAACACTTCCGACTTTGTTTTGAGTGGATATACCCATGCATGCCTGGAAAAATCATCAATGAAAGTCACGAAGTAAAGGTACTTTCCAAAAGAGGGTGTCTGCATAGAACCACAGACATCACTATGTACAAGCTGCAATTTCTGCGTAGCCCGAACTAAACCATCTTTTGGAAAGGAAGAACGCTGCATTTTGCCCAAAATACAGCCTTCACAAACATGTTTTCCAGGTGCCTCAAGTTTGGGCAAAGAGGACACCATTTTAGATTTCTGCAGGCGTAACAAACTAGCAAAATTCAGATGACCAAAGCGTGCATGCCAAAGCTTTGCATCTAACATAGCCTGAGAATCATGAACTGCACATGTCGAATCATTCACAGATCTTTCATAGTCTATGAGCTTATAAAGCCCACGACATAAAATGCCAGAAGCAATAATCACATCGCCATTTGATAGATCATGGACTGTTACACCTGTCATCAACGAATTTCACAACCAAGCCAATCTTGGCTAATGAAAAAACTGATAAGAGGTTCTTTTTGATCCCTGGCACAAATAAAGCATCTGACAAAGTGAAAGAACTACCATCAGCAGTAGTCAGAATGATCTTACCAACTCCCATAACAGGATAAGAGGAGTTATTGGCGCATGTGACAGTATTCCCTGTAGGGGCAGGCTTGAGTGAAGAGAAGAAACTGCGCTGCGAGGTAATATGTTTGGTCGCCCCACTGTCAAAGTACTAAACATCTGAGTCTACTGCAGACATGCACTGATCATGAGAAGATGGGTCAAAACTGCAGACAGTAGTAAACGCCCATTCTTCTTCCTGCACAAGATTTGCAGACTCTGTTTTTGGTGTAGAGGCCTCTGCAACAACCATTCCAGCCTCTTTCTTCTTTGCCTCTTTAGCAGCCAGTTTTGGACAGTTCTTTATAATATGATCATTTCCTTTACAGTACTTGCAGAACAATTTCTGCTTTTCTGGTTTCTTCTCATCTTTATCCTGGTTCTTCGATTGTGCAGCATTTGCAGATTTCTGCTTACTAGTAGAAGAGCTCCATTTTCCTTTGCCCTTCTGACTAGCCAGGAAAGCTTGATCTGCAACACACATAATGGACCTGTTCTGCCTGGACTGATCTTCCTGCAACAGAACAGAGAATAATTCCTCAAATGACAAGGCATTCGGATTGCCTTTCATCATCAACCGAAGAGTAGAGAAAAAACTCTGATATGAATCAGGAAGACCATTCAGAACGGTCTGCACAAGTGAGCTATCTGGTATAACCTCATCAGCAGAAATCAATTGTTCCTTTAGGTCTTTGATCTTTGTAAGAAAACTCTCCATAGAATCACCTTCATTCATGTGCTCACTCTCCAACTGTTTTCAGAGGTAAGCAACACGAGCCTCATTCCTAGCCTGGTACAAAGTGGTAAGTGTATCCCAAGCATCCTTTGCTGTTCTGCAAGAGCAAATGTGAGGAATAATGGCACGTTTGATAGACAAAGCTATCAATGCATGTGCCTGGGCATCTCTGCCATCCCAACGAATCTGCTCTACAGTAGGTGCAACAGAAATAGCAACACGAACAAGAATCTGTGGAATATCATCTTCGACACCATCTTCATCAGCTCCAACACCTGTATTTGCAGTACCTGTCGTTACAGGTGTAACAGGACGTCTTTCAACACCCTACACAATGTTCCACAATCCTTTTGCAACCAGTACATGTCGCATCATATAAGCCCATAATGGGTAGTTGGTACCATCCAACTTATCCTCAATACGGAATACATCACTGCTTTCAGCCATGGCCGGTGACTAAAATACCTTGATGCAGAAAATTGACTGTATCTCAAAAAGTTGAACGGAACTGCCCAGACGAGTTCTGCTAGACCTGTAGCAGACTTCAAGATGCTTAAAGTGGCGAACAAAAACTGGTATATACCTTTGGCACAAAAGGACGAATAGCCTGCACAAGCGCTGCGATAGTGCGTTCGGAGGCCGAAACGAGCTCTGATACCAATTGTTGGAGTTAGACGTCTGCGGAAGCACGCGAACAGCACAAGGAAGAAGAAGAAGCTTGGAGCACAACACACAAGACTGAATGTATTACTAGAGAATGTTCAAAGATTAGTAGCCCATTAGGGCAATAGGCATATATACAAGCCGGGGGAAAAAAACCTCCTAAAGAGGGAAAAAAGTGCCCGGGCGGTCCTAGAGTGTTCAAACACATCACTACCTAAATATATCAACAATATCTACAATGTGCCTCAAGACGACCAAAGAGAACATCTCAATGTTTACATATGCACCAAACTACTAGAGCTAATGCATCCATAATGTGCATGTTAGAATTTTGCAACTAAAATGGTATAATAATCAACCACACATAGTAAACCCTTTACACATCATTCATGATTGGTAAGTTTACAAAGCGAATGATATAAGTGGATCACATACAACAATAATGCCCCTATGAGAAGGATCATGTGCTCTATATCACAGCATATACACTACAATCGAAGAACCAAATACAATCGACCAAGAGCACCTTGTATAAGTACTTTCTTCAATATAATTTCTATAATGAACACTTTAGATCAAAACAATTATGGATCCAAACACCTTTTGGCAATACGCTTTCAATCAAAAGAATAGCCAACTTTCAATCAAAGTCAAGTTTGTATTCAACATAATACAAAAAGAATATGACTTTTAATGCATAATTTGATAAATTTGATCGAATAAATGTGACATGGATAAAATTCACATTTCTTATTATGGATGTTTTTCTCATGAGAATAATGATGGATTTTCATCACCTTTGCTTGTGCTTGGAAAATACTCACAGCCCACTAACTCTGCCAAATTATTGGAAAAGCTACTTACAAGCAGTT
>CM035438.1:23300324-23317824 GCA_020310875.1 Ceratopteris richardii
GAACAAAAAGGCTCAAGCTGAAGTTCGAGCCTCTGAGCTTTTCCAACCATATCAAGTTTAGGATTGTTGGATCACATGATATGAGTCTCAGCTTTTCCAGCCATATCAAGTTTAGGATTGTTGTGTCTTATGTGCAAAGGAACAAAGAGGCTCGAACTTAAGTTTGAGCCTCTCAGCTATTCTAACCATATCAAGTTTAGGATTGGTCTTATATGCAAAAGAACAAAGAGGCTCCAACTTAAGTTCGAGCCTCTGAGCTTTCCAACCATATCAAATTTAGGATTGTTGGATCACATGATATGAGCCTCAGCTTTTCTAACCATATCAAGTTTAGGATTGGTCTTATATGCAAAAGAACAAAGAGGCTCGAACTTAAGTTTGAGCCTCTGAGCTTTTCCAACCATATCAAGTTTAGGATTGTTGGATCACATGATATGAGCCTCAGCTTTTCCAACCATATCAAGTTTAGGATTGTTGTGTTTTACGTGCAAAAGAAGAAAGAGGCTCGAACTTAAGTTCGAGCCTCTGAGCTTTTCCAACCATATTTTAGGACTGTTGTGTCTTATGTGCAAAAGAACAAAGAGAACTTAAGTTCAAGCCTCTCAGGTTTTCCAACCATATCAAGTTTAGGATTCTTTGGTCACATGATATGAGCAAAAGAACAAATAGGCTCGAACTTAAGTTCAATCCTCTCAGCTTTTCTAACCATATCAAGTTTAGGATTTGTATCTTATATGCAAAAGAACAAAGAGGCTCGAACTCAAGTTCGAGCATCCGAGCTTTTCCAACCATATCAAGTTTAGGATGTTGGATCACATGATATGAGCCTCAGCGTTTCCAGCCATATCAAGTTTAGGATTGTTATGTCTTATGTGCAAAAGAACAAAGAGGCTCAAACTTAAGTTCGAGCCTCTGAGCTTTTCCAACCATATCACGTTATCATGTAGTAAAAGAACAAAGAGGCGCGAACTTAAGTTCGAGCCTCTCAGCTTTTCTAACCATATCTAAGATTGGTGTCTTATATGCAAAAGAACAAAGAGGCTCGAACTCAAGTTTGAGCCTCTGAGATTTTCCAACCATATCAAGTTTAGGATTGTTGGATCACATGATATGAGCCTCAGCTTTTCTAGCCATATCAAGTTTAGGATTGTTGTGTCTTATGTGTAAAAGAACAAAGAGGCTCGAACTTAAGTTCGAGCCTCTCAGCTTTTCTAACCATATCAAGTTTAGGATTGGTCTTATATGCAAAAGAACAAAGAGGCTCGAACTTAAGCTCGAGCCTCTGAGCTTTTCCAACCATATCAAATTTAGGATTGTTGGATCACATGATATGAGCCTCAGCTTTTCCAGCCATATCAAGTTTAGGATTGTTGTGTCTTATGTGCAAAAGAACAAAGAGGCTCGAACTTAAGTTCGAGCCTATGAGCTTTTCCAACCATATCAAGTTTAGGATTTTTGGATCACATGATATGAGCCTCAGCTTTTCCAGCCATATCAAGTTTAGGATTGTTGTTCTTATGTGCAAAAGAACAAAGAGGCTCGAACTTAAGTTCGAGCCTCTCAGCTTTTCTAGCCATATCAAGTTTAGGATTGGTCTTATATGCAAAAGAACAAAGAGGCTCGAACTTAAGTTTGAGCCTCTGAGCTTTTCCAACCATATCAAGTTATCATGTAGTAAAAGAACAAAGAGGCTCGAACTTAAGCTCGAGCCTCTCAGCTTTTCTACCCATATCTGAGATTGGTGTCTTATATGCAAAAGAACAAAGAGGCTCGAACTGAAGTTCGAGCCTCTGAGCTTTTCCAACCATATCAAGTTTAGGATTGTTGGATCACAATATATGAGCCTCAGCTTTTCCAGCCATATCAAGTTTAGGATTGGTCTTATATGCAAAAGAAGAAAGAGGCTCGAACTTAAGTTCGAGCCTCTGAGCTTTTCCAACCATATCAAGTTATCATGTAGTAAAAGAACAAAGAGGCTCGAACTCTTTTAGCTTTTCTAACCATATCTAAGATTGGTGTCTTATATGCAAAAGAACAAAGAGGTTCAAACCTCTGAGCTTTTCCAACCATATCAAGTTTAGGATTGTTGGATCACATGATATGAGCCTCAGCTTTTCCAGCCATATCAAGTTTAGGATTGTTGTGTCTTATGTGCAAAAGAACAAAGAGGCTCGAACTTAAGTTCAAGCCTCTTAAGTTCGAGCCTCTCAGCTTTTCTAACCATATCAAGTTTAGGATTGGTCTTATATGCAAACGAACAAAGAGGCTCAAACTTAAGTTCGAGCCTCTGAGTTTTTCCAACCATATCAAATTTAGGATTGTTGGATCACATGATATGAGCCTCAGCTTTTCCAGCCATATCAACTTTAGGATTGTTGTGTCTTATGTGCAAAAGAACAAAGAGGATCGAACTTAAGTTCGAGCCTCTGAGCTTTTCCAACCATATCAAGCTATCATGTAGTAAAAGAACAAAGAACCTTGAACTTAAGTTCGAGCCTCAGGATTGTTCGATCACATGGTATGAACCTCGAACTTAAGTTCGAGCTTAAGATTGTTGATTCCAATTCGAGCCTTTGTCAGTTTTCTGAGTTCCAGCATATGAAGGTTTGGGATTGTTGGCTCACATGATGTGACGCTCGAACTTAAGTTCGAGCCTTTGGATATTTCATCATCAGTTTTGAACTTAAGTTCGAGCTTTTGAATCATATCAAGTCTCAGTCTGTGGATGTGACACTTGAACTTAAGATCAAGTCTCTTATCTTTTTCAGCAAAACGAATAGTATTTTTAACTCAAATATATTTTCAAATTTAAACACAAGGGGAACGAACTTAAGAGGCTCGAACTTCGTAAATTTGATTTTAATCTATAATCTAAAGTATACTAATTAGAGAGAATAGTATTGATAATAAATTTGATGACTATGAATGAGAAATTTGATGTTATTATATTGAGATTGTTTGTTATTATGTTGATGTGATTTAAAAAAAAGTTTTTTGTTTGACTTTCAGGAGCAATGGAAAACACAAATGAATTTCAAAGCAATGTGATCGATAATGTATTTTCATTGGAAAATTTATAAAAAACAAGTGGGATGAAGGTTCCTTCAAATAGGATTAAAGTTCAGAAATCTTTTGATTTGACACATAAAGAAGACATGAAATGGATTGCTGATACTTATGATCATGAAGGAAACTTCAAAGCAGATGTACATTTATTTATGACAGATGCAGGATCTACATATGGTGATATGGGCAATATTGTTCATGTTAAAGAAGATGTAAATGCACAAGGCACACCATGTTTTATGTGTAAAGTGCTTCCAGATGGTGAGAATATTAATGCAAATAAGTTTTGCTTATCATGGGAGACTTTTTGTTTGGATGATATGAAAGATAGTATCTCAAAATCTGATCGATCATTAGGTTCAATTGGATCGATCGAATCAATAGATGACTTAGTGAAAATTATAAAAGAAGCCAAAAGATTAACACAGAAGTCAAAATCTTTGAAGAGAAGCTCAGATGTATTTGAGAGATCTAAGAAACGAAAGTTGAAAGGTTCTTCAAATAAAGATTTAGGATCATCATCAAAGTCTGTACAAAATGATGAAGATGTATCAATCCGAGATTTAGATAATAGGAGTGAAGAAACAAAAGATACGGTAGTGTAGCCACAAGAAAATAAAATGATGGATTTACTACTTCAAAAACAAGAATACTATGCTTTCGGTTTTGATGCAGTATTTAATGTTGATGTAAAAAGATGTTTTCAAGCACCATCGAATTATGTATATCGAAAATTAAAAATAGAGATTGGGTGCGTACATTAATGAATGATTTTGTCTTGGCTCCGAAAGAGAATGAAGTTCTTGCAGTTGTTATGCCTATTGATCCAAGTGTCAGAATACCTCTAAAAACTTTATCTAATGATGATATTGATAAAGTTGAGTATTGGAGAATATCTGGACAGCATTCAATTAGTGCAGCGAAAACTTTAAAAACTGTTAATTCTCCGATGGTGACATTACAGTTAGGACAACAATTTAGATATAGAAAAGCAAAAATTATAGTAAATTGTCCTCCAAAAATTTCAAGGGAGATATCTAAAGAGGCTAATTTGATGGTGGCAAAGTCATTACAGAAGGAACCATTTGTTGATCAACTTTTACAAGCTAGATCTCAATGGAAAGCCAATGGATGTCCATCCCAAACCTCCTCCAGGTGTTAATCAGAGTAAAAGAGAATTTATATCAAAGAGAACTTCAAAAGGCAATTTTAGAGAAGAAAATTTTGTTAAAAAAGGCAAAATCATTGAAACACATGGTTGACATGGAAGAAATGGCATGGAGATTAAAGACAGATCGTGTCTTGAAAAATGCTATAATTGCATTTTTTATTGATTTAACAACAGATGTTTTGACTTGGGAAAAGTTCTGTGAGAAATACTATTGGTGCATTTTAAGCCTTCACACTTGGCTTGGAACCTTGGAAGATAAGCTTGGCCAAATGTCATCAAGGCTTCACTTAAAGGATAAAGCATAGGAACCCATACTTATATGTTATTACCTTTCACTCATTGTAAAAGTCTATATGACTTGGCATTTACTTGTACCACATACCTACTTGATTAGTCGTGGAATTTGGATGGTGTAATTGGAGAGAATATCTCCTTACTTTTAGAGGAGTGATTGAAGGGAGCCAAGAATTCAAATTTGAATTCAAACTCTCACTCATTTCATATATAAAAGTTGTACTTGGAAAGTCGCGGGTGTCATTCATCATTCCCGAGGCTAATATTCTTGATTATAGAGTGTGTGAGTGCTACACCATAGCCAGATTTACATTCATCATCTCTGTTGTCTCTGAGTTATCATCTTCAAGTCTGTCAACTTCAAAGGAGCATATCTCAGGATCTACTGAACCAAATCAAGTGATTCAAAGCACATTGGAACCAGCTCCAAGTCTAATATACACCTACAAAGTTTCAAATCAATTGGATCAACCGTCTCGGAGAAATCTCGCTCGAAGTGCACACTTGTCTGTGTCTGCAGAGTTCCTAAAAAGTCGGGGGTACATATATTTTTGCTAAACATCTTTCTCTGAGTATAGTCCATCATTTTATCTCATTCCACTTGCAGATGATAGCTTGTTAAGCTAATTTAATATGTCCAGAAGGAATTAGATCAATTGTAAGTGTGCTGGTCATACTGAGTGAAAGACTAAGCAGGTATCAAGACCAAAATAGAAAGTTTTCAAGTCTTGTGATTTACAAACTTGTCTGTTTTGATCAAGTCATTACTCAAACTTTTTCCAAAGTACTTATAGTATATTTTGGTATCATTTGGAAGCTCAAGGTGTGTACTAAGCATTTCTGGAATCAAAAGAGGGCTGGTGTGAAGCAGGTATAGCAGCACCAACTCAATCTCTTGAGTGCATCCAACCATCACTCCCAACAGTGGTATCAGAGCCAATAAGGTAAACATGGGAGATGGTTTTTCTTCATTCATTGACAAATTGGACAGGAACAATTACCAAGCTTGGTCATTGAGAATGAAGACCTATCTACAAGGAAGGAGCTTATTTGGATACATATCAGGAGATGAGGAATTGCCCTCATTCAAAACTAGAGGACTACCCACCAAGGATGAACATGAGAGGCTCAACCAATGGTGTGCAAAAGATGCTTTGGAAAGGTCTTACCTTCTTAACTCTATATCTGATTTTCTTTTACCTCATGTAAGTAATTGTAAGACTTCCCAAGAGACTTGGGAAACCTTGTCAACATACTTCTCTTCCAACACAAGGGCTAGGAAGAATCAACTGTGGATTGAATTCACAACCCTTAGGAAACAGCCCAAGCAATCAGTCTCAGAGTATGTGACAAAGATTAAAGATGTGGCAGACTAATTAGCAAGCATTGGAGAGGAGATTGAAGAGGAGCAAATAGTCAGGCAAGTAACAAATGGACTCAAGGCAGATGATAAGTGGGAAAGTTTCACCACTGCAATGGACCTCTATATGGACATGCATACCCCTGATCTCACAACACTTATGGGCCAACTTTTCACACATGAAGCAAAGTTTACAAAGGCAGGAGATCAATCAAAAGGTAACAACCCCTCTGCTCTCTATACTGATAAGAAAGTTAAAGATAAAGGTAAAGGGAAGAAACAGGATGAAGAAGGTTCTACCTCCCAAGCAAACTATGCAGGGAGAGGTAGATCCTCAAGAGGAAGAGGCAGAGGAGGTAAGTCAGGTAGGGGGAGACCCTACAACTCATCATCATGCAACATTTGTGGATTGTCCAATCATACCACAGATGAATGCTACAAGAACTACAAGAATCAGAGAGGAAGAGGCTACTCAAGAGGTGGATACTCTCAAGGGAGAGGCCGATTCAACCAACATCAAAGCTACAATGGATACAACAATCAATACAACAACAATTACAACCACAACCACAATGGTAACTACCAAGGTGGATTCAGAAACAGAAGAGATTACAACAATTACACAGAGGAGCAAGATGACTCCCTATTGATCATGAATATGACCTCCAAGGAAGGTACAAATGATGATCATTTATTTTATATTGACTCAGGATGTTCTAACCATGTAGCTGGCAATGTGGCACTACTTTCTGATTTGGAAGAACCCAAGGGCAAACATCAGGTACAAACAGGTGATGATACTAAACATTCTGTTGTAAAAATTGGAAATGTGAAGACATGTGATGGTAACCAGAACCTATTGAGCAGGGTACTCTATGTACACACCATCACCAAGAATCTAATGAGTGTTGGTCAGATTGTGGAGAAAGGTTTGCAGGTCAGATTCACACAACATGGAGCATATGTGGAGGACCCAAGACATGGATTCAGAAGGATAGCCAAGGGAGAAAAATTAGGTAGATTGTTTACTTTTGAGCTAGAACACACCAAGAACATTGCTTTGTATAATTATAAGGATCAAACACTTTCAGAGTTAGAGATATGGCACAAGAGGTTAGGTCACATAAGTGAAAGAACCCTAAAGCAAATGTGCAGGGATCAATGTGTGCTTGGGATACCTAATGTATCCAAGCAACACATGATTTATAAGTGTGGAGCATGTCAGTGTGGTAAGTCTCACAGGTTTCCCTATTCAAGGAAAGGTTTCATGCATGAAGACTACCTAGACTTGGTACACACAGATGTTTGGGGACCTAGCAAGGACCCTTCCATTTCAGGATCAAGGTATTATGTGTCCTTCATTGATGATTATAGCAGATGGACCATCTTATACTTTATGAAACATAAAGATGAAGTGTTTAAGTGTTTCAAGAGGTATCTTGCACTTGTTGAAAACCAAACAGGAAGAAGCTTGAAGAGGCTAAGATCAGATGGTGGAGGAGAATACTTCTCCAATGAGTTTGAAGATTTCTTGCAGGAAAGAGGCATCAAAAGGGAGATTACTACAAGGTACTCACCTGAACAAAATGGGGTAGCTGAAAGAAGGAATAGACTCATTGTAGAAACAGCTAGGTCTATGCTTAATGAAAAGAAGTTGCCAAATTATCTTTGGGCAGAGAGTGTATCCACTGCCACCTATCTTATTAACAGGTTGCCATCCAAATCACTTGATGGCATGACACCATATGAAGCTTGGCATGGTAAGAGACCCTCTCTGGATCATTGCAAAATTTTTGGTTGTGTAGCATATGTGCATATTCCCTCACAGGTAAGGGGAAAGCTAGATCCTAAAGCTGAAAAGTGTATCTTCATTGGTTATGATTTGAACCAAAAGGGATACAGATTCTACAACCCAACAAACAAAGGCTTCAAGGTAAGCAGAGATGTCATCTTTGATGAGAATGACTCATGGTATGAGAATGAATGCAGGAAGGTTAGTCTACCCTATGATATGGAAGAAGATTTCCCAAAGCTCACCAAGGAGGAACCAATTCAGAAAGATGAATCAAGCTCAGATGATGATGATACAATAAACATTGAGGAATTCAAGGCATGGAAGTCCAAAGGAAAGATGAAGATGAAGAAGCTAGAGGATACACCAGAATCCTCAACTCAAGCAATGAGGAGATCTCAGAGAGAAAAGAAGAAGCCTATCAGATTTGGGTATGACACATCACTTGTAACTAAACATTTTGTATATCTTGCAAAGGACTTGTTGAATGAAGAACCAGGTACCTATGAAGAAGCAATCACCAAACCAGAATGGAAAGAAGCTATGGATGAAGAAATGGAAGCTCTCAAGGAGAGTGATACTTGGGACTTGGTACCCAAGAAAGACTCTATGAAGGTGATAGGATCCAGATGGATCTACAAGCTAAAGAGGAATTCAGATGGAACAATAAACAGGTACAAAGCTAGGTTGGTAGCCAAGGGTTTTGCACAAACCCAAGGCATTGATTATGAGGAGACATTTTCTCCTGTGGATAAGATGCCAACTATCAGAATATTGGTGAGTGTAGCTGCATCCAAAAATTGGAACATGTACCAATTAGATGTAAAGAATGCTTTCTTGAATGGATGGATATCTGAAGAAGTCTACATGTCACAACCACCTGGCTATGAAGATCCCAACAAGGTAAATTATGTGTGTAAATTGAAGAAGGCTCTATATGGTTTGAAGCAGGCACCTAGAGCATGGAATTACAGGTTGACAACCTACCTCCAAGACCAAGGATTTGTGATGAGTAAAGCAGACACTTCTCTGTTCATAAAGAGAAGTAGTACAGAGGTAATCTACTTGTGTGTTTATGTTGATGACATCATCATTACAGGCAATGATGTCAATGGGATTAGACACATCAAAGGACAGATGATGAAAGAATTCAAGATTAGTGATCTTGGATTATTAAAGTACTTCTTAGGTCTTGAGTTAGTCTACACCAACTCAGGTATATATATCACTCAAAAGAAGTATGTACATGATATGGTCAAGAAATTTGGTTTGCAGGATGCTAAAGTATCTACTACTCCAATGGAGGTCAACCTAAAACTAAGTGCTCATGAAGGAGAAGAAGTCCAAGACATCACAGGATATCAAAGTATGGTAGGCAGTTTGAACTATGCCACCTTGACAAGAATTGACATAGCATATGTGTGAAGAGAGATGGTGGATGCAATCCAAAGATGAGTAGGTGCCGCTACAACCAGCTTCACACCAGCCAACTGAGACTTCAGAGTTGATTAGTAGACCCTTTGAGCTTCCTAAATCCACCAAAATATCAGCCAAGTACTTTGGAACATGTATCCCAAAAGTTTAAGTCAAGACCGACAAGTTGCGAAATGACTAGCTCCCAAAACTTGCTATTTTTGGACATACACCTGCTGGAAAAAATGAACAGTGCTCTCAACCTGGAAGGAATTAGAAAAATTCCTTTTGGGCATAGCAAATAGACTTAGCAATCTTCCTATTCCAAGTTAAAACACTTCAAATGATGGACTGAGCACTGAGAACAAGTTTCATCAAGTTCTGGAACATTCCCACAATTCTCGGGGCTCTGCAGAGATAGACCAGTAAGCAGTAAAATGCAGATATCTCCAAAAGTATAAATCCAATGACCTTGAACATTTATAGGTAGAAACTAGACAGTTAGAGCTATCCAACGCACTTTAAAACACGGAAAAAGGTTCAGTAAAACTCGAGATATGACCTTCTGAAGTTACTGCTCTGAGTGAGTATAGCAGAGAACAAAACAGAGAGGTAGATGATAATAAATGTATAGATTCACATATGATTACAACCACATTGGCAATGAATCTTTGCACAATGGGAGTAGAATGATAGAGCTATGGAGTAAGCTCTTCAATCTCTACAAAATGACATGAAGTGGTCACATACAAGGCTTGCTAATCGCCTCTTCCTTCTTGCTCCTTTTATAGCTATTTTTGGAGGGAGTTTTGAATTCGAATTCGAATGGCTCCACCTAAAAGTGATCCCCAAAGTTAGGAGATATTCCCTCAGCTCCAAAATTCGTGATTTTGGTAGTTATAGCCACAAATTTGCTTTTACATCATGGATGAGGTAAGCCATCCTTTTACTTTTTTCTTTTTCCATTTACAAGAGATAAAATGTACTCTTTTACAAGAGGTGTTCACATGACTACTCATGTGACTTACAAATGAGGATAATATCAAGCATATCAAGCATGTAGGCTTGGGCAAAATGCACCAACAACTCCCCCTCAAGCCTAACATGCTTGGCCTCCAAATAAGTCTTCAATTGTCTTTGATTTCCTGCAAGCCAATCATCAACTTGAATCTACTTAACTTCGTACCATCAAGAGCTTTCGTCAACATGTCTGCACATTGCATATCTGTAGAGACATAGGATAGTTGAATATCCTTGCTCATTAACTTCTCCCTTACATAATGGTAGTGGACTTCAATATGCTTGGTTCTAGCATGGTATACCGGATTAGCTGCTAGATGTAGTGAGCTTGTGTTGTCACCAAAAATGTGAGGTGTTGAAGAATGAAGTCCAAGATCTGTGTACAAAGATTTTAACCACATGATTTCTTGAGTTGCATTAGCCAAACCTCTATATTCAGCTTCAGTAGAAGATAATGCCACGGTTGGTTGCTTCTTCGATGACCAAGAAATGATTTTTGAACCTGCAAATGATATATACCCTGATGTGCTTCTTCTATCATCTTTAGATCCGGCCCAATCTCCATCTGAGTAGACCTTTAGCTCAATATCTGAAGTAAATGAATAAAACAAACCTTCATTCATGGTCCCCTTTAGGTACTTGAGGACTCGCTTGGCCGCTTCCATATGTGGTCTTCTCGGCTTATGCATAAACTGACTCAATATGCTAACACTATAGCATATATCCACCCTTGTGAGTGTTGCATAGTTCAAACTTCCAACCAAGCTTTGATAGCTTGTGATGTCTTCAATTGGCTCTCCTTCATAAGCACTAAGCTTATGATTTTGCTCCAAAGGTGTACCTGCACACTTGGTATTTTCCATCTTGAACTTGACGAGCATGTCATGGACATACTTCCTTTGTGTGATGTATATACCTGAATCTGTGTAGATCAACTCCAATCCAAGAAAATAAGTGAGTGGTCCGAGGTCACTTATTTTGAACTCCTCCTTCATTTGACTCTTTACCTGTTTGATTCCTTCAAGATCATTGCCTGTGATAATAATATCATCAACATACACACATAAATAGATCACTTCAGATCCATTCCTCTTTATGAACAAAGAGGTATCCGCCTTGCTAGCTTTGAATCCTTGGTCCTGCAAATAAGTAACCAATCTGAAATTCCAAGCTCTTGGAGCTTGCTTCAATCCATACAAAGCTTTCTTTAGTTTGCATACATAGTTAGGATGATGTGCATCCTCATATCCAGGAGGTTGTGCCATATACACTTCCTCAGAAATCCATCCATTCAAGAAAGCATTCTTTACATCAAGTTGATAAAGATTCCAATTTCTAGATGCAGCAAGACTTATGAGAACCCTAATTGTAGGCATTTTTGCAACAGGAGAGAAAGTCTCCTCATAATCAATACCATGGGTTTGAGCAAACCCTTTAGCAACTAACCTTGCTTTGTGTCTATTTATACTTCCATCTGGATTCTTCTTGATTTTGTATATCCATCGAGATCCGATTATCTTCATAGATGGCTTGTTAGGTACAAGCTCCCAAGTGTCATTCTCCTTCAAGGCTTCCATTTCTTCATCCATTGCATCTCTCCAAGCTTTCTTGCTTTGTGCTTCTTCGAATGTGGTAGGTTCTTCATTGGTTGAATCCTTTGCAATGTAGATTGAGTGCTTGGTGACCAAAGAAGTATCATAACCAAACCTCTCTGGTCTCTTCTTCTCCCTCGAAGACCTTCTAAGTGGTTGATGTGAGCTCTCGGGTCCATATGTAGCATCCTGCATCTTTGCTTTACCTTTGTTCTTCCATAGCTTTAGTCTTTCCAAGTCTTCAAGGTCAATCTCCGAATCACTTTCTTCAATCTGCTTTGGCTCCTTTGGTTGAAGTGATGGAAAATCTTCATCCAAGTCATATGGCAGCTTCACTTTCCTGTCATCATCAAACCATGATTTGTTTTCATCAAAAATTACATCTCTACTCACAGAAAATCCTTTATTGGTTGGATTGTACAATCTATATCCTTTTTGGTTTTGATCATAACCAATGAATACACACTTCTCTGCCTTGGGATCCAATTTCCCTCTTACTTGAGAAGGAATGTGAGCATAGGCTAAGCATCCAAAGATTTTACAATGCTCTAGACTAGGTCTTCTTCCATTCCACACTTCATATGGAGTGGTTCCATCTAGTGACTTAGATGGAAGTCTATTTATGAGATATGTGGCTGTCGACACAGCCTCTGCCCATAGGTAGTTCGGCAATCCCTTTTCATTGAGCATGGACCTTGCAGCTTCGACAATAGCTCTGTTCCTCCTCTCTGCTACACCATTGAGTTCGGGTGTATACCTTGTAGTGACTTCCCTTTTAATGCCTCTTTCATGCAAGAAGGCATCAAATTCAGAAGAGAAGTATTCTCCTCCACCATCTGATCTGAGTCTTTTTAAAGTCCTACCTGTTTGGTTTTCAACAAGAGCAATATACTTCTTAAAGCAATTAAACACTTCATCCTTGTGCTTCATGAAAAACAGAATGGTCCACCTGCTACAATCATCTATGAAAGACACATAATATCTTGAGCCTGATATAGATGGCTCCTTACTTGGACCCCACACATCCGTGTGCACTAGATCCAAAGGATTTTGATACATATATCCTTTCTTATTGAAAGGTTGTCTATGAGCCTTGCCGAGTTGACAAGCTTCACACTTATAAATCATGTGTTGCCTTGTGATATTAGGCAAACCAAGTACACTTTGGTCCCTGCAAATCTGTTTGAGTGTCCTCTCACCAATGTGAGCAAGCCTTTTGTGCCATATCTCCAACTCTGTTAGAGTTTGAGATCCATAGCTAAACAAAGCTATGTTCTTTGTATCTTCCACTTCAAAAGTGAAAAGCCTTCCTGTCTTTTCTCCTTTGGCAATCCTTCGAAAGCCTTGCCTTGGGTCTTCAACATATGCTCCAAATCGATTGAATCTAACCTGCAATCCTTTTTCAACAATTTGTCCAACACTTATTAAATTTTTGGTAATTGTAGGGACATACAAGACTTTGCTTAAGAGGTTCATATTCCCATCTGATGTCTTCACATTACCTATCTTCTCCACTGAGTGCTTTGTGTCATCTCCTGTCTGCACTTCATGCTTGTCATGAGGATCTTCCAAATCAGAAAGTAAAGCCACATTTCCTGCTACATGGTTCGAGCATCCCGAATCAATGTAAAATATGTGATCATCATCCTTACCCTTCTTCGTTGATAGATTCATAATCAATAATGAATCTTCTTGACTTTGGTCCTCTGCATAGTTATTGTAGTCTCTTCTTCCTCTATGGCCACTTTGATAGTTGTTGTTGTTGTTGTAATTGTTGTTGTAGTAGTTGTTGTTGTAGCCTCCATTGTACCTGCCTCTATTTGATCCATAGCCACCTCTATTGAATCCTCTTCCTCTTGAGTTCCTTGGATTCCTGAAACATTCTTCAGTAGTATGGTTAGATAAGCCACATATGTTGCAAGGTTGAGATGATTGGAATCTCCCCCTGCCTTGCTTTCCACTTCTGCCTCTTCCTCTAGCTCGTCCTCTACCTGCAAAGTTTGCTTGGAAAGAGCTTCCTTCATCTTCATTCTTTCTATTCTTTGACTTGTCCTTGACCTTAGCTTTATCAAAATATAAGGCAGAAGTTTGATTACCTCTTGAGGACTCACCACCTTTGCTAATCTTTGCTTCATGAGTGAAGAGTTGGCCCATGAGTGTGTTGAGGTCGGGTACATGCATATCCATGTATAAATCCATGGCTGTTGTGAATGACTCCCACTTGTCGTCTGCTTTGATTCCATTCATGATTTGTCTTATGATTTGCTCCTCTTCAATTACCTCTCCAATGCTTCCAAGTTGGTCGGAAATCTCCTTCATCTTTGTGACATAATCAGTCACATTTTGCTTCGGGCTTTTCTTCATTGTTGTGAACTCCATCCACAATTGGTTCTTCCTTGCTCGAGTGTTGGAAGAGAAGAAAGAAGCAAGTGCATTCCAGGTTTCTCTTGATGTCTTGCATCCCTTGACATGAGGTAAAAGAAAATCAGAGATTGAGTTTAGAATATAGGACCTTGCAAGTGCATCCTTCGAACACCAATTCGAAAGTCCTTCCACTTCTTCATGTGATGGTTGCCCTTTGTTCCTCATGGTTGGCATTGCTTCATCTCCGGATATGAATCCATATAGATTCCTTCCTTGAAGGTAAGCCTCCATCCTTAGAGACCATGCCGGGTAGTTGTTTCGATCCAATTTGTCAATTGTTGATGGAAATCCATCTCCCATGTTGCTTGAGTATGCTCTGATACCACTGTGAAGAGAGATGGTGGATGCAATCCAAAGATGAGTAGGTGCCGCTATAACCAGCTTCACACCAGCCAACTGAGACTTCAGAGTTGATTAGTAGACCCTTTGAGCTTCCTAAATCCACCAAAATATCAGCCAAGTACTTTGGAACATGTATCCCAAAAGTTTAAGTCAAGACCGACAAGTTGCGAAATGACTAGCTCCCAAAACTTGCTATTTTTGGACATACACCTGCTGGAAAAAATGAACAGTGCTCTCAACCTGGAAGGAATTAGAAAAATTCCTTTTGGGCATAGCAAATAGACTTAGCAATCTTCCTATTCCAAGTTAAAACACTTCAAATGATGGACTGAGCACTGAGAACAAGTTTCATCAAGTTCTGGAACATTCCCACAATTCTCGGGGCTCTGCAGAGATAGACCAGTAAGCAGTAAAATGCAGATATCTCCAAAAGTATAAATTCAATGACCTTGAAACTTTATAGGTAGAAACGAGACAGTGAGAGCTATCCAACGCACTTTAAAACACGGAAAAAGGTTCAGTAAAACTCGAGATATGACCTTCTGAAGTTACTGCTCTGAGTGAGTATAGCAGAGAACAAAACAGAGAGGTAGATGATAATAAATGTATAGATTCACATATGATTACAACCACATTGGCAATGAACCTTTGCACAATGGGAGTAGAATGATAGAGCTATGGAGTAAGCTCTTCAATCTCTACAAAATGACATGAAGTGGTCACATACAAGGCTTGCTAATCGCCTCTTCCTTCTTGCTCCTTTTATAGCTATTTTTGGAGGGAGTTTTGAATTCGAATTCGAATGGCTCCACTTAAAAGTGATCCCCAAAGTTAGGAGATATTCCCTCAGCTCCAAAATTCGTGATTTTGGTAGTTATAGCCACAAATTTGCTTTTACATCATGGATGAGGTAAGCCATCCTTTTACTTTTTTCTTTTTCCATTTACAAGAGATAAAATGTACTCTTTTACAAGAGGTGTTCACATGACTACTCATGTGACTTACAAATGAGGATAATATCAAGCATATCAAGCATGTAGGCTTGGGCAAAATGCACCAACAATATGGAGTTAGTGTGCTTAGTCAATTCATGCACAAACCAAGGACACCTCACCTAGAGGCAGCAAAGAAGATCTTGAAGTACTTGAAGGGAACTCAAAGCCATGGTTTGTATTTTCCATATACATCAGATATTGATATTAAGGTTTATTCAGATGCAGATTGGGCAGGATGCAAGGATGATAGGAGGAGCACTTCAGGTTACATTTGTTTTGCAGGAGATAAGCCTATTTCTTGGTCAGCCAAGAAACAACCTACAGTGGCATTGTCATCCACTGAAGCAGAGTATAGAGGGCTTGCCAATGCCACTCAAGAAGCTATCTGGTTGAAACTCTTGTATACAGAGTTAGGTCTATACACTACACCTCCAATCATCTTTGGAGATAACACTAGCTCTCTTCACCTTGCAGCTAACCCAATATATCATGCTAGAACCAAACACATAGAGGTTCATTACCACTATGTGAGAGAGAAGTTGCTTAGTAAAGACATTCAATTGACTTATGTGTCTACTAATATGCAATGTGCAGATTTACTCACTAAAGCATTGGATGGAAACAAGTTATGCAGATTTAAATCCATGATTGGATTGCAGGATGTGATTGAAGATTGAAGATGAAGACTTAAGCCAAAGTGTTTGGCTTGAGGGGGAGCTGTTGGTGCATTTCAAGCCTTCACACTTGGCTTGGAACCTTGGAAGATAAGCTTGGCATTTACTTGTACCACATACCTACTTGATTAGTCGTGGAATTTGGATGGTGTAATTGGAGAGAATATCTCCTTACTTTTAGAGGAGTGATTGAAGGGAGCCAAGAATTCAAATTTGAATTCAAACTCTCACTCATTTCATATATAAGTTGTACTTGGAAAGTCGCGGGTGTCATTCATCATTCCCGAGGCTAATATTCCTGATTATAGAGTGTGTGAGTGCTACACCATAGCCTACACATCTCCAACTCATTAGGCTTCATCTTTCAAGCCAATGAGATTGTACATTCATGTGAACTAATAGAAAGATTTACATTCATCATCTCTGTTGTCTCTGAGTTATCATCTTCAAGTCTGTCAACTTCAAAGGAGCATATCTCAGGATCTACTGAGCCAAATCAAGTGATTCAAAGCACATTGGAACCAGCTCCAAGTCTACTATACACCTACAAAGTTTCAAATCAATTGGATCAACCATCTTGGAGAAATCTTGCTCGAAGTGCACACTGATCTGTGTCTGTAGAGTTCCTAAAAAGTCGGGGGTACATATATTTTTGCTAAACATCTTTCTCTGAGTATAGTCCATCATTTTATCTCATTCCACTTGCAAATGATAGCTTGTTAAGCTAGTTTAATATGTCCAGAAGGAATTAGATCAATTGTAAGTGTGCTGGTCATACTGAGTGAAAGACTGAGCAGGTATCAAGACCAAAATAGAAAGTTTTCAAGTCTTGTGATTTACAAACTTGTCTGTTTTGATCAAGTCATTACTCAAACTTTTTCCAAAGTACATATAGTATATTTTGGTATCATTTGGAAGCTCAAGGTGTGTACTAAGCATTTCTGGAATCAAAAGAGGGCTGGTGTGAAGAAGGTATAGTAGCACCAACTCAATCTCTTCAGTGCATCCAACCATCACTCCCAACAAATACAATATCACAGATATAAAATATGAAAAAATTAAAAGTTATAGTGAAACATTTGTGAAAGACTCATTAAACAGGGCAAAGAAGTCTCCTCCTTTACCAAAGGCTGCCATAACTTTGTTGAGTCATTTGTATAAAGTTGCAATGGGAATAAAAACCACAGCAAATGTTATTCCATGGTCAATCTATGGATTTGGTTTTGATTTGAACAAGGTGGAAAGTTATCGTGCAGAGCAAGTTCTTCCATTCAATATACTTTTCTTTAGGTGTGATTCAGAACTATACAGTTTACATAGTCGGGAATGCATTTCAGCAACGTTCTTCTCCAGATTG
>CM035438.1:23322824-23337824 GCA_020310875.1 Ceratopteris richardii
ACCATCCTCACGTCTTCCCGGATTGACATTAAAGGACGTGCTACTCATCATTGAGCTACACCAAATTTTGGCGCCGTTGTCGGGGATCGAGCTTTGAGGACGAGCGTGTGATGGTAAGACGTAGAGTTGACGCGTTGGAGTTGTAGGTATTTTCTTCACTCTCATCGGTTTTCTTTTACTTTCTTCACCATCTTCATCATCATCATCACCATCTCCCACGTCCATCTCCATCATCGCGAAAATTTCAGTTTTGACTATATCCCCATCTCCACCTCATTTCCCTCATTTCACTTGTGAGAGAGAGCGAGAGAGCGAACTTGCATGTGCTGTTTTTGCTTGTTTTCTGAGCTATTTTGCAGGTTTTTGCTGTACCATCATCCCCAGCAGTGTGCGCAGGTACGACAGGCTACGAAAGTTGTGTGTGTGGGTGAAATTGGTGGAGGGGGAATGGGAGGAGGTGAAACCGTGGGTGGAGGTGCCGTGGGTGGTGAAATGTCCATACCTTCAGGAGTGGGTGTTAGTGTGGGGCCTGCCATATATATTGGTATGGTAGGTGGTGTGTGTGTGGAAGTGGTGAATAGATGTGACGTGGGGTGGGGAGCTGAAAAGACAGGGAATGGTTGAGGGCCTGGTTGAAAAGCCCTAGCAAAGATGTCCTGGAGGGATTGTAGAAATGGAGAGAGTGATATCGGGGGTTGGGGTCGTAAATTTGAGGAGGGCTGAAAGGGTTGCGTGGTAGCAGGGAAGCCCATGAATGTGGATCTGGGGTCAGGATGACCGGTGGCTGAAGGCATTGGGGATGGTTGTCCTAGGGCAGGCTCGGGAATGGTTTCGGTGGGTGGTGTAGTGATTGGGTTTGCGTCAAAGACTGGGTTATCAGTGGTAGAGAATAGGGTGGCACTGGAGATCGGAGTACGGAAGGTGAAGGTGGGGTCGGTGGGTTGAGCAGTCGATGTGGTTTCCACTGTTTCTCTTCTAGGAGGTGATGGTGGGGGAGTGGATGGTAGTGGTTCGGTGGACTCCTCATGGGTGGCGGGGTGCTGTTGACTAGCTGTTTGGGAGGTTGGTGTAGTAGTGGGCTCTTCTGCAACTGTAACGGGAATTTGGATATTTTTACCTGAGCGAGGTCGTGTCTGGACCTTCGTGGGTCATATTGAACTGAAGGCCTCTGAATGGCAGTGCGCACAGCTTCTACAACTCCATATGTTTCTGCCATCAATAAGAGACCTTCCCTGTACTCTGAGTCAACTCCCGCTTCTTCCAACAACTGAGTCATAAGTACTCTGCTGCTCTGTTCAGTGAGTAACTGCTGCGATCGCACTCTTTCCATAATCTGATACAGCCTTCGGAGTTCTGCTGTATATGCTGGGGCTTCAGTGGTCTCTTCTTCATATGCTTCTTCTTCTTCCGGGTGTCCGTGTTGTTGGCTTTGCTGAGCGTCACTCCAATGGACATGTCTACCGTCTGTAGACTTTCTTCTTCTCCGTGAGGATGTGCCCTGCTCCTCTGCCTCTGAATAAAACTCCACATCAGAGAATTGTGTGCTTTGTAGGAATGCTTCGAAATCCTGGGGGTCCAGTCCTTCAGCCTCTCCAGTGGCAGCAAACTCGAATTCAGGTGTAACCGGAGGAGCCGATGGGGTGGGTTGTGTCGTAGTGTCAGATTCCGACCTGGGTATCCTAATGGTAAAAGGAGGTACAGTGCCCTCTCTTAATGGTGATGCCTCAGGAGTAGTCAGGACTTCCCTTGTCTGGACACACGGAATCGCGCCCCTCATGCGCTTGGACTGATGTGTGGATGTCTTGAGCCTTTTAAACATTTGTAATTGTGCCCAAGTTAAGGCACGCTCAATGGGGACATCATATGCTAAGCATCGGTAAATGATGCGTGTGAGTGCACAGCATCCGTTCACCACTAATTTCCTAGAAGCCCGTTTGTTCGCTTCATACAACTGATCTATAATCCACACTGGTAGCTTAATAGGTAGCGCACCTGCTTCCGCCAAGTAGAGAGCAAACCAGATCTTCTTGTGTGGTTGCGTGAATCGGTCTTGACCGGGGAAGGCGAAATGTTGCATGCACATGCGGAGAGGGATGGACACATTTGGGGTGAGGGCTGCCATGTCTTTCAGCTTCACTACTTTCCTGTCCTTCATGTTGTTGGGAACGAGAGCATCCTTTTCTGAGGGCACATGCGTGCCATGCATATTTAAAGCATCACTCACCAGCTCCACAGTAAGTTCAAACCTCTTCAACTCGTTGTTGCCCAGCAGTGAGGGGAGAACAAATGATCCGGGTTGGTCCTTATCTTCATGAGCTTGTAATGTGGAGACCAGATAATAACATCGGAGGAGATCGGGTTTAGGTAATGGGGCTTCAAAATATTCCGCCAATCCTGCTCGTTGCCATATGATCTGTAGATCTTCTGTGTTCTGTAGAGTCTCGAACTCCTTGGAGAAAAAATGGAATCGCACCCATGATCTGTCATACTCGCATTTAGACTCCCAGATATACTTGGCCTCACCTAATGGACCGGGCATGCCATTGAACCAATGAGAATTGGCATGAACTCTTTCCGTGATGCCTGTAGGTGGATCTGGCACCGGGAGTTGCTGAAGGTGTTGCATCTCCACTGGTCGTTCAGTCGGAGGCACGTCCACAGGTAGGCTATCCACATCAATTCCTGCAGTAAGTATCCCTGCTTGTGAGCCCGAACCTGTCGCTTCTGCCATTTTACTGCTTGTCTTCTGATTCTGTGAGAATATAGAAGCATGTGTTAACATCGTAATGGACAGAATAAATCCGTTGCTGTCCCCGTTACAACATTAACATGAGGCAGGTGATGAGTTAGTGGTTAGTAAGTGCACGAAGACAGTGAGTGTAGTTAACGTTTGTGTATTCCTAGGAGACTAATGTCGTTAGTAAGTGGGGTGGATTTACAAATCGGGGTCGGGGGTTTATTACAGATCTTAGACTGCCAAATGCAGTGGATGGGCTTTGCTTTCGGTTTCGTAGAGACTCCAGAGAGCTGTGTCGGTGTCGCTGTTTGGGAATGGGGCCTTTTAGGGACCCACTTATAAGTGATTACATGCATGCTCATGGGTCTTGGTGTGTTCCTAAGTGTTGAGCACGAGGGAATACTGGTTGTACTCGTAGATGGGTTATGCTGCATAGGTTGTGGCCTTGGCGTAACTACTTGTGCCCTCAAGCAAGCCTTAGGCACCCAAATTTGTCTAGATTGTGGGCTTGCCTTCATCGACTTCTTGGGCACCCAAATAGATTTTACTTTAGCAGAAGAATTTCTGACAGACTTCTTATTAGCGTCGTGTTGTTGGTTACTAATAAGAGGCTTTGCCCGTGTAGTTGACAGTGGTGCACCCGGTCGTTCGCCTTTCCGCACCCACACCTGGTTTATTTTCTGGGACATTCTGCTGCGCAGGTACTTTTGATCTCGGACATAGGTAGTACTCGGCTTCTTCTGCTTGTGATCCGCCTTTGGTTGCTGCCTCCTTCTGGCCTTTGGAAAAGAAGGGAGTTCCGTTGCATCCCTGATTCCTTTTTTGCAAATATCATTCCTCTGCAACACAGGGTTTTGAACAAGAACAGCATGGTCATCTTCATGTGTACCCCTGGAAGGACCAGGAGTCTGTGCCTTTCCTAGTTCCTTGAGTGCTCCATTGTCTAATTCTACTGTAACTCGACTATGATTGACCCAAACCTGGAGAAGTCCACTTCTTAGGTTTAAGTTAATTGCTTGGTCATAGATCCAATCTTGACCCAAGACTAGAGGTTCAGTGAGATCCTCATCTTGACACACCAGTACTTTAACTGTCATTGCCTCATCATGAATGTAAAGGGGAAGTTCCGCCTCGCCCATGCAAGGGGTTTCCACTCCTCCCAATCCTATAAGATATGCTTCCACAGGATTGACAGTCAATTGTAATTCTTGGCAGTAAGACAATTTAACAGCACTGGTGGCTGCACCTGAGTCAATCAAGGCTCTTACGGTCCTTGCACTCTTTCCTTGTCCTATATCTAAGGTTACGAAAGGACGTCTATCAATTATCCTATGCGAGCTTGTTCCTGCGACTTCACACATGGCCATAGGAAATCCTTGGTCTGCATAGTCATTCGCTCCAGGCTGATCTCTACCTTGCCTTCGTAATTTTATCCTTCTGATGCGTTCTAAAGCTTCAGCTTGAGCTTCTTCTCGAACTCGCTTTTCTTCCTCTTTGCGTTTCTTAGCAGTGTTGAGGCGACTGAGCATTTCCTCCGTGAGGGGTTCCTGATACAACTTGACTCTGCAACCGCTAATATAATTTGGGAGAACATCACCCTCTAATGTGGCCAATTGTACTGCTCCGCTCGTGGAGATCCTATTGATGATCATAGGTCCGTAGCCTCTCTTTTCTAGCTTCCTCGCGTGTTGTTTTAGTGTATAGACTAAGACTAGATCTCCTGCTTTCAAGCCTTTATCCTTCACGTGGGCATCAAAGTATGCCTTCTGTCTCTTCTTGGCTGCATATATCCCTGCAGCGGCTCTCAGTCTTGTTTCTCCTAATCGTTCAAGGTCAAAGATCCTAGAGGAGAGCTCATGACCTGTCCATTCGTGCTCTCGTGCTACTCTCAATGTAGGGATCAAGAAGTCCAAGGGTAACACAGCGTTTTGACCGAATACCATCTGAAAGGGAGTGGCTTGGAGTACCGTTTTGTAGGCCACTCGGTATGCCCAAACAGCATGGTGTAGCTGTTTGTCCCAATCAGAGCGTTTAGTGTTCACTAATTTTGTCAGTACATTGCATAAAATCTTATTAGTGCTCTCAGCTTGTCCATTAGCTTGAGGATGATAGGGGGCAGACTTCTTGTGTATTACCAAGAATTCTTGGAGTAGATTTTCAATCACTTCGTTCAAGAAATGAGTGCCTCTATCACTTACAAGCTCTATAGGTAGCCCATATCTCGTGAATACATTCTCAAACAAGAATTTGGCAGTTGTTTGAGCATCGTTCTTGGTTGTAGCCTTTACCTCTACCCATTTGGTGAGATAATCTGTTGCCACAATGATGTATTCCGCATGAGAACCCTTAGCTGGGGGATTAATAGGACCTACGAAGTCTATTCCCCACTTAGAGAATGCACGTCCACCCATCATAGGTTTCAGTGGCATCTCATCTTTGCGTATAGGATACTGGGTCCTCTGACAGACATCACACCGTTTCACATAGGTATGTGCATCCATGTGAAGGGTAGGCCACCAGAAGCCCGCAAACATTATTGCCTTGATCACCCGATCTGGTCCAAAGTGTCCTCCTGCTACCCCTTGGTGAGCAGTTTCCAAGATCTTGAGATATTCACTTTCATGGACACATAACCTCAGGTAACCATCTTTACCGCGCTTATATAAATTATCACCTATGAGTGAGTAATCCAAAGCTTCTTGTTCTAAACTCCTTTTCCTAGCCAGAGTCATGTCTGGAGGGAATGTGTTTGTCCTCAGGAATGATACTAGTGGTTCGCTCCAATCTGGCGCAATGGATACTTGATAGAGAGTGGCATGTTCCACCGGTTGTTTAGTGCAACAGATTGGGCATTCATTGCACAACTTTTGGACATCCGCTTCCATAGTTGGCCAGTGCACTCCGAATCTCTTTAGAGTCTGTAAAGTTCGTTGCTTTGAATGGTGTTGCTCTAATGCACCTACATGTGCTAATTGCAACCATTTAGCATACTCATCCTCTTCTACGCAACAAGCCAAGATCCCTTGATCTGTGTGCTTGTACATGCTTCCTGCCATGATGTGGTATTTTTGGGCTTTTACAACCTCTCTGTTCCGTGTGTTTACCACAGGATGGTTAGGCCCGTATGTCAATACTGGTACTATTGGCTTGGCCCACTGCGGTATAACTTCCAAATTAAACAAGTAAGCATCAGGAAGGTCATCTGACACTCCTTGTGGGGCTTCTCCCGATGTGAGCCTAGAGAGATGATCGGCTCTCAAATGAGTCCTACCTTTTCTTACCACAACCTCAAATTCGTATTCCATTAGCAAGAGAAACCATCTTACTAATCTACCTGTATTGCATGGCTTGTTTACTAGGTACAACAATGCCTGATGATCAGTAAAAAATTTAAACTTATTTGCAAGCAAATAGTGTCTAAATTTTTTGACTGCATAAACCATGCCTAATCCTTCGCGCTCTGTAGTGGTGTAATTCCGTTCAGCCGCATTCAATTGTCTACTAGCATAGGCAATTGGAAGATCCATATTACCTTCACCAGTAGGTTGTGCAAGCACACATCCAATAGCATAATTGGATGCATCAACATGAACATGGAATGGCTTATTCCAATCTGGTGTGGTCAAGATTGGTGCTGAACACAATCTTCGTTTAAGCTCCTGGAAGGAATTCTCGCATTCATCCGTCCACTCAAAGTTAGTCAGGAGTCCGTACATGGGCTTTGCAATGACAGCATACATGTGTATAAATCGTCGATAATAACCACAATGCCCCATGAAAGCTTGTACTTCCTTGACATTCTTTGGCCTAGGTAACTCCGCTATGGCTCTCACTTTTTCTTCGTCAGTAGATATGCCATTCTTTGACACTATATGTCCTAGGATCTTGCCTTGCCTGACCATAAAAACGCACTTTTCTGGGTTCAGGCAGACTTGATATTCTCTACATTTGTCAAAGATTTGTCTGAGTTCAGGAATATGGGTTTGTCTAACATTGGAATGAGCGCAGAGATCATCAACGTAGACTTCTAAACTCTTCCTCAAGAACTCCTTAAACACGTGGCACATCAGCCTCTGGAAGGTAGCTGGTGCATTGGTAAGCCCAAATGGCATTACTCTAAAAGCAAAATGCCCCATTCTGTGGCAAAGGCTGTCTTATGCTGATCCTCTGGAGCTATGGCTACTTGATTGTAGCCCGAAAATCCATCAAGGAAGCTGTACACTTCCTTGCCTGCCACTCTTTCTAAGAGATGTTCTGTGATGGGAAGCGGATAGTTATCTCGGATTGTGGCTGCATTAACCTTCTTCAAGTTAATGCACACACGCAGTTTGCCATTCTTCTTGGGCACCACTACGATGGGGGATACCCATTCAGTGTGCTCAATTTCATAGATAAATCCAGCTTCGACCAGTCTATCTATCTCTTCTTTGATCTTAGCGGCGTAATTATCGTTATATGTATAAGGCTTTTGCTTAGAGGGTTTAGCATCTGAGGTCATGGGAATAGTGTGTGAGCATATGTCCGGGTCAACCCCTTTCAAATCCTTGTAACTCCAAGCGAATACATCTCTGTATTCTCTTAGCAAGGCAATCAATTCATGCTCTTCTTCTTCTGTCAGGTCATGGCCTATATACGTGCATCTCTCCTCTCCTTCTTCTATGGCCACTACTATTTTCTTGGTGGTTTCTTTGTTATCATAGGCCTCTCCTGATTGTGCTTCTCGTTTAGGCATTCTTATCATGACTCTCCTATCATCTATCTCATACTTCTTAAAATTTTCTGGGACCTCAAACAAAGACTCTTCCTCTTCTGGTGAGACTTCTCTCTTCTTTCGTTTCTTTCCTTCTTCCTTAGAGGTCATATGCGTTGCTAATCTTACATCATTTGTAACCTCTCCATGCCTCTGGGGTTGAAATTCTATTTCATGGAAATATTCTTCATCTGACGCAAATGGTGGGTCCATAATGATTGACTCTAGATCGGAGTCACTTGCATCCTCAAATGCATCAGGGCTAGGTTCACATTCTTCTAGAACTGCCTCTCCCATGATTGGCTCTATGGAGAAGACTGAAATATCATAGCCATCCTCATCACAGTGAGGTGTCCATTGTTCTTCGTTGATGGCTACGTCCATTGTTGCTAAGATTTCTGCCCAGCCATGGGGTTCAAATTCCTCGTCTGGAAAAACTACAGGTGCATAGGCTGGGTCTTGAATGGGTCTATGGGTTTCGTTCGCACCTACCTCTCTGGCTTTCTCTCTCTTCTCTTCTTCTACTGCTACCTTGCACATCCATAAGTGAGTGTCTTCGTGCATCCAGGAGGATCCTGATCCTATGGAATGCACAGATTCTGTATCATCTTTGGCTCTATGGATGGGATTCCATTGGATAGGAGGGACATCTCTATGAGAATAATCCTTGAGATTGACTTTGGTCGTAACACCCAAGTGTTGCAAATACAAGGAGTTGGTTCCCCAATCCTGTACTACTTGCAATTGTCGCATAAATGGTCTTCCCAAAATCATCTCATAGGCATGATTTTTGCTGAAGTCACATATAGCAAAGCTATGTTCAAACTCGACACCACAAGTGGTGAGAGTTATCCCTTCTAGCAATCCTAGGGGTCTCTCTATGTGACCATCGGCCATCTGCAATTTCATTCTCGTCGGCCTGAGTGCCGGCTTGCCCCAACGTTTCCATAAGGAGGTTGTGGCAATTGCAACTCCTGCACCTGAGTCCAAAATCGCTTTGGTGGTGTACTCCTGGTAGGTGATGGGAAGGTAGGTGTTCCCTTCTTCACCTTCGCACATATCTCCTATCTTATCCAAGGGAATTTCTGGCACTGTCCTATGGGATCCTACCCGGGAATGAGGTTTTGCAATTTCAGTTACTTGACTAGCTACACATTTCCGCACTTCTGGTCTGTCCTTGGGCAGTTCTTCCAAAGTGAGATCGCGCTGTACTTTGGTGTTCTTTACTATCTCCGTGTTCCTAGGTATGACTGAATCGTCGTTCCTTACCATGACTGTGGGTGCTCTCATACATGTGGACTTTGCTTCCCATGGGCCTGTGAAGTGGGGTAGCTCTTGTATGGAATTAGACTCGAAGTCTAATCTCTCGTGAGACTGAACACTCTCATGCTCCCCGTAAATAGATGGGATGTCTTGTGGGAATTGGTCGTGTGCATCGTCCACAAGTTCAAAAGGAGGGGCGACCTCGCTTTCGTTATCCCAGTTGTCTTCTTGAATCTCTCGTAGGAAGTCTGGTGCAAACCGATTCATAGAAGAAGAAGTGTCTGGCTCCGTAGAATTGGGCGCATAAGCAACCTGTGTAGGAGGGCTGATTCTATTGTTGGCTCTCTCCTCGTTCTCGCAAATGACTGGAGCACAAGCTTCTTGGGGAGGATTACTTATTCTATTACTTTTCCAAACAGGCTCATACACTCCCTGAGAAGGAATGTAGGCAACCTGTGGAGGTACTTGAGCTTCCGAGGGAGGCTCATCTGCCTTTTGGGGGGGAAGATAAGCTTCTTGAGGAGGCCCACGGGCTTCGTGAAGAGGCTGGCTTATCCATTCTCTTGCCCTTTCCTTTCTTTGAGGGGTAGGTTCCTTTTCTGGCTGTGCTATTGGCCTCTCTATTCTTTCTAAGGATGGGAAGTTGTAAGGTTTAGTGGAATTGGCCACATAAACTTCCGATGGGGGATGGTTCATGTTATTGCTTGCTTTCTCTCCCTCTTGATTTTTTTCTTCCTTGGCAGATCTTGCAATTATCCTCTCTAACTTTTCTAGGAATCCATCCAAGTGTAATTGCGTTTTGGCTGAGCCTGAGTAATTGAAAAGGCGATTGGCTTCAAACATAGTCTGAGCCAATGCGACCATTTTCGCGCATAGTTTGGTTCTTTCTATCTCTAGGTCAGCTCTAGGATAGCACTTGTCATGATCCGTGACGTTTGGCCCTTCTTGGATTCTGGCCTGATATGCTTTAAGCATCATGTCTATGTCTTCGGGAGTGGGATCATTGGCTAATACTGATCCTGTTTGGGGTGGTGGGTGGGTTACGTAGGGTGTCTTCGAGGGTGAAGGGATGGAGGGTGATGGGGATGGTAGCGGTGGGAATGTGTGAGAGTGCGGTTGAGATGTGATCTCTATGATTTTAGCCTTGGTTTCTCGTAGACTTTCCTCAAGTTCACTCATCTTCTTTGCCCATTGCCTTTTCATGCGTTCGCGGCTATCTCTCCAAGCTCTTGTTCTCTTTTTATTTTGGCTCTCAGTATCGCTAGCATCTGGGCTCTTTTCCTGGCCTACCCCTTGGTTTTGCTGCAATGCCTGAGCCCTAGTGACTACCTGTACTGGTGCAGTGGAAGTGACACTTCCTGAGGAGTCTACCACTAACCCAACAACGTTGATAGGGGTGATTTTTGGCATGCTATTGGGGTTCTTTGGGCAATCTCGTAAGAGATGCTCTTTTCCGCAGTCTTGGCAAAAGCCTTGGATAGTCAAGGACTGAGGTTGTGTGGGCGGAGGCAAGGGACAATCACGAATGAGGTGATCTCCTTGGCATCTGTAGCACGGTCCTCTTGGGAATGGAGGTCTTACTTGCCTAGATTGAGGCCTAGGATTGGGGTTTGCATACATGACGTTCGTGTAATCTGATTCCCAACTAGGTTCGTTTGTCTCTTCGCTATAATAGGACTCACCATGTTCTGGAGACTGCATGTAGTAAGCCTGGGGACTATCCACATGTGTAGAATCAAAGCTATGGTCACTCGGGTCACTTTCAGAAAGCAAGGATGTTACAGGGACTATAGCTCTATTCAGGTTCTCTTCTGCAGCAGTATACTTTACTGGAATCACATTGGCTGGGGCTGGGGGTTGTTGTGCTAGTACAGGCTGAGGCCTTTGTTGGTTTTGATATTGAGGTTGGAAATTTTGTTGTGGCCTGCCATATGGTTGTGGAGGGTACTGGTTCTGGTATCTGCCTTGTTGGTAGGGCTGAGGGTAGGGTTGCCTAACCGCCTGCTTGTTGTATGGGCAATCTTGTGCGGTGTGGTTGGTGTATCTCCGTTCTATGGTGCAGTACTGGCTACTAGGGTTTACTTGGGGTTGAGCCATAATGGGACAGACGTTCGCCATATGGTCACCACCGCATGTATAGCACCTTTTCACAGGGGCAAACCTTGGGATTTGTTTGCTAGTTACGCCTAGTTTCTGAGCTACTTTTTCGGCAAGTTCTTCAATTGATGTGGCTTGTGTGGAAGATTGACTAGATGCACTATCTGAATCTTTGTAAATTTTGGACAACTCTAGCTCTTCTCCTAGGTTATCTTCAATGTCAATGCACATACGTACACATTCTTCTATAGTCCTAGGGTCTTTCAGATACACATAGGATCTCAATTTTGGGCTCAGCAATCCGTCAAGAAATAAGGCTACTTGTTTAGCAGATGTGGGTAGCTCCGAAATAGGGCACCTTTCAAGATATTGTCTAAATCTTCTTCCTGCAAGTCTCACAGTCTCTTGAGGGGTTTGCTTGAAGCTGTGAATCAGTGAGGAGGTGTTGTGTCTTATGCCGCTCTTAGAGAACTCTATAATGAATGCCTCTAGGAGTTGATCTATGCTCCTGAACTGGCGTTCATCTAATGGCTGAAACCATGTAAGTGCCGTATTCCTCAGGGTTAGACCGAAGGCATTGTACTGCGTGAATAGATCCTCAACTTGTTCAGCTCTCAAGACTTGCTTGAATTCCGCCACATGATCATAGGGATCTCCTGTGCCGTCAAAGTAATTCTTCATGGACTTAACTAGCTGGGTGGGTCTCAAAGTTCTTGTGTGCTCCCTAGGTCTCGGCAGAGGGAATCCATCTACATTTCTTTGGTTCCTGTGGGCTCTATGCATCTCGGGTTCTACCCTATTCGTCTCGGTTCTCGTTCTTTCTCTGCCCACTGGGTTGGCAAAACTTACTTCTGGTCTATCCCTACTTCTATCTCTTTGCGTACCATGAGCTTGGGAAGTTCCAGCCCCAGGGTGACCATAGGATACATTTGATCTTGGTTGGGGGAAAATAAATTCGCCCTTCCAAGTGTAGGCATGCCTATCATTTTCTGTCACCACAAAGATCCGTTCTGAAGCATGATCTAAGTAGGTCACTCTGCCTGGGCTATCCGGATCCTTAAACTCATAGATCATGATTGTTCCTATATCAGTTGGGTGATCCGGTTTATATCTCCAAAAGGCTTCGTCCGTTTCTCGATTGAGAAGCAAATCTATGCACTTGTTATCTTGGGGGACCCACTCAGGCGTGATAATCCTAGTGAGAACTGATTTACCTCGAGGGGTTCTAGGTTCCACTCCCATGTTTCCTTGTTCCAAGTCACCTAAGTCCGCTTCTGAAATTACATTTCCAAATTCATCTGTCCTATCTGGATGACTGGTGACTACGTATATGGTTCCTTCCTTGTCCAGGTATGCACCGTTTTCAAACTTGACAGCTGGGTGCTCTAGTCCTATGGATTGGTCAGGGTTTTTAATCTGGACCACAGATCTTCCTAGGCCGTCCTCATAGATGCTAGCACCTAATCGGTTGGTCCTAAGGTATTCCAACTGTGTTTTGTAAGGGCCTTCTACCCTGTACAAGTAAGGCACACCTGAACTTCCCGTAGGCCTGTCCATGCCTTGAGACATCTCTGACTCACTGGTATCAGAGCTAGGGTAATGAGAGTGGCGACTCAACTGCTGAGTCCAAGACCTTGCAGTGTGATTGACACTAGCCTCTGAAGACCTAAGGCTTTGTCTCTCTCTTACTAGGTGTCGTCCTGATCTAAGGTTCATATGCCTAACTGATTAGCCCAATTCTTTGCTCAGAGTACAACCTCGTTGCCGATCAATTGGTACCAGTCACTTGATTCTTTTTAGTTATTCCTCGTGTTTCAAGTCTTGTCTGCTATTACGTCGTCAGGAATACTTGAATGTTCTTCGTACTTTCAGGTTGATCGTTCCACGTTAGGTTCTTTCCTTTATGTTGTCGACAGTACAGAGATTAAGTTTTTAGCTTGAACTTGAGTTTTTAGGTAGTCTTCAACTTGATAGTGGCCTATCGTCGCGAAATTCTGCCTGTCGCGATAGACGGTGTCTGTCGTGATAGACGGTATCTGTCGCGGATTTCTGTCTGTCGCGATAGACGGTGTCTGTCGCAATAGACGGTATCTGTCACGGATTTCTGTCTGTCGCGATAGACGGTGTCTATGGTGGGGGCTGTCTGTCGCAATAGACGGTGTCTGTCGCGATAGACGGTGTCTATCGTGAAATTCTGCCTGTCGCGATAGACGGTGTCTGTCGCGATAGACGGTATCTGTCGCGGATTTCTGTCTGTCGCGATAGACGGTGTCTGTCGCGATAGACGGTATCTGTCGCGGATTTCTGTCTGTCGCGATAGACGGTGTCTGTCGCGGATTTCTGTCTGTCGCGATAGACAGAGATTGTCGTCCCGGGACCTGTGCAGAGCCTGTCGTACCTGCGCACACTGCTGGGGATGATGGTACAGCAAAAACCTGCAAAATAGCTCAGAAAACAAGCAAAAACAGCACATGCAAGTTCGCTCTCTCGCTCTCTCTCACAAGTGAAATGAGGGAAATGAGGTGGAGATGGGGATATAGTCAAAACTGAAATTTTCGCGATGATGGAGATGGACGTGGGAGATGGTGATGATGATGATGAAGATGGTGAAGAAAGTAAAAGAAAACCGATGAGAGTGAAGAAAATACCTACAACTCCAACGCGTCAACTCTACGTCTTACCATCACACGCTCGTCCTCAAAGCTCGATCCCCGGCAACGGCGCCAAAATTTGGTGTAGCTCAATGATGAGTAGCACCTCCTTTAATGTCAATCCGGGAAGACGTGAGGATGGTATGAAGACCTCGAGCAAGTGGCGGTACAAGTGCGTGAGTGAGAAGCACACTAGCATGCGCACACATACACACACACGCGCACACGCGGCAAGACAAAGAGTGAGAATCAATGGAGCTTTTAGATTACTTTCAAAATGCTCTTACAAGTTCGTTTCAATTACAATCTACCCTCAAAAATGAGCTCTCTAGCTCTTTTTATAGTTTTTGACTAGCTTTTGGCCCTGTCCAGACCTAGTGTCCGGCCTAGTTAAAAATTAGGTTCCAGGGCTTATTTGAGGGCTCAAACAAAGTCTAAAAATTATGAAATTTGGTACGATGGTACTTCTAATACTCCTCAAGCTCGAGGACTCCTCGGCTTGCACAAAATGGAGTCTAATCTACCAAAAACGGGATTTACAATGTTTGTGTAGTGATTAAAATCACTTGGGTTGTACATAATCTATGGGAAAAAATGATCTGGCCTTGTTGCCGTATTGTGCATGACTCCTTTATTGCTTTGTATGCCAACAATCAATAACAAGATACAACTTTTCATGTTAAACATGTCCCTTACATGTGCTGATGGGGGTTGAAGCACCGTCCCCGCCTCAAGAGGCGAGTGGCCCAACCACCTGAACAAGTGACCTGGGACCAAATTGAATATATTTATTGTTTATATTAAATTGTGAGCTCTAAATTCATATTAGGATAGATTTGTTATATAATTAAATTTAAATCAATTTATTGATTTTTATAACATCATATTTTGGGATATTTACTTTATGAGCATTTATTGATATATCAAATAATGTATAATTGACCTATTATTATTGAATTGGATAATAACAGACTTCATATTTTGAAAAAATTCAAGGCTGAATGCTTTTCTTTGTTTATTCATATTCTCCTTGGTGTTTTTTTAAAGAAGCTCATCAACTAATATTATTTTTTGTCTATTGAAAACTTAAAACATTTTAACAAAAAGAAGATGTATTCATGACTTGATCTTTGAAAGAAGAATATAACATAGAAATTATAAGTTAATACCATCACTAGTATTATAAATGGGACTTGAATAATTCCCAAATTTCGTGAATAGGCCTTATTTCTCTTCTTTCATTTACACATGTAAATGTTCCTACACTCAATTCTCTCAGCATGATCACAAGTGGAAACTGAAAATTTGTACAGAGGTCAGTCTCCTATAGACTTAGACTTGTACAAAAGCATTTCACAAAAGATCTAACACAGAAAGAGAAAACTCAGAAACATCGGGTGCAAAAATCTTCCATTTCTGAAGGAGTTTACAACTGAATGATGAGAGAGAGTTCAACTAATTTCTAAGATGTCTAATGACTTATACAACTCCTCATTATTCTA
>CM035438.1:23350324-23352824 GCA_020310875.1 Ceratopteris richardii
TTTGTAAACCCACTTACATCCAATGATCTTCTGACTATTAGGTTTAGGAACCAAATCCCATGTTTGATTCTCTATCAATGCATCATACTCCTCTTGCATAGCATCTTCCCAATTCTTCTTCCCTTTGGCTTCTTCATATGTAGAAGGGTCTTCATCTGCTTTTACCAAATAAGCATAATCTTTAGTAGTCAAGAATGAAGTGTCATAGCTATACCTTGTAGGTTGCCATTTGTGCCTAGATGATCTCCTAACTTCTGCACTTCTTGAGGTCTCTGGTTCATCACATTCTGGATCAAACCTTGGCCTCTCTTCAACTTCAATCTGTACTTCATTACTCTCACTTTCATCAAGTAATTGAACCTTTGCTTTACCTTTTCTTTGTTCCACTACTTCTTCATCATCTGCATGTACATTATATTTACCTGCATACCAAGTACCTTGCTCATCAAATGTAACATCCTTGGATACAATAAATTGCTTTGTGGATGGACTCCACAACCTGTATCCCATTTGCTTATCATCATAACCAATGAATACATACTTCTCTGCCTTAGGCTCCAACTTATGCCTCAATTGAGATGGCACATATGCATATGCCAAGCATCCAAATATTCTGCAATGATCCAAGGTAGGTTTCTTACCCCACCAAGCTTCATATGGTGTCATACCCTGCAAAGCTTTACAAGGCAATCTATTAACCAAATATGTAGCTGTATTAACAGCCTCAGCCCACAAATAATTTGGGCAATTCTTCTCTTTCATCATGGACCTTGCAAACTCAACAAGAGTCCTATTTCTTCTTTCTGCTACCCCATTTTGTTGAGGAGAGTATCTGCAAGTAATTTCTCTCTTTATACCTGCATTCCACAAATAATCATTGAACTCATTTGAAAAATACTCTCCCCCTCCATCTGACCTTAGTCTCTTCAATTTTTGACCTGTAATCCTTTCTGCATATGCATGATAGTGTTTAAATGTATTAAACACTTCTGACTTTTCCTTAATCACATAAATTGTGATCCACCTGGTAGCATCATCAACATATATGACATAATATCTTGAACCATTTATACTAAAGTCCTTTGAAGGACCCCATACATCTGTATGCACCAACTCAAGTCTTTCTAAATACATAAATCCATGCTTGGAATAGGATTGCTTATGAGCCTTACCTAATTGACATGCCTCACATCTGTATGTCATGTGTTGACCTGCAATGTTAGGCATTCCAAGCACTGAATCATTGTTAATCATTTCTTTGATACCTCAAAGATCCAATTCTGACACCTTCTGCTCTCCATATGTAAACATAGCATGTCCAACATTTCCTTGTACCTTCAATGTGAAAAGCCTTCCTTCTTTCTTTCCTGCAATAACTTGTTTATACCCTTGACTAGGGTCTTCCACATAAACTCCATCATTTGTGAACCTTACCTCATATCCTTTTTCCACAATTTGACCTACACTGATCAAATTCTTTGGAATTGTGGGAACATAAAGTACCTTACTCAGAAGAGTGCTCCCATCCTTAGCTTTGACTGAACCAATTGACTTTACCTTATGCTTTGTATTATCACCTGTCTGCACTGTATGATTAATTGCATTATGATCTAGGTCAGTCATCAAAGCAATATTTCCACTTAAATGATTACTACATCCTGAATCAATATAGAACACTCTCATGTCCTCATGTGAAGTTTCACATGTATTCATAATGAGAGTCGAATCCTCCTTTTGATCTGATGCATAGTTGTAGTAGGTGTTATTATAGGATTGACTTTGGAAGTTTCTTCCACCACCTCTTCCAAAAGAATTCCTACCACCTCTACCTCTGAAATTTCCTCTCTGAAATCTACCTCCTCTTGCTCTTTGATTAAAGTTCTGATAATTACCATTGTTTTGATTATTATGCCAACAATCATGAGATAGATCATTGGTCTTACCACATATCCAACAAGCTCTTGCATTATCTTTGTTGTTTCTGCCTCTTCCTCTACTTCTGCCATTTCCTCTTCCTCTTATGAAGTTTGCTTGGTTTGATGTACCTTCTTCTTCACCTGATTGTTGCTTCCCTTTGTTGGCTTTCTTCTTGTCTTTAGAATACATTGCATGACCTGCACTCTTATCAACATCTCCTTTGATATCATTCTCAAAAGTTAGCATATGACCTAACAATTGATTCAAATCAGGAGTAAAGTGATCTAATGAAAGTTCTGTAGATAAAATGAAAGGCTTCCATTTCTCATCTCCTCTTAGTCCTGTGAGTATTTGTCTTACCAATTTGTCTTCTTCAATATCTTCATCAACTGCACCTAAAGAATCTGCAATGTCCTTCATCTTTGTCACATAATCAGAAATTGATTGTGAGGCCTTCTTCTTGAAGGTAGTAAACTCTGCCCATAGTGAAGCCTTCCTTGATTTGGTTGTATTTTGGAAATGCTCTTCCAAAGCATTCCAAATGTCACAAGCACTTTCAAGTCCTCTAATGTGAGGAAGCAAA
>CM035438.1:23360324-23362824 GCA_020310875.1 Ceratopteris richardii
GCTTCTGTGCAATTTTCCATATCAAACTTCTTCAACAAGTTCAGAAGATACCTTTCTTGTGACACATATATGCCATGATCTGTATAAGTAACTTCCATTCCAAGAAAGTATGATAACTTTCCTAGGTCACTGATCTTGAATTCTTTTTCAAGCAATCTCTTTACCTCCTTGATTCCTTCATCTGAAGTACCTGTGATTATAATGTCATCTACATAAATACAAATGTAGATTGTACCTTCCTCTGTTCTTTTGATAAGTAGACTTGAATCTGCTTTTGAACTTTGATATCCAAGATCATTGAGATACTTCACCAGTCTATAGTTCCAAGCTCTTGGAGCTTGCTTCAATCCATACAATGCTCTTCTCAACCTGCAAACAAAATTTGAATACCTGGAATCTATAAATCCTTGAGGTTGTTCCATGTATACCTCATCTGATATGTATCCATTCAAGAATGCATTTTTTATATCCAATTGACTTAGGGTCCATCCTTTTGAAGCTGCAATAGCAATGATTGTCCTTATAGTTGACATCTTAGCTATGGGACTGAATGTCTCATCATAATCTATGCCATAGGTCTGGGCATAGCCTTTCACCACCAATCTAGCTTTGTATCTGGCTATACTTCCATCTGCAAGCTTCTTCACTTTATAAACCCATTTATTTCCAATTACTTTCTTACCATTTGGTTTAGGAACAAGTTCCCATGTCTTGTTCTCCTCCAGTGCATTGAATTCTTCCTTCATTGCTTCTTCCCATTGCTTTTTACCTTTAGCTTCATCATAGTTCTGAGGTTCTTCATCATCTTTGACCATATATGCATAGTTCTTCTGAGTTATGTAAGAAGTATCATAAGAATACCTTTCTGGTTGTCTCCTTGTCCTGCTTGACCTTCTTGGTTCACACTCTTCATAAGTTTCTGGATACACCTCTTCATCAAAATATAGGAGCTTCTTCATTCATTCTTGTTAATCCACTTCTGGATGTACTTGCTTGCATATAGTCTTCATCTCTATTCACCTGCACAATTGATTTTCCTTTCTCACATCTTCTTACCTCTTCTTCAAATTCTTCAGCTGTATGACTTTGATCTGCATACCAACTTTTCTGTTCATCAAATGTAACATCTCTAGAAACAAGAAATTGTTTGGTTAAAGGATTCCACAACCTGTAACCCATCTGCTTTTCATCATAACCAATGAACACATATTTTTCTGCCTTTGGTTCAAGTTTATGCCTAAGCTGTGATGGCACATAAGCATATGCAATTGATCCAAACACTCTACAATGATCTAGTGTTGGTTTCTTACCCCACCAAGCTTCATATGGAGTCATTCCATTCAGAGCTGCACATGGTAATCTATTCACAAGATATGTAGCTGTATTTACAGCCTCAGCCCAAAGATAATTTGGACAGTTCTTCTCCTTTAGCATAGCTCTAGCAAACTCAACCAAAGTCCTGTTCCTTCTTTCTGCTACACCATTTTGTTGTGGTGTATACCTGCAAGTTATTTCTCTCTTAATACCTGCATTCCAAAGATAATCATTGAACTCTTGGGAGAAGTATTCTCCCCCTCCATCAGACCTCAGTCTCTTAAGCTTTTGACCTGTTACTCTCTCTGCATATGCATGAAAATGCTTGAAGGCTCCAAACACTTCTGATCTTTCCTTCAAAACATATAATGTTATCCATCTTGTAGCATCATCAATGAAAAGAACATAATACCTTGAGCCACTGATAGATCCTTCTTTTGTTGGTCCCCATACATCTGTATGAATGAGCTCAAGTACTCCATCATGTTTGAATCCTTTCTTTTGAAATGGTAACCTGTGTGCTTTACCCATTTGACATGCTTCACATTTATAAACCATATGTTGACTTTGCACATTTGGTAATCCTAGTACAGACTGATTAGCAACCATAGCTTTAATTCCTCTTTCATTGAAATGACCTAATCTCTTATGCCAGAGATCAAGTTCTGTAATCACTGCTTCACCATGTGTGAGCAAAGCTTGACCAATGTTCCCTTGCACTCTTAAAGTAAAGAGTCTACCTTCTTTCTTACCAGAGACAATCTGATTATATCCATTCTCTGGATCTTCCACAAATACTCCTTCATTTGTAAACCTGACTTGAAACCCTTTTTCAACTATCTGTCCCACACTAATCAAGTTTTTAGGTATTGTAGGAACATACAAAACATTGGTTAGCAAATCGGCTCCACTCTTGCATTTCACTTTTCCAATTGAATGTACACTATGTCTTGTATTATCACCAGTTTGAACTGTGTGACTAGAAATGCCTTTTTCCAATTCTGACATCAATTCTATGTTTCCTGACAAATGATTAGAACATCCAGAGTCAATGTAAAATACCTTTAGATCTTCTTTATCTGATGTGTTGATTGAATTCATCATTAATGATGTATGACTTTCATTCTGTGTGTCATTTGCATAGTTGTAGTAGGTGGTGTTGTAGGATTGATTCTGTCCCCAACTT
>CM035438.1:23375324-23662824 GCA_020310875.1 Ceratopteris richardii
CCAACTGTGATGCCACTAGCATTGATTTCTATTTCAAAAGAGTTATGTGGATCTACCACTAATGAAATTGGAGCACTTGAAATTGCTTGTTTCAATGTGTCAAAAGCTTGTTGTTGTGCACTAGTCCACACAAATGTTTGATTATTCTATAAACGATCCATCATTGGTGTAGCTATGTGTAAGTAGCTAGCAATGAATTTCCTAAAGAAACTCAATAATCCTAAGAATTATCACAATTGGTGCTCATTCTGAGGAATCAACAAATCAAGGATCACCAAAACTTTCTGTGGATCGATTCTAGTTCCATCTACACAAAGTTTATGTTCTAAGTACTCAACCTAAGATAAACATAGCTGTGTCTTCTCTGGGTTGACATACAAAGTATGGTCATCTAACATTTGAAAAATTGTACACAAGTGACATTCATGTTCTTTCAAACTCTTAATGCAAACCAATATTCTACAAATTCAACCACAAATGGACCAATAAAAGGATGAAAATCTCATTCATGGGCATCATAAAAGTAGCTTGAGCATCAGCTCACCAAAAGGCATTACAAGATACTCATATTGACCAAACGTAGTATGAAAACCTATTTTAAGTCTATTTTACTATGCACAAAGCACCTCCAAGTGCATCTAGAATATTCGATGCGATGAAAAATTATCTCTACTTTAATGTAATTTTAGTTAATGCCCTAAAGTCTATAAACATTCTGAACGATCCATCCTTTTTGCGAACCAAAAGCACTAGGCCAGCAAACGGTGAATAATTGGATCTGATGAGTCGTTTGTTGAGGTACTTCTCAATTCTATGATGTAGTTCTGCCTCCTCTTGTAGACTCATTTAGTTGTCTAGCTAGTGGATGAGCTCTTGGTACTAGCTCAATCATATGCTCCACTTTTTTGTGTGGCGGAAGACCTAAAGGCAACTCTGAAAGAAAATTTTTTGAAACTCAATTTTCAGTCTGGAGGCTAGCTAAGCTTCCAAACTAGTTTCAATTTGTAAACTTATGTTGATATATTTAGGTAATGATGTGTGTGAACACACTAGGACCGCCGGGGCACTTTTTTCCCTCTTTAGGAGGTTTTTTTCCCTCGGCTTGTATATACGCCTATTGCCCCAATGGGCTACTTATCTTTGTACATTCTCTAGTAATACATTCAGTATTGTGTGTTTGTGTTCCAAGCTTCTTCTTCTTCCTTGTGCTGTTCGCGTGCTTCCGCAGATGTCTATCTCCAACCATTGGTATCAAAGCGGGTCGTCGCTTCATCTAGGGCACCGTCGACACTCCTCCGTTTGCAGTCTCAGAATCGCACAAATTTTGGTGAGCATACTCAGCGTGTTTCCGAGATCAAAACGGCTTCGCTTTGTGGTGCCGAAATCGCGATCTGAGCTTGTTTCGGCCTCCGAACGCACTATCGCAGCGCTTGTGCAAGCTATTTTGTCCTTTTGTGCTAAAGGTATATACCAGTTTCTGTTCGCCAGTTTAAGCGTCTCCAAGTCTACTACAGGTGTAGCAGAACTCGTCTAGGCAGTTCCGTTCAACTTTTTGAGATATAGTAAATTTTCTGCATCAAGGTATTTTAGTCATCGGCCATGGCTGAAAGTAGTGATGTATTCCATATGTTGCCTGTTGAGCGAGCCAGGTGTGCAGGTTAAAGAAGGCGTTATATGGTTTAAAGCAAGCACCACGTGCTTGGTATGAGAAGATACATGCCTATCTGATTGCACATGGTTTTGAGAACAGTCCAACTGAAAGCACCTTATATGTTAAGCGTGCTAATGATGTGCTTCTGATCATTGTTGTCTATGTTGACGACATGCTGCTCACTGGTCCTATTGAGAAGCATATTGCTGATTTTAAGGCTGATTTGCATGCCTCATTTGAGATGTCTCATTTGGGGCATTTGCATCACTATTTGGGCATTCAGTTTATGCAAGTTGATGGTGGAATGGCTTTGTGTCAAACGAAATATATTGACACATTATTGCAGCGTTTTCGCCTTGAAGACTATAAGAGTATTGCCACTCCTATGGAGACAGGTTTATGATTGAGTCTTCATGATGCTGGAGATGCATTTGATGTTGTTCTCTATCAGTAGGCTGTTGGATGCTTGATTTACTTATGCATTACTCGGCCAGATATTCAGTTTGCTGTCTCACAGATGAGCAGGTTTATGCATTGCCCAGGAGTCACGCATTGGAAGGCGGTTAAGTGCATCTTTCGCTGCTTGAGTGGTACTCGGCTACTTGGGTTGTTTTATCCCAAGGGGGGATCACTACCGCCAGATTTGCATGCTTTTTCTAACTCAGATTGGGCTGGTTGCTATGACACTCGTGTGTCCACCAATGGTTTTTGCTTCATGCTTGGTAGCTCATGTATATCTTGGTTGAGCAAGAAGCAGCCTACTGTGGCCACTTCCAGTTGTGAGGCTGAGTATAGGGTAGCTTTCACAGCTACTGTTGAGTGTGTGTGGCTCAGACGCCTTATGGCTGATTTAGGTGTTGGTCAATCTTCTGCCACCACCATCTTCACTGACAGTCAGAGCGCATTGGTAGTTGCGAGGAACCCTATGTTCCATGCTTGCACTAAGCACATTGAGGTGCATTATCACTATGTCAGGGAGAGGTTCTCTGGTGGGGAGATCAGCTTGGCATATGTGCCCACGCAGGAGAACATTGCAGACCTTTTCACGAAGGCTCTGCCTAGGGAGAAGTTTGAAGCTTTCCACAAAGCTTTGAGCTTACTACCTTTTGTGGAGTGATTTCCACATAGCTTGGCACTTCCTTATACATGAGTGCCAACTCTTTGTTCACCGCATCACTCCCAGGGGGGATTTGTTGATATATTTAGGTAGTGATGTGTGTGAACACACTAGGACAGCTGGGGCACTTTTTTCGCTCTTTAGGAGGTTTTTTTCCCCCGACTTGTATATGCGCCTATTGCCCTAATGGGCTACTTATCTTTGTACATTCTCTAGTAATACATTCAGTATTGTGTGTTTGTGCTCCAAGCTTCTTCTTCTTCCTTGTGCTGTTTGCATGCTTCCGCAGACGTCTATCTCCAACAACTTAACAACTCTTTATGCTCAAAATATAAGAAAAAAACATACTTACACTCTGCTTTCACCAGCAGAGACGTAGATGCTTGTCTCTACATTTTAATGTTAGGCTCTGCACGAATGATGATGTGCTGACCATTATGATTAAATTGATATATGTGAGTAAAAAAATCAATAGTCAACTTCTTGCTTGCATGAGATTGTTTGCCAAGAATGAGATAAAATCTAGCCAACCTAGGGATCTCAAAATTGAGCTCATCTTTATAAGTCTAAATCTAGACTGGTAGTCTGACAACTCGCTCATCCCAAGCCTTAGATCCCTTCCCATCTACCAACTCTACTGTGTAGGTGTATTTAGATGGAGTAGTATTTAACTTTACTTTCTTCACTAGAAAAGAGTTAATAAAGCAATGTGTTGATTGTGTGTTAAAGAAAACTTTAACAAGATGGCCATTAGCCTCACCACTCATGACAACCAACTCGATGTTGAGAAACTGATACCCTTTCTAAGAAACTAGGGATAACACCACATTTGGAAAATTCTTAACCTTCTTACTGAATGTTATGTTTAAGATGGATTGCTGATTTTTAGACGGAGGATCGTCTTAGTTTCTATAGTTCAAAGATCAAAATATGAAGGAGATGATGGAGTGGATGGTGAGGATTGTTACCTCTCCACCACCATTGTTGTAGATATCCTCTTGTTCTTCTTAGGACACATCTTATAAGCATGCCAACCTAGGCATTCATAATAGAGACCCTCATGGTAAGCCTTTTCTTTTTGTTGCTATGCTAGACTTGATCAGTGAAAAGCTCTATCCACCATGGATGCACTTACTTTTGTCTTCCCATGAATCGAAGTTTGAATGACATTCATTTGCCTATCAGGTGGTAGAACTAGAGCTATGGGCTTGCTAAATCCTGTCCAAGCATTCTTTTGTCCAAAAGGTTGCAGTCAAGAGTGTCACCCATCCTCCAAGACCAAGGAAAGTTCTACTACCTCATTTAAGTTCTGGTAGTTCTCCTTGCGCACAAGCAAATGCAATGTATCCCTAAGCCCATACACAAACTTATGCACCTAAAGAAAATGAAGCACATTATATGGTATCTTCAATACGATTTCCCTATACTTATCTACATATTCCTCCACTGTAAGCAATCTTTTTTTCAAGGAAAAGACAACTATCTAGAGACCTAGTAAGCTCATTTAGAGATACAAAAGTATTTTAAAATATGACCTTGAAATCTGCCCAAGTGGTAGTTCTATCTTGTCTTTCTCTATTTTCCTCCACTATCGATGAGCAACATCATTAAACTGTAAGTGGCATGATGTGTCATGAGGAAGGAGATAAGCAGTAGAGCTCACACGTACACACTCTCTCACAATCAAAGAGAAGCATACATTTGATTTGGAGCTAAAGTACTAAATGTTCGCCAGAGAGGCTACCCACAAATTAAGTGAGAGCTTTGGGGAATAGTGACCGCATCAAAGAATGATAAAGAATATTTAATCGGTGCAAATATGGTGGTGGAAAGAAATTGCTTACCGTTGTTGGGAATGATCGTGAATTGTCCACTTTAGACATTTCCATGGTAAGGTGGATAGTATACATCAAATCTCTAAACCTTGAGTTTGTTCATATATTAGGGATAAATATTGTGGTAGCTGCAAGAGAATGAGAAATTACGACCACCACGTGCTAGAGAGATGAATCTCCTCCCAACCTTATACCTGTATATATAGCTTCTTGAAATAATGAGGACCATAAATGTAACTAGAGTCCACAAGTGCATGTGCAATCTCCTCCACTCCTTTCATATCCACCACTAGAGTCTACTAGTGGCTGGAGTGATCTCGACCACTACTTTAGTACCTTCCACTAGAGTCCACTAGTGGTTGGTGTACTCGCCTCTTGAGTTAAGTCCACTGGACTCAAGTTAACTCACCTTAACTTGAGTTAGAAGGCTCTAGAGCTCCTTGGGCAAAACTCTCGCCCTCCCCATGGGGATCGAACCCAAGATCTCCTCCTTCACAACAATGAGACTTAACCACTAGGCTAAGTGGATTACTTGAATATCAGAGCACATGAACTTATGCTTGAGTCTACTCTCAAGCATAAGTTCATGTCTCCTCATAGTCCAATGCTTGAGTTCGAGCATATCCTTTTGCTACAAGTCTAGCTTTATATCTTGACACACTACCATCACTATTTCTTTTAATCTTAAAAACCCACTTGCAACCAATTACCTTTTGTTTTGGTATCTTTGGAACTAAACTCCAAGTCTTGTTATCATGTAGTGCTTCCATTTCTTCTCTCATTGCTTTCTCCCACTTTTCATCTCCTTTTGCCTCATCAGAACATGTGGGTTCATTTTCCTGCTCAACTTTCATCATAAAACCATAATGAGTATTCATAAAAGATTCATAAGTATACCTTTGAGGTTTCTTACTCACTCTTGAAGTTTTTCTTACCTCCAATGTAGATGTTCTTCCTTTTTTATTAGGAACCTTTAATGATTCTCCATACTCATATACACTACCAACTTCTTCTCCTTCATCATTAAGTTCAATAAGTTTCTTTCTTCATCCAAACCACTCTTCTCATCTTTTCTTATCTACATATCATAAAACTAACTCATCAAATTTTACATCTCTTGAAACAACCACCTTATTCGTATGAGAATTATAACATCTATATCCTCTTTGAGTATCTCCATAACCAATAAATACACACTTTTCTGATTTCACATCAAAGTTTTGATCTCAGTTCACTAGGTACATGTACATACATACACAATCAAATACTTTCAAATGACTTACACTTGGTTTCCTTCCATGCCATACCTCATATGGTGCCAAATGATGAACTCCAGCAGTAGGTACTCTATTCATAATGTACACACTTGTGCTAATAGCTTCAACCCAAAAAGAATTAGGGAAACATATATCATCTAGCATGCTTCTAGACACTTTTGCTATGATTCTCTTTCTTCTTTCGGCAACTCCATTTTGTTGTGGAGTATACCTGCACATAACTCCTCTTTTGATACCCTCATCATACAAAAAATTAGTAAAAGCTTGAGAGAAATACTCTTCCTCTCCCTCGGATCTTAGCTTCTTAACATATCTTCCTATTTTCTCCTTCACAAATGATTTGAAATTTTTTAAACAATCAAAGGCTTCACTTTTATGTTTAATGAAATACACAAATGTCATTCTACTATGATCATCAATGAATGATACATAGTACTTATTACTAGCCAAGGATGCCTCTTTAGTAGGACCCCATATGTCCATGTGTATAAGATATATCAATCCACTGCTTACATAGCTTGAATGCTTGAAAGGTTGTCTACTCTACTTACCCATTTGACATGCTTCACAAAGATGAACCATATGTTGCTTAGTAAGATCAGGTAATCCTTCAACAATCCTATTCTTTGATAGCTCCTTTAAGCTGTGTACATTCATGTGGCCAATCCTTTTGTGCCATAGATCAAGCTTTGCTATGCAATGCATACCATAAGAGAAATAGTTTGTATGATTTAGGTTTACCTTGAATGTAAACAATCTACCTTGATTTCTACCTCTAGCAATTAACCTCCTTTGCTTTGGATCCTCAATGAAGCAACCTGCATTATTAAATCTTATTTGAAAACCTTTTTCTACCATTTGACCAACTGGCATCAAATTCTTAGTAATTGTTGGCAAATAAAGTACATGCTTTAAGCAATTTGTCTTACTCTTATCCTGCATAACAAAATCTCTAACCTGCATAATCTTATGTCTTGTATCATCTCCTCTTTCAACATGACCTTTACATGAAGGATTATGCATATTTGAAAACCATGAAGCATCATGTGACATATGGTTAGAGCAACCACTATCTACATATCATACATCACTATTGCAATTCATCTTAGTTTCTACATTCATCATAAGAAGAGAATCATAATCATCACTTTTACCTTCAATTGCATAATTTCCTTGTTGTTTACCTCTTCTTGAATAGCCTCCACTTTGATTACCACCTTGATTATTCTCATTTTGATAGCAATCTTTGGCATAGTGTCCATAGCTTCCACATATGTAGCAATTGTTGTTATCTTCACTCCTTTGTCTTTAATTATAGTTGTAGTAGCCTCTCGTACCTCTAGAACTTGATCTTCCTCTTCCTCTTGTGTGAAGGAGCCATTTGAAGTCCCTTGATCATTACTCCTTCTTCCACGACCTCTATTTGAAGCTCTCCTACCTTTGTTTCTACATCTTGATGATCCTACATAAAGAGATTGTCCTTGAGATCCTTTTTGATTTGAAGTAGACCCATTTAGATTTATCTCCTCCGTGACCATGAGAGCAACAAGCTGATCAAAGTCTCGTGATTCTCCTCTAACATAAACTGAAGTAATGAATGGTTTCCATATCTCATCATCCTTGAGTCCATTGAGAGTATGTGCAACTAAGTCATCATCCTCCACATGAGCTTGAATTTATCCTAGTTGATATGCAATCTCTTTAACCTTGAATAGGTAATCATTGACCGATGTCCTTGTATTTTTCTTTATGTTATTCAACTCATTTTTTAGTTGAATCTTCCTTGATCTTGTACCTGTAGCATACAACCTTTCCAATGCAAGTCAAACATCTTTACTTGTGTCTAGATCTTGTATGTGTCCTACCATTGAATCTTGAATATTTTGTAATAAAACGAGTATAAACCTTTTGTCTCTTTCATTCCAAAGTATAAAATCCCTCAATTGTTGTTGATTTGGATCCTCTAGTAATATAGTTTTGATATCTTTTCCATCAATCAAACCATACAAGCCTCTACCTTGCAAGTATGTTGTGATTCTAAATCACCATGTTTGATGGTTGTTCTTATCAAGCTTCTCTATTTGTGCATGTTGATCACCCATTGTGTAACCGCCAAACCTCCTCCTCTTAACACTCCTTGTGGATATGTTTGATAAGAAGAAGTATGATATTTACCTTTGTAATAAAGTTTATGCACCTTTGTTTTCTTGGATGTAGATCTTCCTTGCTATCTCCTTCTACTTTCATGTAGTGACAATGATGAACCTCTGCTCCAATAGCTTCAAATTCTTAATCTTGGTATTATAAATGTCTCCAAGCTTCAATTTATTTCTCTGATACAAATATTGGAGTTTATTGACCTCCAAAGTATGGCTAGAAGTAGGCGCAACCCCCTAGGAACAAGTTGACCTTCTCACAAACTTCTTCGCAAAAAACTAGTCATGCTTGCAGAGCTTACTATTCTTTGTGCACTTGGACTTTTTCAAAACTATTTTAGCCATATAATAAACACCAAGAGATTTCCAATGAGCCAAAGAACACTCAATTTGGATAAACACACAAGGAAATATGACCTCTGCAAGTTTGAGGTTTAATGGAAACCTTTAGCAGAGGTGAACCCAAGAACGCACACTACTTGCAGAGAGTACTAATTTTAGCTCACAAATCCAATTATTATGAAAATTGTCCCTATGAAAGTAGACACTAGGAGCTTTCAAATGCGCTATCAAACATGTAATTTGGATATATAATAAGGGAGCTACAAGCTCTGCAATCTCTACATACAAAACTATAGTAGCGTAGAGATACACATATGACTCTCTTGGACTTTGCACAACATTATGACTTCTCCCCTCCTTTTATAGCATGGGGAACTAATCTAAAACCTTCCTAATACATCTAAATTCGTGGTAGACACTTGCGTGGAGGTATTAAATGACTCAAAAATGGCTTGCATCAATTGAGACTGAAAAAGGAACTAAGCTCATGGCTTTATGTTCATATAATGGAGATGACTATTCCTCACATCAATTCAGGCTTTTCAATAATTCTAGAGGAATTTGTAGACATTTTATAGCTCATACCCCAATATCGAATAGTGTGGCTGAAAGGATGAATATAAATATTCAAGATAGAGTAGTTTCTATGCTAGATCATGCAAACCCTTCACAAGGCTTTTGGGTAGAAGCAGTATTGACTGCAATTCAGGTGATTAACCTTTCACCTAATACTCCCTAAGGTTTGAAAGTGGTGCAAGGGTCACAGAAAGAGAAGCCACCATATTATGATCATCTTCAAGTTTTTTGGTTGTGAATTATATGTTCATATACCCAAGAGTTTTAGAAAAAATATGGATAATAAGTCAAAGAAATGCATTTTTCTTAGATATAGTCATGAGGGCCAATTTGGATATCGCTTATGGGATCCCAAAACATGGTTAGTGATTACAAGTAGTGATGTCATTTGCAATGAGTCTAAGATCCATAAACAATCAATTAACAAGCTTGAAATGAGAAGAGTGGTAATTGAAGATACTAGTCGTCCAACTAGCATGCATTAAAACTCTACTCATAGGGATGCTCAAGAGAATGGCCAATCATATCACTCTACAAATGTTCATGTTCAAAAACCATTGAGACCCTCTACACCTCTCTTGCATCTAGTTGATAGATATGTTCGAGGTTTGGATTTGATTATGCTAAGAGATGTTGGTGAGCCTTCTTGCTAGAAAGAAGCTATGCAGAGAGTTCCATGAGGAGTGAATTGGATTCTATTCACAAGAATGGTGCTTGGGATTTAATGCCTTTTCGAAGGGTAGGAAAGCTTTACCATGTAAATGGGTATACAAGCTGCAAAGGGTTTTAAGCAACAACATGGCATTGATTTTGAGGAAACCTTTGCTCCGCTAGTCAAGATGACTACATTATTCATGTTGCTTTGATTCGTTGTCATGGAGGACTTAGAGCTAGTCCAAGTGGATGTGAAAAATTCTTTCTTGCATGGAGATCTTAGCTTATATGGACTTAAATAGGTTCCTAGACAATGGCACCAAAAGGATGATGCTTTTATGAAGTCCTAAGGCTACAACCAAAGCAATGAGTATCATTGTCTGTACACAAAGAGATGCTCAGATGGTATCTTGATATGCTTGATACTTTACATCGATAATATGTTTATTGTTGGGAAGTATTCTTATCATTTATCATTTCGCAAAAAGAAGTTGAGTGAGACATTTGATATGAAGGGTTTGGGGGATGCCAAACATATTGTTGGCATGCGTATTACTCGTGATAGGATTAAACGATGCATATACATGTCTCAAAGTGAGTAAATATTCAAAGTACACAAGCTCAATATGTAGGCTTGAAAGACATTCAGTACATCTTTATCCACATATTAGAAACTAAGAAAGGATGATTGCCTCAAGTTAGATGAGGAAAATGAATTCATTAGCAAAATTCCTTATAAATATGTTGTGGTACTCTCATGTATGCCATGGTGGCTACAAGAAATGACATTGGATTTGTAGTGGGACTTATGAGCAAATATATATATATAATCCTAACAAGAAGCCTTGGGAAGGAATCAAGATGATTTGAGATATCTGAGTGGCATTACGGAGAAGTTTCTATGCTAAGGTAGATGAAAGGCATTCATTCTTGCTTACATAGATTTTGATTATGCTCGTTGTGTAGATAATAGAATTTCTACATATGGGTACATTTTTCATTTTTCTTGATATGGTATCTCTTGGAGATATCACTTCAAGAATGTACAATTGTTTCCACCACACAAACAAAGTATGTTGCAACAAGTGAGGCATGTAAGGATGCATTGTGGCTTTCTTAGGTTCCTTTTGATATGGGTCTACCTCAGCATGTACCTTGATTGCTCAATGATAGTCAGAGCACCAATTCTTTCACTAAGAATCATGTCAAGGACATTGAGGTGAAGTATCACTTCCATACAGATTTCTTAGCCACAAAGTGCATTATTCTTGAGAATTTTCAAACTTGAGGTAATGCTATATATGCTTTGACTAAAGATCTATCACAAGATAACTTTTGATTATATTGCCACTCGATGGGGGTTACTTGATTCATGATCTTACATAATTACTTGTATACTGTGTAACAAACCCATCAAGTGAGATTTGTATTTTGTATACTTACACTCCGGTATTCTTTAATATTCTTTATTTTTTTTCCATAGTCACTTTGGCCATAATCGCCTTTTGTGGGAGATTGTTACCATTAGAATCCATTGTGAAAGGTTAAATGGCCATTGAAAAATTTCATACACTTCTTTAACAAAACATATAGTGGCCTAGTCACGAATGGACTATAATTTTGACCACATCTATAACATCTCAAAAATCTATGTTCGTGTTCCCTATGTATTGTGTGTTTTTATTAATTCTGTAGTTCTTGTGCAGAGTACTATGTGTGGCATCCATAGCTCAGGTTCATGGAGCTCTTGAGAAGGAGAGTCCACCCTAGTGCATCCCCATTGTAGTACTTTGAAACTAAATTAAAAAAATCCCCAAAGATATTTGAATTATAGATTTACATAATAATTTTAAATAAACCTTAGGAGAACAAGAATCCAAATGATTAATGATCATTGTGTCTTCTAATGCTTGATCTATTTGGTCCATTAAATTTCAAATAACAAATACCAATCAAATTGAATCATTTAACCATATTGGCAGAGTAGATGTTTTATCGAAAGCTAACATTGGTACCAGAGAATGTGAAATTTGAAGTAAAATTTGATGGTAATTAATTAGCCCATCTTGAAGCTTGAGTAGAAAAATTGATCTTGCTTCTGAACTGTAGGGTGATTGGGAGATTGCTCTGTATTGAATTGCTTACCAAACCTTGTAATTGGGGTAACCACTAGCTCCTTAATACTAAACAAAACCATACTAGTCATAGGAGCTTTCAATTTGGCTTCCTGCTTTCATCTCTCATATTCTTGAGCTTCTTTACAATTTTCTCTTACATGATCAAATTTTGTACAAAAAGACACTAAGGACCTTTACCTTTTGAATAATTATTACGTTCCTTGCAATTCCAATTGAAACATAGGTGGAAGGATACCACTATTGAAGATGCATTAATTTAGGTTGCATAAGATTAGTGGTTATCAGCTTATAGCAAGTATTATATACATAATTTCTGGTAGTATGATTCAAAACATTACATATTGCACAATAACCTGATTCAAAACACACATTTTCATTATACAAACTATATCTTGATATTTTGTACAATACATTTGTGTAATAACTTCTAGAGATCGAACTAAAGGAACAATTAAGGAAGTAGCGGCTTCAAACTTATGTTCTATGATGGGTTGCCCACCTTATGGTTCTGCTCCTGTTGCTTGGTTGGATCAATGATTTGATCTAACTTTCCGTACCATCCAAAGCAAAAAGAAAAATCTTTTCCTTAAGAATGGTATTGAGCCCATCCATAAACCAATCTTGTACTACATTATCAGGTGCTCACTCAGTTTGTAGAATTTTTCATAAAGCACTCCAAAAAGGGGACGCATGATCTGCAACAGTCTGGTAGGTTGTTGACCCATGTACTCTAATGTCACAAATACTTGCCCCCTAGTCTTTGCTTTTCAAAATATGCATAGAAATGTTGTGTGTAAGGCATCATATATTGCTAAATCGTTTGTTGCAAAATCTGTTAGTCATATGATCGCTTCTCCTCCTAACATCATTTGGAATACATGTGATTGTCTTGCATCATCTTACCCACCTTCCAAGAGAGCATTATGTGCCTCAAACAACAAGACATGGACGTCTCAATGTTCATCCATTTTTCCATTCAACTGATTAAACTGCATGTTGTTAATGCCTTGTCATAGAGAATTCAATCTCTACTTCTTTTGTTACTATGTCACCCTATTCTTCAAGTCAAGCCCGCTATAAAAAAACATTTTGCTTACTCGAATACATGACGGAGCATATGAATTGGATCGCGTATGGAAGGTACTCTATGAAAGGGTAGCGGCTCCATTTCGTATGGTGTGAGAGTATTGATCAAGTGAATCTCTCACGAAAGCTGGACTACATATGGGAATATTTCTATTTTTCTTTCTTTTCCATCTTTTCCATAATTAAAGAGAGGAAAATACACCTCGGATAAGAAGAACATGCTACTCGAGGAGAACAGGAACGTATGCTTAGCAAAGATATTCGCTGCGAACAGCAGAAGGGTGGGCACCCTCTTTGATTACTAGTTTCCGTCGGAGTCTTATACTTCACATGGGGAAATGCAAAGATTTTGTGACAACACCTACGGAGAAGATGTTCACCCTTGAAGTTCAGAGCTTTTGATACTATCACAAAGACAAGAGGTTGGCGAATTAGCACGGAACAATCATGTTTCGCATTCACTCTCATTGTCCGAGAGAACTCTCGAGATTTTTACTTTTTTTGAAGCTATATGCCATAGCTCGAATATGTGGAAATTTGATGGATCTTTGATTATTGAAACATAAGTTCCTGATCATCTCTTGTACATTCGCCACCATCCGTAATAGTCAAGTTTGTTTGAGGCATCACACACTTTGATAAAAACTATATTTCTTAAAGTATTCATTGGCCGCATGAATCCGGTGATTAGTTTATGAGTGCTTCCTGCTTGTAGGACAGTGAATGGGGCAGATCAAGTTGGAATGCCTACGGACGACACACAACAGATATAGTTTTTTTCCTCACTCTACAAAATTCATCAGAACAATATAGCGGTGTTGTTGAGTTCCGTAGAAGTTTTGTTTATGATCACGACTTTGGCACTCTAAACTTAGGTCTCAAATCTATTAAACGGAGTTGTTTGGCTCGAATCAAGGGAGAGTAGTTTGGATTGGTTCTGAATTTGTGGTTAGTTGTTGATAATTCAATGTTGAGGATTCAATGCTGAAGGGACAGTAGAAGCGGTGAATTACTCAGTCTGGAACTAACAGAGAGAGTTTATGTGCTTTGGAATGAGCGTTGGAAGTTTTTATACTTTCGGAAAGTCTAACAAATGATCTGGAGAAGTTTTAGCAGGAGAAGGATTTTTTATTGAATATCTCACACTAATGAGGGGAAAGGAGCTTGAGAAATGGACGACTAATGAACGGGATCTAAGCATGGAACGCTGAAAACCTGAAGTATTGACACGGGTTGACTTCATTTCTTAAGATGAGCTCATACTTTGAGTGATGATTTTCATTCCTAAGAATAGCAGTACAGAATTTGGTAACATTCGAGTTTATCTCAAAATTTCTATAATCCCTTAAACTTATTTTATCACTTTTGAGACGACCCGAGAATTTCAAAATTTCACCTATAGATTATTCATTAGATGTGGTTGACCTAGGAGTAGTGTTGAAATATCCTCTCTATTGTCATCCCTTTGTACTTTGCATAAGAGTAAACTCAAGCGTGCGTGACATTTGCGAGGTTGAATTGTGATAAAATGCAAATTACAACATCAAATTCAATATGCAACTATATTTCATCTCTATATTGTTGACTTATTTTGGTAGCGATGTGTGTGAACACACTTAGGACTGTCAGGGCTATTTTTCCCTCTTTAGGAGTTCTTTTCCCTCGGCTTAAGAGGTTACTTATCTTTGTACATTCTCTTGGTAATACATGCAATATTATGTGTTGTGCTCCAAGCTTCTTCTTCTTCTTTGTACTGATCGTGTGCTTCTATAGGCTTCAAAATCCAACAATTAGTATCAGAGCAGGTCGTTGCTTCATCTAGGGCATCATCAACACTGCTCCAATCATAGTTTCAGAATCACATGAAAATTGGTGAGCATACTCAAGGGGATTAGGAATTCAAAATAGCTTCTTTAGGTGCTACCAAAATTGCAATCTTAAGCTCATTTCAGCCTCGAAATGCACTATCACAGTGCCTATGCAGGTATTATCATCTTTTTGTGCCAAACATATACACATGTTTCGGTTTTCCAGTACAAGCACCTCAAAGTCTACTACAGGTTTAGAAGAGCTCGACAGGGCAATTCTATTCAATGTTTCGAGATACATTCATTTTTTGCATGGGTAGATTTTGGTTAGTGGCCAAGGCTAAAATCTTGAGATATCAAGCTCAATACGTGATGATCCTGGATGAAATGTATCACTTTTTCATTTCTCTAACATGTATAACGGTCATGTCAGTATATGTCAAGGATATTTCATTGAGCTTTACTCAATTTATCTACTGAGAGTGATGGCACATTTGTGTCTTAGAATTTTCCTTATGTACTATTCTTTATATATTGCACTTGTTGTATTGTTGTTTAAGGTCATTCTTGTGCATTCTTTTAACGTAATAGAAGAAGAAGAAGAAGAAGAATATTCGTTCTTCCTTACCCCAATCTATGTGTGTGCTCCTCATTGATTGTGAGAGTGTGTGCATGAGCTCTCTTCCTTATCTCCTTCCTCATGACATGGTATTAGAGCCAGTGTGGTGGTAGACAGCCTGTGAAGAAGGCCGAGGCTGAAGAGTATATGAGAAGGTGTGCACAAAGCGTGATTCACAAAAGATCCTAGATTGCTATGAAAATTGGTGTGAAGATAGAAGGTGTGAAAATAATTTTGGGAGTTATCCCTTTAGGATCACTAGTTTTTTTCACATTTCTTTTTCAGAGCCTCTCAACCTCTTTTTCGAGGCCTCAGGGTGGGACCCATAGAAGAACCAGGACAGTTTGCCAAACTATAACTTGCATCATGTTTGGAAACACTTATATATTTGAGGTCAAAAGTTTCAAGTGATTTTGTGAATTCTTGATTGATTAAAACTGTGTTTTTTTAGCTCAAACTATCATGTCATAGTGCAACAACATTCAAGTAGAAGTACTGCTTGTACTGTTTCTACAGTGTTATGAATTGTTGCAAAAATGGCAAACACGAATGCAATGAGTGAGCTTATGAGCGATAAGCTAGAAAAGAACAACTTCCATGCTTGGAGATTGAGAATAAGAATTTCCTAATGGGGAAAGGATATTGGAAGTACATGGAAGGAAAGAACAAAAATTCTCCATAGTTACGAGAGAGGATCCAGACTACAAACGAGTTAAGACCATATGAGGAATGGAATCAAGGAGCGAGAGAGGTAATGTATTGGCTATCTTTTAGCATACAAGATAGCATGATCAAGGTTCCTCGCAACTACCGATGCGCTCTGACTGTCAATGAAGATGGTGGTGGCAAAAGACTCACCAACACCCAAATCAGCCATAAGGCGTCTGAGCCACACACACTCAACAGTCGCTGTGAAAGCTGTCCTATACTTAGCCTCACAACTGGAAGTGGCCATAGTAGGTTGCTTCTTGCTCAACCAAGATATACATGAGCTACCAAGCATGAAGCAAAAACCACTGGTGGACACACGAGTGTAATAGCAACCAGCCCAATCTAAGTCAGAAAAAGCATGCAAATCTGGCGGTAGTGATCCTCCCTTGGGATAAAACAACCCAAGTAGCCGAGTACCACTCAAGTAGCGAAAGATGCGCTTAACCGCCTTCCAATGCGTGACTTCTGGGCAATGCATAAACCTGCTCATCTGTGAGACAATAAACTGAATATCTGGCTGAGTAATGCATAAGTAAATCAAGCATCCAGCAGCCTGTTGATAGAGAACAACATCAAATGCATCTTCAGCATCATGAAGACTCAATCGTAAACCTGTCTCCATAGGAGTGGCAATAGGCTTACAGTCTTCAAGGCCAAAATGCTGCAATAATGTGTCAATATATTTCGTTTGACACAAAGCCATTCCACCATCAACTTGCATAAACTGAATGCCCAAATAGTGATGCAAATGCCCCAAATCAGACATCTCAAATGGGGCATGCAAATCAGCCTTAAAATAAGCAATATGCTTCTCAATAGGACCAGTGAGCAACATGTCGTCAACATAGACAACAATGATTAGAAGCACATCATTAACACCCTTAACATATAAGGTGCTTTCAGTTGGACTATTCTCAAAACCATGTGCAATCAAATCGGCATGTATCTTCTCATACCAAGCACATGGTGCTTGCTTTAAACCATATAATGCCTTCTTTAACCTGCACACCTGGTTTTCATGCCCTTTCTGCACAAAGCCACGGGGCTGAAAAACATACACTTCTTCATGCAAGTCACCATACAGAAATGTTGTTTTAATGTCCAATCGATGTACATTCGAACCATGATGGGCTGCAAGTGCACAAATGCTCCGAACAGTAGTCATACGCCATGTAGGTGCAAAGGTCTCATCAAAATCAATGCCTCTTTCCTGCGCATAACCCTTTGCAACAAGCCTATCCTTATACATGTCAACTGTACCATCAGGTTTACGCTTCAGCTTGTATACCCACTTAGTGCCAATGGCCTTCTTGCTAGGAGGCAAGTCACATAATGACCATGTACGATTCTTCATTATAGCATCATATTCAGATTGCATAGCAGCCATTCAATTTTTTGAATTTCGTGCTCATTCTCATCATAGAGACTAGATGCAGCCATAGCATAGCAATCTGATGCAAAGGAGGCACTATGAGAGCCTGAACGAGTACGATATGACAAAGGTGCATCTAAATTGTTGTCACGCAAAGTCTGCACCAGCCATTTTGGCATAGTTTTTGCTTGCTCAATATCAGCTCTCTCATCGACAAGTGCATCATGTAAATATGCATCAGAAATGGAATGATCTACATCATCATATGAAACCTACAAAGGTTGAGAAGTTTCCTCATTAGACCAGCACTAGACTGCCCACCTGTAAAAAGAGGCATCAAAGTATCATACATGTCTTTGGAGCTAACAGATGTCTCCTTAGTACATGAAAGCAATGGCTGAACAGCATCTTCCACAAATACAACATCACGGCTAACCAGAATGGATTTAGTTTGTGGATGATACAGATGATAGCCTTTAATTTCAGAACTGTACCCAACAAAAATACATTTTACTGCCTTATCATCCAATTTTTTGCGATGTTGTTCAGGCACTAGTGCATATGCCAAACAACCAAAAACATGCAGATGAGCAACAGATGGCTTGCGGTCATGCCAAGCCTCATATGGAGTGATAGATTGTAGCGCTTTAGTGGGACACCTGTTCAGTACATATGTTGCACACATGACAGCCTCAAGCTAGAAACTATGTGGTAAAGCCTGACTCTTGACCATGCACCTCGCCATCTCCATGAGTGACCTGTTCTTTCGTTCAGCAACTCCATTTTGTTGAGGTGTATACGGCACTGTACACTGGTGTTTTATCCCACGTTCAGCCAGAATGCCTTAAATTCAGAAGACATATATTCCCCCCCTCGATCAGAACGGAGGGTGCCCATTTTACATGCTGACAGATTTTCAGCCAAAACCAAAAACTGTTTAAAGCACATGAACACTTTTGACTTTGCTTTGAGTGGATATACCCATGCATGCTTGGAAAAATCATCAATGAAAGTCACGAAGTAAAGGTTTTCCAAAAGAAGGTGTCTACATAGGACCACAGACATCACTATGTAGAAGCTGCAATTTTTGAGTAGCCCGAACTGAACCATCTTTTGGAAAGGATGAATGATGCATTTTGCCCAAAATACAACCTTCACAAACATGCTTTCCAGGTGCCTCAAGTTTGGGCAATGAGGACACCATTTCAGATTTTTGCAGGCGTAGCAAACTAGCATAATTCAGATGACCAAAGCGTGCATGCCAAAGCTTTGCATCTGACATAGCCTGAGAATCATTTACTGCACATGCCAAATCATTTACAGATCTTTCATAGTCTATGAGCTTATACAGCCAACGACATAAAATGCCAGAAGCAATAATCACATCGCCATTTGACAAATCATGAACTGTACACCTGTCATCAACAAATTTCACAACCAAGCCAATCTTGGCTAATGCAAAAACTGATAACAGGTTCTTTTTTATCCCTGGCACAAATAGAGCATCTGACAAAGTGAAAGAACTACCATCAGCAGTAGTCGAAATGATCTTACCAACTCCCATAACAGGATAAGAGGAGTTGTTGGCGCATGTCACAGTATTCCCTGTAGGGGCAGGCTCGAGTGAAGAGAAGAAACTACGCTGCGACGTAATATGTTTGGTCGCCCCACTATCAAAATACCAAACATCTGAGTCTACTCTCTTAGCTGTTGGTACAATGTGGTATGTGTATCCCAAGCATCCCAAACATCTGAGTCTACTCTCATTCCTAGCTTGGTACAATGTGGTAAGTGTATCCCAAGCATCCTTAGCTGTTCTGCAAGAGCGAATATGAGGAATAATGGCACGTTTGATAGACAAAGCTATCAATGCATGTGCCTGGGCATCTCTGCAATCCCAACAAATCTGCTCTGCAGTAGGTGCAACAGAAACAACAACACGAATAGGAATCTGCACAATATCATCTTCGACACCATCTTCATCAGCTCCAGCACCTGTATTTGCAGTACCTGTAGTTGCAGGTGTAACAGGACGTCTTTCAACACCCTGCACAATGTTCCACAATCCTTTTGCAACCAATACATGTCACATCACATAAGCCCATAATGGGTAGTTGGTACCATCCAACTTATCTTCAACAGCCAACATACGGAATACATCACTGCTTTCAGCCATGGCCGGTGACTAAAATACCTTGATGCAGAAAATTGACTGTATCTCAAAAAGTTGAATGGAATTGCCCAGACGAGTTCTGCTGAACCTCTAGCAGACTTCGAGACGCTTATACTGGCGAACAGAAGCAGGTATATACCTTTGGCACAAAAAGAGGAAATAGCTTGCACAAGCACTATGATAGTGCGTTTGGAGGTCGAAATGAGCTCAGATTGCGATTTCGGCACCACACAACGAAGCTGTTTTGATCTCGGAAACACCCTGAGTATGCTCACCAAAATTCGTACAATTCTGAGACTGCAAATGGAGGAGTGTCGACGGCGCCCTAGATGAAGGGAGGACCTGCTCTAATACCAATTGTTGGAGTTAGACGTCTGTGGAAGCACACGAACAACACAAGGAAGCAGAAGAAGCTTGGAGCACAACACACAATACTGACTGAATTACTAGAGAATGTACAAAGATAAGTAGCCCATTAGGGCCATAGGCGTATATACAAGCCGGGGGAAAAAAACCTCCTAAAGAGGGAAAAAAGTGCATCGGCGGTCCTAGTGTGTTCACACACATCACTACCTAAATATATCAACAAAGCGTCCCTTTTCTACCCTTTCTTCTCCTCCTTCTCAACACTCACCTACTTTTCAGCGTCCACCTATTTTTCAATGCCCTCCTCAATTTCTCACTTGTACCCAAGACAAATCCCTTACATCTTATCAAACCTCCAAACCTTCAAACTACGATGATGGATGCCCAACAAAAGAGGGCCCGTATCACTTGTTGGAATTGTGTCAAGGTTGGTCATACTAAATCTAAATCTAGGTTCCGAACTAACAAAATGAAGCCTGTTGGAGATCAAATACACAACATGGAGGTGGTTCCTGAAGAAATTCAACCTCATTGGACCAAAGAAGCATTGGAGCAGGACCTAAGTACCTTGGGTAACACAACTTCTATCCACTCTTTACTTTTCATGCAAGGTACTATTAATGGTAAAGTTGTTAATATTTTACATAATGATGGTAGTTCACATGACTTTACTTCTCATACACTAGTGAAAAATATCCAGTTAAACCCACTTCCATGTATGTATAAAGTTAAGGCTACATTTCAATGAAATAGATATAATGTTACAAGTGAAGTGCATAATGTTCAAATTTGTATAGGTTCAAAGCATTTAACAATAGTTTTTAATTTGTTATGCAAAAACATGCTTTATGAAAATCTTGAAAAGAGTTATTTTTTCCAAAGAGAATTAGAGTATTTAGGCCATATCGTTTCAAGTCAAGGTGCTCATGTAGATCCAAAGAAAATTAAAGTAATTGAAGAATGGCATGTACCACAATCTTTGAATGATAGATGCTCTTTTCTTGGATTAGCTAGTTTTTATAGAAAGTTTGTAAAATGATTTTCTTATTTAGCAATCCCACTCACATTATGGTTGAAGAAAAAATTAAATTTTCATGGGCATTAGCACAACAACAATCTTTTGAATGTCCAAGCCTGCATAGCCTAGTGGTTGATGTTTTGAATCTCAAGGAAGAAGTCCTAAGTTCAAATCCTGGCTGGACATATCCATGAGTTCCCAAAGATGGGTGTCCATGAAGTTCCCCAAGATGGGTGCCTCTACCTTACGAGGTCAGGTATGTGCATCTTTCCAATTCATTGTACTCTAAAAGAAAAATGAAATCCAAAGTACATCATATGTGGGGTAATTCCCCTTGAAGGAGAATGAATACACAGGTAGAAGAGAATGTAAAGGTATCCAAATACAAAAGAGATACAAGATGAAATGGAAATAAAATGGAAATGGAGTGCCTCCTAGATACAAAATGAAGATGCATTCATCTGAATACAAATGGAAATGATGTGAGAGAAAATATATTTTCAACTGCCCCTCTATAACTCCATTTTGGAGCACATCAATGTTGTGGAGGTCCACCAAGCACTCGAGTGGAACTAGAGGTAGAGCCTTTGTGAGCATTTCTACTAGGTTCTCTTGAGAGGTACACTGCTCTAGGATAATCTCTTGAGATACAAGCTTCTCATGGTTGAAATGGTACTATTGACTTTGCAAGATCAAGCCCAGATAGCTATCACTTGTAGAAGTATTGTCCTTTTTGTCTACGGATTGATCCCGTGAGCTACTGTAGAAAAATCCCAAATTGAATCTAGAAAGCTACCAAAAAAAATGTTTTAGATATGAATCTTGTCTTAAAGATCAAATTCTCGAAGTGCACTCTTAAATGGGTTTAGCTCAAAAACCATGTAGAGATGTAAACCTCTATGATATTCACTCATATTAAACCTGCACATCATCCTCAAGGGGCCAATCCTAAAAATAAACACAAACATAGTATCAAAACTTGTGTTTCATGAAAGTGGAAACTCAAATGTTTTGTCGATTTATGTTCAATGAATGCAAATGATTTGCATGTTGCCTGGCATAAGATACTTTAAAATCAAAGTTTAAACTATTAACCTCCTGTTTCAAGAATTACTTGGAACTAAGTTCAAAATACAATTATAAACTTGGTTTAGGTGTTTCAAGAAACAATAATATTTATCTACTCTTTCAAAATCAACCATCATCTTATATAAATATTTACATGCAATACATTAAAACAAAATCCAATAAATTCAACTAATTCCTCTTATGCATAGATCTTCCTCATTTTTCCCAATGTGAATATAATTGGAAGTGATTTTAAGACCAAAACCAGTTCTTCATGTCTTTTCTTCATTCAACGTCATGATTCTTCTTCATATTTCTGCACTTTATCAGCAACTATTAATATATTGGATCATAATTTTGTAACTTCTACTTTTTTTGGGGTGAACGAAAGTATAAACTTTGGTTTGTCAATGTTGTATAATATTCATATTTTTTTGGTTTATAGAGGAAAGGCTTAACCCCCATTAAGAGCAGAGAATTTAGAGGAATGCATAGACAAGAACTAGGATCTCAATCAAACATGTTTATCATGCACAAACATACTCCTATGTATACAAAATAAATCAATCTTCTTAGGTGAACTTCAAATTCAAATTGTTATATTATTCCTTTACCTCATTTACAACTAGTTCAGACAAAATTTCAAGCATGTGCATTTGTTCTCAAGCCAAGTAGTTTTTACTTATAATTTGATACTATCATTAGCCAGTTTTAAAGTTTTGGAAAAATATGAATGCAAAGTTTGCAATGCAATGAAAAAATATATATATACAAACAGAAAAGAATGGATACGAGCTGATCATTATGGTTCTTTTTCAATCTTTTATTGTCCTTAAATATTTGTTCATCAAGGATTCTATGTCTTGCGATAAATTTTTATTTCTCTTGCTCAATCTCAAAGGTTTAGAATCTTTTGAAGTATTTATCATATTTTTCTCAATTTGTTTAATAATATAATCAAGGAGTTGTTCCCTTGTTTTTCTCACTTGTTTTTCATAATTTATTTTCTCATGAATTCTTTGTTTTCTCTTTTCTTTTTTAATTTGATTGTTTCCATGATTTTTTAAATCAGCGTTGAATTGAGGTTGTAATTTTTTAGTTTTTGTTGATCAAATAATTCATCATTAGCTAGAAGCTTTGGATCGAATCAAACATAAAAATCTTGATGCGTCTTTGATCTTACTTGAATTTTTTTACCAGATTCTCTTTTATATGTATTCATTTGTACCATGTTTTTATGGACATTTCCATATTATTTAGAAAATTAATGAGAATGCTTTTAGATTAGATATAACTTCTCATTGGAATATACATAATTCTTTTCATAGGAGTTCATTGAAATCCTTTAAGGGAACTTTACCACCCACTCGTATTTTTAGATGATCCTCTTTTACTTGAAGAGGATGCTGAAATTTTGGTTCTAGAGAAAATACTTGATTATGATGTTACTACCACACACGCAGGTAACCAATATCATAGATATTTAGTTAGATATAGAAATTAGTCAATGGAAGAATCTCAACATATTCATAAGACATCACTAACTCCACATTATGATCATTTGATTTCTGCATATCATTCACACTCACATTAAATTCCAATTTTCCATTTCCATGCATGTGCGTTTACATGGAACATGCTTATGATTGTTCAATGATGGTACATGTGACTAGCCATCCATGTCTATTTTATTATTATCAAGTAAGGTTAGTTGCTCGTCAAGTGGGAGGTATGTTATACTTTATGGAATAATGGAATGTTGATTGGATTTTAATATCTTGAGGTTTTTTAATGTGATTTGTGTTTTCATTTAGTAGGTAAAGAATCATGAGGGCCTGAACATGCATGGATTTATTTGGATATTTTTTAAGATATTTAAAAGATAGTATTTTAGATATTTTTGTGAAAATAGTAGATTGCTTAGAAAGTGACATTTTTTTGTAAAGATAGTAGATAGATCACTTATAAAGTGATGATTTTGTAATTAAAGTAGATTTTCATAAGCACACACATTTTGAAGCACCACCCTCATGTATCTTCTATTCAAGACATTATAAAAATATCTATAAATACACATACGTTGATAGACTCGTCCATCAGAGTATGTGGGGGAAGATTGTACCGAGTCTTGTGTTTGGTCTATTATCTCTCTCTATTATGTAAGTACTTTTGTGAGATTTCATTTCTGTGCTATCTCTTTGTATGCGCATCTATAATATCTAATCAACAGTGTTATTGCAGTGTAGTTTGTGCTCAAAGATATACAAATATGTAAGAATTTTTTTTTTCTTATTTTCGTTGCAAGTACATATGCAAAAATACAAATTTTAAAGTGAAAGTCTTAAAATTTGAAAGTGAAAGTCATGCTTTTATGATTTTTTGATTTTAAAGATGTAACAAAATTAAAACATGATATTTTTTGTTTGTATGATTTTTGGAATGCAAGATTTGAAAAAAAACTTAAAATGTGAGTAGCTGGAGTGAGCTTGAAGAAGGGGTTCCAAGTAAGTGGAAGTGTGAGAAATATACAATTTTTTGGAGAAAAACTAAGTACAATTGTAATGTAAGTCAATGATTGTGTAAACAAAGCGGCCTCGATTGATGAAAAGGGTAACAAAGAGGACAAGATCTTTGAAGGTTCCATGGAGGTACTGAGATCAAATGAATCAGCCCTAAAAAACAAGGAAACTCACAAGTCTCGTTCAAGCTACTACTCCCAAGGAAGAAGAGGCTACCGTATCAACCTTGCAAAAAGCATGAATGCATAGGCAAAAAATTTGAGATAACATCACCTCATTTAGTGAGTTTCCATGGAGCATTTTGTGTTGGGTTCAAATGTCATGAAGATACCGTTCGCTGAGTTCCTGCAGCAGCTGTAGCTTGTGAGACCGCCGGAGCAACAGAACAAAGGCTTACTGAAGTTTGCAATACGTTGGAGGCTTACTGTGGCTGTAGTTGTTGGCTTGCGAGAGCGTCTTGCATCTCAGTGTCGGATTCGCAAGGTCCAACTGCTCAGGCCGTCTATCGTGGAGGCTGTCCATCTATCGTGGAATGAGCGTCTGTCGCGCGGGGAAGGCCGTCTATCACGGAAAGAGCATCTATTGGGGACGGATACCATCTATTGTGGTTTCTCCTGGTTTTTCGGGGCTAATACCGTTTATCGCAGTCTCTTCTCGGCGCCAATACCGTTTATCGCAGGCCGTCTATCGCGGAAGCCGTCTATCGCGGAAAGAGCATCTATTGGGCACAGATACCATCTATCGTGGTTACTCCTGGTTTTTCGGGGCTAATACCGTTTATCGCAGTCTCTTCTCGGCGCCAATACCGTTTATCGCAGTCTCTGGAACGTCTGCTGGTGGCAAAACGACCTATCGCGGGAGAGCTTTCCGTCTATCGCGGATAGTGCTTCTAACAAACCATTTCCCTATGATGGATGGGTTAGTTTGTTCTCGCGCAAGGGAAAGTCTGCAGTCGGTGTTAAAGCGTTAAGAGAGTAGGGTAAAAAAAAAAAGAAGAAAGAAATATAATAAATTAGAAAAGAAGAAAAAAGAGAGCTAGCCATTATTGCAAGACGCTCGTGGGCTTTACAAGTTAGTGCAAAAAGGAGTTTTTTCATCAAAAGGAGATTGCTCATCAAAAAGATCTTCATTCTCGGGGTGTCCCTCTTTTGTCATGGATTTGGCGACCCCCTCTCTTGTGAGAAGTAACCTGGCCCCTCCTCCCGTGGAGACCGATAACCTGGCCTCTTTATTGGAGGGGGGTTCTTGTGCCGCCCTAGGGGCCTTCGAGAGTGCTGAACCCCCTTTGGTCTCCCTCAGTAGATCCGCAATTCTGTCAACTCAGGAGGAGCTCAAGAAAGTCTGCCTCGTCGGCCAAATGTTCGGCCCTAAGCCCTCGCTCGAAACTATGCGACAGTGGCTTCGCAACGAGTGGTTCCCCCGTGGGCTAGTTGTTTGTAAGTGTCAGTTCTTACCGGCAAGCCACTTGCTGCTAGTCTTTGAAAATGAAGATATGGCATTTCGAGCCCTTAGTGTCGGAACTTGGCAACTCGGCCGGGCGACCCTGTGCCTATTCAGATGGTCCCCCGATTTTACTCCCGAAAAATAGAAATCGCTTCGGTACCCTCTCTGGGTTGAGCTCCCTAACCTGCCATACTTCTTGTACAACTTCGTGTGGGACATCGTTGCTCCTATCGGCAAGCCGTTGGCCTCACGCGAGGACATTGGTGGTCTCATTTATGAAGGTGCTAGACACTCGTTCAACGCTCGGTGGCACCCTCAAATCTGTGTCGAGGCTGACCTCAGTATGCCACTTCCATCGAAGATCAAACTGGACTTGGGCGAAGGGGATGTATGGGAGCAAGACATCAGTTACAAAAACCTCCCCAATGCGTGCTTTCGTTGTGGCCAACAAGGTCACAGGATCAAAGATTGCCCTTTGAAACGAAAAAGCAAGCGAAATCAAGAAGCCCCCAAAAATGCTCAAGATAGCAATGGAGCATTGAATCACTCGACGAAAGTAGAGGAATTCAAGGGTCCCCTTAATCCAGAAGCTGATGCAGATGGGTTCATCGAAGTCAGAAGAAGAAGGAAAAGAAGCCCTAGGGCAACTGTTGAAGCTCAAGGTCAAGGACAAAGCATGGAAGTGCATCAAGGAAGTGGACACACAAGAAGAAGGAGCAAGTAGGGAGCTCCAAGAAGCACCTGTCAAAGCTCAAGGTCAAGGACAAAGCATGGAAGTGCATCAAGGAAGTGGACACACAAGAAGAAGGAGCAAGTAGGGAGCTCCAAGAAGCACCTGTCAAATTTTCAGAAGAAATCCCTACAAAAATAGTGATTTTTATCACTAAAAACCATTGTAAATACCATTTTTCCTTTTTGTAGCTCCATTTTGTTCAAGCCGAGGAGTCCTTGAGCTTGAGGAGTATTAGATCTACCATCCTACCAATTTTCATAATTTTTAGACTCCGTTTGAGCACCCAAATAAGCCCTGGAACCTATTTTTTAACTAGGCCGGACACTAGGTCTGGACAAGGCCAAAACCACTCAAAAACTATAAAAAGGGCTGGAGAGCTCATTTTTGAGGTTGGCTGGTTGTAGATTTCAGTTTTGTAAGAGAACTCTTTGGTAATCGAAGCTTTCCATTGTTCCACTCTTTGCTCTTACCTTGTGCGCGTGTGTGTGTATGTGTGTGCATGCTTTTGTGCTTTCACTCACGCACTTGTGCCATCACCTGCTCGCGGTCTTCATACCGGTCCTCACGTCTCCACGGATTGACATTTATGAGGTGTATCTCCTCACGTTGGTACTCACCATTGTGCTAGAGTGACACCAAATTTTGGCGCCGTTGCCGGGGAGAGAGCTTGGAGGACGAGCGTGTGACGGTAAGACGTAGAGTAGCAACGTTGGAAGGTAGAAATTTCAGTTTTTGTCGTTGTTTTTTACTTAGTTTTTAGTGTTTTTCACCTCCCCCACACTCCATCTTCATCTCCAAAAAAATCAGAAAATCCACCCATTCTCCTCATTTCCCCTCATTTGTGCATGCGAGAGAGCGAGAGAGAACTTTTGTGCTTGTGTGTGCTTGTGTTTTCTTGAGTTTTCTTGTAGGTACAGAGCTCCAGTGCATCAGGAAAGCTTGGAAAAGGTAAAATTTTACTCTCTGTCAAAGATCTGCCGAGTGTGGCGGACCATCGCGATGGTCTGCAACCTTCGGAATTCTTGGTAGGCGACCACACCACGAGGTAGGCAACCCTTGCGCATCTACGAATCCACAGGCGCATCTCAAAAATTCACACTTTGGTGGACCATCGCGATTGGCTCGGACCATCGCGATTGTGTCGCACCATCGCGATAGGCTCACACCATCGCGACGGTTCACTTGAGCCATCGCGACGGTCCACTTGGACCATCGCGATTGTTCAGCTGAGCCCGGACCATCGCGATTGGCTCATGCCATCGCCACGACAGTGCCACGTGTCACGATAGACCATCGCGACGGTTCATTTTTCGGACCATCGCGACAGCCCAAAATCGGACCATCGCGATAGGCTCACGCCATCGCACTTGTGACCATCGCGACGGTTCACTTCGGACCATCGCGATTGTCCACCTTTGACCGTTGACCCCGCCATCGAGATTGTCCGCCTGATCACGCCATCGCGACGGTTCATTTTTCGGACCATCGCGACGGTCCATTTCCACGCCATCGCGATCGTTCACTCCGGGCCATCACGACGGTTTGACCTCACGCCATCGCGATCGTTCACTTCGGGCCATCGCGACGGTTCACCTTTTCGCACCATCGCGATTGTCCAAACTCCACGCCATCGCGACGGTTCGCTTGGACCATCGCGACGGTCCCAGACCATCGCGATTGTGCACCCCCATCGCAAGGGTTCCATTTTTTGACCAATTTTGGGGGTATTTTTGAGAAATTTTTGGACCATTAGACTCATAGGAGACCCCTTAGCTCATATTTGAAGGAAAACCTGATTGTCAGTTTTTACCCCCCAGGGCCTGAACGCTCATAACTTTTTCGTCCGAAGTCCATTTTCTGAGCTTAATAGCTCATTAGAAAGCTCTTGACGAGTATTACGTGAACACAGCTGTTTTTTTTCTTAAAGGATACATCTATTTTTAGATAAGCTATTTTGAGTTTCACCTAGTTTGGGACTAGGAAGTCAGGGGGCAAACATTGAAAAGTTGGGCAAAAGGGAAGGAACTTAAAAGGTGTATATACTCAAGTGCTTGATCATCCAACTGTGAATCGGTCTAATATTGGATTTCTCCAGGTCTAGCAAGGGCAATTGAAGTCAACCAAGGCAAGGCAGTGAAGGGCATAAAGCTTGGGAAGCGCGGCTTCTTGGGCATGAGAGCAACCAGAAAAGCCGACTCGAGGTTGGAAGATTACTCAACCCCCTCAGTCAATTCTTAGCTTAGGCTAAACGTTATCATTGTGGATTTAAGTCGATAGGAACGCCTCAAGTTCAAGATATTTAATCCTTTCAAGTCCAAGACTAAAGTAAAGGGGTGACGCGAAAACCTAAAAGAAAGAACCTAAGTCTGACAGAACGAGAACTCAAAGTACCACGGAAAGTCGAATTCCTGACGCATACATTAAGACAAGAATCTAAAGAAATATAAAAAGAATCAAGAAAGTAATAACAAAGAACCATTGACGATCTAAGTGTGTGATTGAGTGTGCAAGGAAGAAAATTAATGAACCTTAGATCAAGGAGACACATAGGTAAGTCAGACCGACAAAGCCTTAGGTCATCTGAGGCTAGTGTCAACCATACATCCAAGTCTTGGGCTCAACAGCTTAGTGGTTATCCTTACACACGAAGTTCAGAAACCAGTGACTCGGAAATGTCTTTTAGCATGGAAAGACCCACACGTAGCTTAGGCATTGCCTATTTACAGACACCAGAAGGTCCCTATAAGACCCAATTGGAGTATATCAGGACCAACCAATTAGGTGTTCGCATCTATGAGGATGGTCTAAGACGATCAGTGGTTCAACTCAAAAATCCTGACCGACCCTTTGGACTTGAACACCCAGTGGTCAAGTTTGAAGAGGGTGCTTACATTGATAAGGAAGGAACCATGTATGTGGTTACCAACTTACTAGATAGGACAGATGAGTTTGGAAATATCATTCCTGAGAACGAGATAGGAGACCTAGAGAAAGGAGACCTAGGAGGAGAACCCAAGACCCCTAGAGGTAAGTCAGTCTTAACCAGAGTGCTCACTCCAGAATGGATTCCTCAAGATAATAAAAGCATAGAACTATTCGTGAATAGAGAAACGGAGGAAGCCTTTTGGAGATTTAGGCCAGATCAACCCAGCCCAGTAGTCACCATCTATGAATTCAAGGATCCAGAGACACTAGGGAAAGTTGTCTATCTAGATCACACATCTCAAAAACTATTCTTGGTATCAGATCATGACAGACATGCTTACACTTGGCAAGGTGAATCAATTTTTCCTCCACCAAGATCTAATGTTTCCCAGGGCCTCCAAGGCGCTGGATCATCCAAGGGTCATGAAACCCACAAGGAAAGAACTAGAGAGAGACCGGAGGTAAGCTTTGCAGACACTGTAGGCAGAGACAGATCAGGATATGGAACGGAAAGACTTGAAAGGGAGAGACATAGAGTTCATAGGCATCAAAGAGATGATCATGATTTCCCATTGCCTAGACCACGCGAGCACTCAAGAACCCTTAGACCCTCTCAAGTGGTTAAGACAATGAAGAACTACTTTGATGGATTTGGAGATCCTTATGATCATGTGGCGGAGTTCAAACAAGTGCTAAGAGCTGAACAGGTTGAAGACTTATTCACCCAGTTCGAGGCATTTGGTTTGACTCTTAAGGGTACTGCCTTAGCTTGGTTTCAACCTCTAAACAGTCGCAACTATAGAGAGATAGGTCAGCTGCTAGAAGAATTCATTGTGGAATTTTCCAAAAGCGGTATCAGGCATAACACATCATCCTTGATCCACAGCTTCAAGCAGACACCCCAAGAAATAGTGCGACTCGCAGAAAGAAGGTTTAGACAGTACTTGGAAAGATGCCCTGTACCAGAATTACCCACATCAGCCAAACAGGTGGCACTGTTTTTAGATGGCCTGTTGAGCACAAAATTAAGGTCATATGTATACTTGAAAGAGCCTAGATCCATAGAAGAGTGTATACGGATATGCATTGACATAGAAGACAACTTGGGTGAGGAGTTAGGACTATCCAAACTCTATAAGGACTCTGATAGTTCTACAAGTCACACCTCTAGAACCTCCACTGAGATAGATGAGATAGCTGAGCAAGTGGCCAAAAAGCTAGGAGTTCAAAATAGACAAATGCCAAAGGTCACTTCAGTGAAGCGGTGTTATACATGTGGAGGAGATCACATGGCTAATGTCTGCCCAATGATGACTCAATCTCAAGGAAACCCTAACACCCTATATTGCACCATTGAAAGGAGGTATACAAATCATACGACCCAAGATTGTCCCTATAACAGGCAGGCTGTTAGACAAAATTATCAGCAACCTTACCAGCAGGGCAGGTTTCAGAATCAGTACCAACAGCCATATTATAGGCCACAACAATATCAACCTCAATACCAGCAGCAATATCAGGCACCATATAGGCCACAACCAGTCCTAGGAAACCAACCGCCAGCTCCTGCCAATGTGATCCCAGTTAAATATACGATGGCAGAGGAGAACCCTAATAGAGCATTGGTGCCACTAACCCCATTGGTCTCAGGAAATGATTCTCACGCTCATGGTTCAGACTACTTCCATGAAGATAGTCCACATGCTTATTATATAGAGTCGCCTGAGCAAAGTGAGACTTCTCAGTGTCAATATGAGACACCACCTACGGAACAAAATTGGGAGCCAGAATACTCCAATGTCATGTATACGAATCCAAATCCTAGGCCCCAATTGAGACAAGTAAGACCACAAGCCCCTAGAGGACCATGCTTTAGATGTCAAGACGACCATTTCATTCGTGAATGCCCCCACCAACCAGCTCTGGGACAAGGGCAAAACATTACAATACAAGGCTTTTGTCCTGAGTGTGGCCAGGAACATCTTCCTAGAGAGTGTCCGAGAAACCCCTCTAGTGCACCCAAGGTCACACCCATCAACGTAGTAGGCTTAGTGGCAGATTCAAGTTCAAGTAGCAGTAATGTGGTTCCTGTACAGGCAGTTACTAGGGCACAGGCGGCACAACAAGCGAAATCATCTGAGCAATCGGAGTCAAGTGAGGCAGGAGAACCTAGTAAGAGGAAACCAAGAACATGGAAGGATACCAGAGAGAAGGCTAATCGCAAGTGGAACAAAAAGCTATCCGAGCTAGAAGAAAGCCTAAGGGATACCAAAACAAAAATAGAAGACATTGCGTCTCAAAGCCCCTCGCATGCCAAAGCTCCATCCACCCCACCTCATTCCACCCCACCATCCATTGTAAATAACCCACAACCAGGGTCTGTTCTTGCATATCCAACCCCAGAAGGCTTGGACATGATGTTCAAGGCCTACCAGGCTCGTCTTCAAGAAGGGCCAACAACTGCAAACCTAGACAAGAGTTACCCTAGAGCAGATTTAGAGATTGAACGGATGAAAATGTGCATGAAAATGGTAGAACAAGCTCAAGCCATACTTGAGACGAGTCAAAAGTTCAATCAGACAAACTCTGTCAAACCGGATTTGCATTTCCAAGGCTTACTAGAAAGATTAGAGCAGTTGGTAAACAAACCACAAGTTTCTTTACCTCCACAGGCTCAACCAGTTGTTGAAAGAGGAAGCTCACCACCAAGGGGAGCTTATTATCCTAATTCCACGGATGCTGGAATACCTCCTTCAATTCAGCAGTACTCTCAAGAGTTCTTGCGGGAAATACAAGAAGAGAAATGGGCCAAGGAGAAGGGTGATTCCCCTCCTATACCTGAGATTGATGATCTTCATGATCAATTTCCCCAAGACATCCCGTCTATCTATGGAGATCAAACAGAGCAACAAGAAGATGAAAGATTAGATTTTGAATCTAATTCTTTACAAGAGTTGCCTCATTACACATGCCCATGGGAATCTGAATCCCTCCAGATCAGAGCTCCCACAATATTGGTAAGAAATGAAGACTCAGTGATTCCAAGAAACACTGATGTTGTGAAGAACACTAAGGTTCAATGTCATCTCACTGTGGAAGAGCTGCTCAAAGCAAAACCTGGGCTCTGGAATCATGTGAAGGATCAGGTTCCAGAACTTGAATCCAATATGCCAAAAGTAGGCTCTAAGCAAAACGTTCCAGAGATACCTCTTGACAAGATAGGGGACATGAGCGAGGGTGAAGAAGGTAATACTTATCTCCCAATCACCTATCAAGGTTACACAACCAAAGCAATCGTAGATTCAGGTGCGGGTGTTGCTATTGCGACCACCTCCTTGTGGAAGCGATGGGGCAAACCCACATTAAGACCAACGAGAATGAAACTTCAAATGGCAGATGGTCATTTTGAAAGACCTCTAGGATTGCTTGAAGGGATAACTCTAACCACTTGTGGTGTAGAGTTTGAACATACATTTGCTATATGTGACTTTGAAAAAAATAATGTCTACGAGATGATCCTAGGAAGACCGTTCCTACGACAATTGCAAATAGTACAGGATTGGGGAACCAACTCCTTGTACTTACAGCACTTAGGGGTCACCACCAAGGTCAATTTGAAGGATTACACCTTCCAGGATGTACCACCCCTACAGTGGAATCCTATCCACAAAGTGAAAGAAGATTCTATCTCCGTGCATTCTGGAAGTTCACCTGATCCATCATGGCTACATGAAGATACTCACTTGTGGATGTGCAAGGTCGCAGAGGAAGAGGAAAAGCGCCTAAAAGCGAGAGAAGAAGGAACTCCCCCAGGAGATAGACCAATAAAAGACCCAGCCTATACACCGATGATATTTACAGATGAGGAATTTGAGCCTCATGGTTGGGCAGAAATCTTAGCTACCATGGACATTGCAGTCAATGAAGAACAATGGACACCTCATTGTGATGAGGAGGGTTATGATATTTCAGTGTTCATGTGTCATCCCCTGTTGGAAGAGTGTGATCCTAATGAGTTCATAGAAGAAGAAGAGAATGACGATGATCTAGAATCCATTGTGATGGATACCTACTTTGACTCAGAGGAACACTATTTAGAAGACATAGGAGTGTTAACCCAAAAAGAAGAAGAACCCCTCATGAGTATTAAAACGATAAATTCAAAGGAAGGAAGTGAAGGAGGTCAAAAGAAAAAGAAAAGAAAAGCGGTGAAACAAGAAGAGGAAGAATCATTGTTTGAAGTACCAAAAAATTTCAAGAAATATGAAGTAGAAGACAGAAAAATTTTGGTACGAATGCCTAAGAGAGAGGCCATTATAGGAGAAGCATATGACAATAAAGGAAAGACCAAAAAAATTGTAGTGACCATTGAAGGGAACTAAGAACGATGTACGTACATAGGAGATGACCTAAGTGCAAAAGAAGAAGCAGAGCTTGTAGCTCTATTAAGGGAATATAGGGATGTATTCGCGTGGCACTATAGAGACTTGAAAGGAGTAGATCCAAAGATTTGCTCTCATACGATTCCGATGACCGCTGATGCCAAGCCCTCTAAACAAAAGCCCTACACATATAATGACAATTATGCAGCCAAAATAAAGGAGGAAATTGACAGGCTGATTGAAGCTGGATTCATCTATGAGATTGAGCACACTGAATGGGTGTCCCCCATTGTAGTGGTGCCCAAGAAGAATGGGAAATTGCACGTGTGCATTAACCTTAAAAAAGTTAATGCCGCTATGATCAGAGATAGTTATCCACTTCCAATCACCGAACATCTATTGGAGCGTGTTGCAGGCAAGGAAGTTTATAGCTTCCTTGATGGATTTTCAGGTTACAACCAAGTAGCCATTGCCCCCGAAGATCAACACAAAACGGCCTTTGCCACAGAATGGGGAATCTTTGCATTTCGTGTGATGCCATTTGGGCTCACCAATGCACCTGCAACATTCCAAAGGCTCATGTGTCATGTCTTCAAAGAGTTCTTGCGAAAGAGTTTAGAAGTATATGTGGATGATTTATGCGCTCATTCCCAAGAAAGAAGTTACCACATCCCTGAGCTCAGACAAATCTTCAACAAGTGTAGAGATTATCGAGTGTGTCTGAACCCAGAGAAGTGTGTGTTCATGGTACGACAAGGTAAGATCTTAGGTCACATTGTCTCTAAGAATGGAATTTCAACAGATGAAGACAAGGTAAGAGCGATAGCAGAGCTGTCAAGACCAAGAAATGTTAAAGAGGTACAAGCCTTTATGGGTCATTGTGGATATTACCGTAGGTTTATCCACATGTATGCCATCATAGCTAAACCTCTTTATGGGTTGTTAACAAATTTTGAGTGGAACGAGGAATGCGAGAATTCCTTCAACGAGCTAAAAAGACGCTTGTGCTCAGCACCAATACTGACCACTCCTGATTGGAGCAAACCCTTCCATGTTCATGTAGATGCCTCCAATCATGCAATAGGATGTGTGTTAGCACAACCCACGGGTGAAGGAAACTTAGATTTGCCGATAGCATATGCTAGTAGGCAATTAAATGCAGCTGAACGAAATTATACCACAACGGAGAGAGAAGGCTTAGGCATGGTATACGCTGTGAAAAAGTTTAGACACTATTTATTGGCCAATAAGTTCAAGTTTTTCACTGATCATCAAGCTTTACTATATTTGGTCAATAAACCTTGCAATACAGGCCGCTTAGTAAGATGGTTCCTCTTACTAATGGAATACGACTTTGAAGTTGTTGTCAGGAAAGGTAGAACCCATCTTAGGGTAGACCATCTTTCTCGCATCACTTCAGGAGAGCCACCGCAAGGAGTGTCTGATGAATTGCCCGATGCTTATCTGTTCAATTTAGAAGTTGTTCCTAAATGGGCAAATAAGTTGGTGCCAGTCCTAACCTTCGGGCCTGCAAATAAGAATGTGAAAACAAGCAAAGAAGAAATTGTAAAATCACAAAAGTATCAAATATTGGCCGGAAGTATGTACAAGCAAGATACCGAGGGCGTATTAGCTTGTTGTGTCGAGGACGATGAACATACTAGTTGGTTGCAACAAGCCCATGAGGGATTGCTAGGAGATCACTACTCTAAACAACGAACATTGCAGCATCTAAAACGTTCAGGAGTGTATTGGCCTAGCATGGACAAAGAAATACAGGAGTGGATCCAGGATTGTCCAGTGTGCCAGAAGAGACCCCCAGTGGAGCATGCCACTCTTTATCATGTGTCATTAATCCCAGATTGGAGTGCTCCATTGGTCGAGTTCATGAGATCGGGAACATTACCCAATCAGGCTAGTCTTGCGAGAAAACGGAGCATGGAGAAAGAGGCTCAAGACTATGCCTTAGTAGGAGACAACCTATATCGAAGAGGCAAGGATGGTTACCTAAGACTGTGCGTTCATGAATCAGACTATTTGAAAGTCTTAGAAACTGCACACAGCGGTGCTGCAGGTGGACACTTTGGGCCTGACAGAGTAATTAAGACCATTCTATTCTCAGGACTTTGGTGGCCCACTCTTCATATGGATGCACATACTTACGTGAAGAAATGTGACACATGCCAACGTGCCCAATACCCGATAAGAAAAGACGAGATGCCTTTAAGGCCAATGATGGGAGGACGTGCATTTTCAAAGTGGGGTATAGACTTTGTAGGTCCCATCAACCCCCCAGCTAGAAACTCCCATGCTGAGTACATTATCGTGGCCACAGATTACCTTACAAAGTGGGTGGAAGTAAAAGCCACAACAAAGAATGATGCTCAAACAACGGCTAAGTTCTTATTCGAAAACGTGTTCACTAGATATGGGTTACCAATAGAGTTGGTTAGTGATAGAGGTACGCACTTCCTGAATGAGGTCATTGAACATCTCCTTCAAGAATTCATGGTGATACACAAGAAGTCTGCCCCCTATCACCCCCAAGCTAACGGACAAGCCGAGAGCACGAATAAGATCCTATGTAACGTATTGACAAAACTTGTAAATAATAAGCGCTCTGATTGGGACAAACAACTTCATCATGTTGTTTGGGCATACCGAGTTGCCTACAAAACGGTACTCAATGCTACCCCATTTCAGATGGTCTTTGGACAGAATGTCGTGCTACCATTGGACTTCTTAATCCCAGCCTTGAAAGTAGCACAAGAGCATGAGTGGAATGGACATGAGTTGTCTTCCAGGATCTTTGATCTAGAACGCTTAGGTGAGACGAGGCTACGGGCAGCAGCAGGCATTTATGCTGCAAAGAAAAGGCCAAAGGCATACTTTGATGCCCATGTAAAGGATAAAGGATTGAAGGAAGGAGATCTAGTGCTGGTTTATACGCTAAAGCAACATGCCCGCAAATTGGAGAAACGAGGATATGGACCCATGATCATTTATAGACTCTCCACTAGCGGTGCAGTTCAATTGGCCACTTTAGAAGGTGATATCCTACCAAACTATATTAGTGGATGCCGAATCAAGTTATATCAAGAACCTCTTACAGAGGAAATGCTCATGAGACTCAACACTGCTAAGAAGCGACAAGAAGAAGAGTTAAGGGTTAGAGAAGAAGCACAAGCAGAGGTGAGAGAACGCATCAAAAGAAATAAGCTACGACGGCTAGGCCTAGATGTCAACACAAAAGCTCCAAAATATCACATGGACATGTGCCAAAAATCGGGCATAACTACTTCTCAAATAATTGATCGACGACCCTTTGTGACTATAGAGGTAGGACAAGGAAAGAGTGTAAGGAATGTGAGAGCATTGGTTGACTCAGGAGCAGCAACTAGTGCAGTTCGATTTTCATACTGCCAAGACCTACAATTGGACATACAGCCCATAGAAGCCTATCTCATAGGATTAGGAGGCGTGGAAACACCCTGTTTGGGCGAGGTGGAACTTCCCATCTACCTTCAAGATATTCCAATAAAAGTCAAAATGCTAGTGTGTCATGATGAGGACCTCACAGAACCACTTGTCTTGGGTCAAGATTGGATTTACGACCATGCTGTCAACTTGAACCTAAGAAGTCAACTTCTTCAAGTGTGGGTATATAATCAATGCATTACATTAGAATTGGAGAATCGCATGCCCACTGAAACTGGCACCTCACACTCTCTTTGTTCCTCTAAGGCTAATCTTCTCGAACAAGATGTTGTAGATGTCAAAAGCTCTATGATCCAGACGGACGCAATCACGGAAGGACAGTCGCAAAGGCAAGATGAACCTTCTTCTTGTTTTTTAAAGAGCAAAGCATCCACAGGAGCTCAACCTCAGAAGCAAGCAAAACAGTGCAAGACAGCCAGTCTATCAAATAGACAAAGTGCCCTCAAGAAGAAAGAAGTGTCGGGCGTGACACAGATCTGGGTAAAGAAAGGAGTACAACCATCGATGTTGCCTCAAAGACTCCCACCCAACCAGATCGACCATGACAACAGAAGGACCAAGCACCTACGACAGGCTCAAGCACGAGGAATCCAACTACTTTGGGTACCAAAACAATCAATGAAGGCCGACCACAATAAGGTACAAATTTGGGTGCCTAAAAAATTAGCTACAGCTCAACACGGGCGATTACAGATGTGGGTACCAAGAAGCTCTTACATACGCAACGGCCTATGCTCCCCACCATGCAAAAGGTCTCAACAAAGAAGCCAAGGAAAACAAAGGGTAAGAACAGAGCACAAAGACCAAAAGAAGATAAACTCAACCCTTCTACAAAAATAAGCAGGCACTCACCCAGGATATGGGTTTGGAAGCCAAGAGCACAAGCAACATCCACAGAACCAAGGGGTCAACCACACTGGATACCAAAGGTTGGACAGCATCCAAAGAAGAACTGGCCTGAGGTGATCTCTACAGGGCCAAATACTCTTCGGAAATGGGTTTCCATTAGGAGGATTACATCATTTCGAGATCCAATCGACACCTCCAAACAAAGAATGCATCAACTATGCAAGTAACATCAAAAGCCTCGACGTGCAGCAACCATGTGCCTTTGGCATAACCTTGTCTTTTGCACCATTCAGGTCATGCATTTCCAAAGTATGCATCAATATAGGGCCACCTTACATGGCCGTGCATAGACACAATTGAGAAATCCCAGGCACATGAGACACAACACAATTTTCACATGCAAAATATATTATTGATACTAATATCTTTCTTCTTGTTTGATTCCATTGTTCCAAAAAAAAAAAAAAAAAGAGGGGCAAAGAAGAGGATTGTGCTTGAAAATGCTCATCAGCGAACTTCCAGCAAGAACATCCCTCAACAAAAAGGACAAGCCGATGGTCAAACACCAAGTGGAACCACAACACGAAGAGATGAAGATCAACGGACCCTTCACCATAGTAAGACGTGTATGTTTCAACAACACTATCGCCAGGATAGATTAGGAAACCTCTTCGTCAGCATACCCTTGAGCACTTAGCTCAAGACCCAATCTCTTGCACCATACTTCTTGCCATGCATTTTCCAAGTACGCATATGTAGGGCCACATTACAAGGCCATGCACAAGGCACATATTTTGTTCAACCCATGCACTAATGCACTTACCCACCATTCATTATGGGTTACAAGTACTTGGCATGAAAACTCTGAAAAGCCATCTTTGGAAGAACCAGACGACATCAAGATAACAACAACAAGAGCAAGGAAGCCATCCACCACCGAGAGTTGCTCACAATCAACATTGACCACCTCCTTTGAGCAACTAGTAGTTTTGGGAAAACTCACAAATGCACCATCCAGATGGAATACAAGGCAGACGTACGTACAAAAGGACTACACACTGCAAGAGATAACAGTGGCAAAGTGAAGAACCAGACAAATGAACAAGATATATTGGGAAGAGGGATCACCCCTGTTGCACGTAACGGACACTACCTCTCAATGTACTACATGGAACAACCACGACAACAAGGGTCTGTCAGGGACGACACACTCAAGAGGGGGGGGGAGTGTTGAAGCTCAAGGTCAAGGACAAAGCATGGAAGTGCATCAAGGAAGTGGACACATAAGAAGAAGGAGCAAGTAGGGAGCTCCAAGAAGCACCTGTCAAAGCTCAAGGTCAAGGACAAAGCATGGAAGTGCATCAAGGAAGTGGACACACAAGAAGAAGGAGCAAGTAGGGAGCTCCAAGAAGCACCTGTCAAATTTTCAGAAGAAATCCCTACAAAAATAGTGATTTTTATCACTAAAAACCATTGTAAATACCATTTTTCCTTTTTGTAACTCCATTTTGTTCAAGCCAAGGAGTCATTGAGCTTGAGGAGTATTAGATCTACCATCCTACCAATTTTCATAATTTTTAGACTCCGTTTGAGCACCCAAATAAGCCCTGGAACCTATTTTTTAATTAGGCCGGACACTAGGTCTGGACAGGGCCAAAACCACTCAAAAACTATAAAAAGGGCTGGAGAGCTCATTTTTGAGGTTGGCTGGTTGTAGATTTCAGTTTTGTAAGAGAACTCTTTGGTAATCGAAGCTTTCCATTGTTCCACTCTTTGCTCTTACCTTGTGCGCGTGTGTGTGTATGTGTGTGCATGCTTTTGTGCTTTCACTCACACACTTGTGCCATCACCTGCTCGCGGTCTTCATACCGGTCCTCACGTCTCCACGGATTGACATTTATGAGGTTTATCTCCTCACGTTGGTACTCACCATTGTGCTAGAGTGACAGCAACCTCTGAGCGAAACATGTCAGTTACCCCCTCCAGCAACTTGTATTGCAATCTGGAAAAGGAAATCAATGAGTTTGACTACCCACGTGGGAACCAACTTGAGGTGGACACCGACGTCAAAGGCCTAGAGATCCCTGACATTAAAGAAACCTTGCAGGAGGGTTACACTACAAGCAAAGAAGACGGTTTTACTACTAGCAACGAAGATAACATGGATAGTGAAAGCTCCATCATCGGATCGACTATTCCGGAAACGGAGCTGAAAACGGTGCCCAGTTCTTCCCAGCAGGAGGCATCCCACAAAGGAAAACAACCTATGGATTTACCGTGGAAAAGCCCCCACAAGAACCTAATGCTAACTCGGGATCCGATTCGAGCGAAAAAGAAAGATGAATCCAAGAAAAGAAAGGACAAAGATCCCTCCCGCAAAGAGGGCTCACTACGACAATGATCATCATCTCGTTAAATGCTAGAGGGCTAACCGACCCCTCAAGAGCGATCATCATTGGTCAATGGCTTCGCGACATTAGCCTAAACCCAGATTTATATGTATTCAAGAGATTAAAATTGACGGAGAAGACCTCCAGAAACGGCTTAGACATGTCTCCTCGACCCATGTTTGGATTTCAACGGCGCATCAGCGGGGGTCCGGTGGAACGGTAATCGGTATTAATCAACTCTGGTTCGAAAAGCTTGAGAACTCCATTGAAGATGTATGCCATCGATGGATTGCTGTTTCTTTCGGTGCTCCCTTTTGTTTTACTTTAGTTTCTTTGTATGCCCCTAATGGGGAGTTAGAGAGACTTAACACTTGGGCCTCCTTGGACTCGCTCCCCCACAACGTGCTTATTTGTGGTGACTTCAACATGGTTGAGGACCCTATGGACAGATGGATGGGCAAGGGCAGGGTCATCGATAGTCAGGAAAAAGAAACGTGGGACAAAACTAAACTACACTTGGATTTGGTCGAATTCAAAGACTCGAAGGGCTTTTCTTGGTCAAATCTCCAAGCAGGCGAGGACCTGAGGAAAGCTAGACTTGATAGATGCTACATTTCTCAGAGTTTTACTCATCAGTGGGGCCACCCCTCCCTCTCGCAACGCACCGACCTCACCATCTCTGATCACTACCCGATCGTCATCACTTTTCAACCCCCCACCAAGATCCGTAAGGCTCCGTGGTTCCATGCCAGTGTGCCCTCCTTCTCTCTCCCCTCCATCCATCAAGAAATTTCTGACGTGTGGAGGGAGGCATTCGCCTCTGGCTTGTCCCCAGCCAAGTGTTGGAGAAGTGCGGTCGATAAGTCACGACAGATCATGATTAGATCCAGGAAGATGCTTGAGACTGTGCGGCGGGCTCGTAGAGAAGCTCTATATCATAGACTCTAGCGGCTCGAGGAGGAAGTGAACAAAGGAAAATCTCAAGCCCAGAAAGGACTTCGAAAGATCAGAGCGCTGCTGAGATACGAGGAAGAGATACAAAGGAAAAATTTGCAAATTTTCTTCAAGGAGTGGTGGGCTGGGAAAGCCGACAAACCCACCAAAGAGATGTGTCGTATCCTCAAAAGGAAACACAACAGAGAATCGATCCCCTTATTGCTAGACGCAAATGGCAATGTATGCAATACGGAAGAAGATAATTTTGGGATCATTGAAGGGCACTTCACGAGACTCCTGGGGACCTCAAACCCCCTCTCCCACCATAGAAGGGACTGTATGGCTGCCATATCTAGGGTTTCCCCCCATAGGATACCACCTAACCTTCACTCTCTGCTTCATGCCTCTATCTCTGAAGCAGAAATCATTGAGGTCATTGATGCCCTCCACTCAGGTAAAAGCCGGGGACCGGACGGGCTCACTAATGAGTTCTTTAAATCAAGTTGGTGGTTGCCACCCCTCTTTGTTTGGTTTGGCAAGAGGCTCTCAAGTTTGGCGCGCTTCCTTCTTGTCTCAACAATGGCATTATCAAGTTAGTACACAAAAAAGGGGAAAAGAACAGAATAGAGAACTGGCGTCCCATTACAATGCTCCAAACAGGATACAAGATCATCGCCAAAGTCATTGCCAACAGAATCTCTTGCCACTTGAGAGCGTGGTTAAGCGAGGACCAAAAAGGTTTCATCAAAGGCAAGTCAATTTTGGAAACCATTATAGATATCTGGGAAGGTCTTGAATTTGCAAATGAGTCTAAACAAGAAGTAGTTTTCCTCAAGATCGACTTTGATAAAGCCTACAACAAGCTAGAATGGGACTATATTCTACAGTCGCTACAAGTTCTTGGATGTAGTCAGAAACTCACCAAGATGATCGCGACCCTTCTCGGAAACGCATCGACCCAAATTAACATTAATGGAAATCTTTCAAAGGTGATCAAACTTAGAAGATCTATCAGACAAGGGTGCCCACTGGCTCCCCTTCTCTTTGGCATTGCCACAGAAGGGCTTAGCAGGCTGGTGGAGCATCAGGTGGAAGCTGGTAACATTAAAGGCCTTCGTTTGCCGCATGACCACAGTCAGATCACCATGAGACTTTTTGCCGACGATATGAACGCTTTTGTGCACAATGATAGTACCAGCCTTGAGACGTTCTGGAAGTGTCTTGCTACTTTTTGTGAAGCCTCTAGATCCATAATCAACCACTCTAAGACCGCCTTTAGAGCTATTGGTGGGTCATAGCCCGACCTTCTCATTGATCATGGCTGTCAAATCATTCCGCAGGGCCAAATTTTTCGGCTTCTTGGGATTCCCTTGGGGTTTGGCGTATCTATGGAACAGCGGTGGAACTGGGTGCTTGCCAAACTTGAAAACAAGCTTAACTATTGGAGAGGTATGCAAATCAATCTTGCTGATCGTGCTATGGTTATCAACACGTTCCTCTTATCATCTACCATTTATTTCCTTTCTTGCTGGAGACCGAAAGAGCATGATCTGTCCAAACTGGATAGTACTTGTAGAAACTTCCTTTGGACGGGCGACCACAATAGGAGGGGGGTGCCTAAAATCAAATGGTCCATCTGCACCAGCCATAGAGATAGTGGGGGACTTGGTATCTTGGACATTGGGTGCATGGCTAACAAACTGTCGGCCAAATGGATGATTAAGGCTTGGTGCAACGGGGAGGCCTCGTGGGCCAAGCTGATCTTCAGAAACAAGAATGAGTTGGCGCTCAGGGGCTTCCCAAACTGGAAGAATCTTGACATCTTGACCTTGTTGTTTTCCCCGATCCCCGTCTTCCCGAAAGGCTCTAATTCGGTGTGCTCCCTTTGGAAGAGTTGGAATAAAGTCAAAAGCTTCACAAGAATAAGTGAAGATTGGAAGTGGGCTGCCGGTATCAGACAAAACGACTCTATCTGGTTTCCGATCCATGGCATCCGGAGTGTGGAATCTTGGAACATTCAAAATGCCAAGAAGCTATGGAACAAAGGCTTCAAAAAATGGAAACATCTCTGGAAACAAGACACCAACCGCTGGATCAACTTTGAGGATATTGATCCTAGCATCAACATTTCGCATGAAGAATGGAACACGTTGCAAAGCAGATGTCTCCCCTGGGACCGACACAAAGTTCGCCTGCTCATGGGACACGACATGTCGAGCTCGCTTGGTCTCAAATGGCACAATGGGAATAGCCTATCAAAAGTCCCGAACATCAAAGAAACGATCGACTATCAGGTTAACCTCAACAAAAAGTGGTGTCTGTCATGGACGCGGCTTCGGTGGGACATGAAGTTCATGGCTATCTGGCACCCCCTCATAGAAATCAAAAAGTCTGTCCTCTTATGGCAAATCCTTCATCATGGAATCTGGACCAACCTTAAGGCTAGCAAAATTTGTGGGATCCCTCCCTGGTGCAAACGCTGCCACTGGTCTATCGAAGATGTTTCACACATCTTCTTTACCTGCCCCAACTCCAACAGACTCTGGCAGGTGATTGGAAAGAGAATCAGACTTCCAAAACATCTCAGTTGGCAGCAAGCCCTGCTGGGAGAAGCGATCGGCTGCTCCGCGACTCTCTGGAACGCCATCAGAGGGGAGGTCCTATGGAAAATCTGGCGGGAAAGATGTGCTTTCAACTTCGGTGACTCCCCCAAGGAGTGGTCAATTGAGAAATCGCTGTTCCTCCTTGGCAAAAGGATCGTCAACTATAAAAAATCCCCCCCCTTTAGGCATCATCAAGTACTCCTTTTGATCGATAACAAGCTTAAACCCAAGTGGGCCCCACATGAGGGTGATGAGAGGGTAATTAACCTTCTTTGTAATGTCTTCTAAGCTCTGTAAAAGCTTCCCCTGCTTTGTGGGATTTGGGGGGTCCCGTGGGCACTAGTCCCCTTCTCTTGTACTTTTCTTTATTTAATTCAAGTCCGGGAGAGTAGGCTATTGCCGAACTTCCTTTATATTAAAAAAAATGTCATGAAGATACTCACTTGGGTAGATCTACTTGAACTTTAACTGTTAGTGTTCTGGATGATGGCACACGCAAGGTGCTTCAAGCGAGTTGAGATGATGGATGGAAACTCACAGACATCCATTCGATCAAAGGTGCAAAGGGAATTTATCAGATCATCAAGATTTTTGGGGAAAATAATCAGAAATCGACTTTATTTAGGTTTATGAACACTACCGCTTCATGAAATCTCCTCAAGTTTATGTACCATTGTCCACGCTATTGTGCACACCTTTGAATACTCATAGAACTGCTACGTTTGCACTCCAATTTATCAAAACTCATAAAAATTATTGTTTCCATCTGCTCATCAAGAGAAATAGCCAGAGAAGCCGAATGTGCCCAGAACTGCACTATTTTTGCATCAAGAAGTAATCAGCTCCAACACCGCAAGACCCCCATGACATGTTGATCAGCACCGGCAAAAGATTTGTCCACTTCTATAATGCCTGCCAAAGATAATCGTCTTCGCCTTTAGCTCTTCCCGTACGAGTAGATGTGTCTCATCAACTAGCTCAAACTCTATTCATAATCATTCATGCTCTTTTTTTAGAGTCCCGAAAAGACAAAATCTAAATTTATCGAACATGTCTCTTTCTTTTCGCGTTTCATTTACGTTCATCCCTTCTTTTTGTATCTTTTGATTTTCTATATACGTTTTTGTTTTATTCGTTTTGTATTTTGATTATATATCATTTTATTATTATATTATTTACTTTGGTTTCGTATTTCTTATTTCACATAAAGGTTTTTAAGTTCATATGAACGTATCTAATAACATATGACATGCACCTACTTTCACATATGTCTATAAGTTCACACAAATGAAATATGCATATGAGCATCTTCACACATTACCAAGATAAAACATCTCACGTCTATGTGCCTTGAACACAAACAATTTTAATAGTTGCATAAGCGTAATTAGAAGAAATATTTATGTCGATGGTTTAGATGGTCTTACATGGGTTGGCCGTAGATCAAATAAAGATTTTCTCAAACATACTCTTTTCAAAGTATAGGTTCATCCTTATCATCTCAACCAAATTGAATTTGGAACAGCTACGTGAAAATTGGTTCACATATGAATATCATCTTAAAGATAAAATTCACAAAGTGCACTCGTAAATGGGTTTAGCTCGAAAACCATGTAGAGATGTTAACCTCTATGATAGTGGATACAAATGGAAATGATGCAGGAGAAATTATGTTGTCAATATGCACACAATACTCCATAGAGGACCTATGTAATATGAAAAAACACATAGTACAGAGGAAACATGAACAAAAATTTCTTAGGTGTTACAAATGCAATCAAATTTATGGTCTGTTGCTAACAAGGCCATTATATGATTTATTAAAGAACATATACAAAAGTTTGAATACTAATGGTAAGAAGTCTGGACTTTTAAAAGTGGCATTATTTCAAGATGTTGGAATGACTATCTCTCTGATGCAAGAAGATTTGTAGTCCATACCTATGAATAAGCTAGAAACAATGGAAGATATATTAGTGGATTATGTTGTGCCTTTGATTACAGTCTAGTATAAGATCAAACCTTTTCCATGTGTATTAATTGATGGTGGATTTGGAGTTAATATTGCAACTCTAGCTATATGCAAACAACCACATTAGACATATTTACTACTAGCCCACTTTTATATTTACATTGTTGATCAATCACACACACAACTAGTAGGCCTTCTAAATGGTATCCCTATTTGCATTTAAGATGCAACTTTTCATATTACATTTGTAGTCATCGAAGTATTAGGACAAAACATGGATTATAGTGTAGTTTTAGTCATCCATGGTTAAGGCATGCCAGATTATAGCAAGATTAGGGATCACAAACAATCACTTTGCAAAAAGATCATAAAAATTATTCCATTATGTTGAATGACAAGAAAAATTGCCCCAAAGTTAAAAAAACAATGTTGGCAGAACCATTGCATATGCTAGAAGGATTAGATGATGATGAAGAAGCTTAATTTATGGAAGCTAATAAGGATTTGTGGTGAATCAAAGCACTACTTCCTCAGTATACTCTAGTGTCAGTTGTAGTTGAACAAGAATCATTTTCACGAGATCCTACACGTGAATTGAATCACTTAGTAGATGATCCATTAGAATCTACAAATATAAATGTACAAGAAGATCAAATTGAGGTGGTTGATCTAGGTACATCTGAGAAACCTCAAATGGTTAAAATTCATGCTGCATTACCATTTGTATTCGAGACTTAGATGATTTCTCTTTTGAGTGACTTTAAAGATGTTTTTTCTTGGGATTATTTTGAAATGCAAGGACTAGATTCTCATATTTATCAGCATAAGATTCAATTGAAACTAGATGCTTCATGAGTCATTTATTAGCACTATTGTATGAATCCAAGTTTTTCTAAACGATTCAAGGAGGGATTGTACAGATTAGTATGGGTGGAATTCATCGTCCCCATTGAATATGTGGAATGGGTCTCACCAACTGTCATATTTTCAAAAACGAATAAGACGTTGTGTGTCTATGTCCCTTACAAAAGACTCAATTTAGTTATGGTCATGGATCCTTTTCCTTTATCATTTTTGGATATTGTTCTCGATGAAGTGGTTGCAAAGGATATGTATTCTTTCTTGGATGGCTTAGTGGTCAAAATCAAGTTTGGATGGTTGACACAGTTCTCTCTCTCTCTCTCTCTCTCTCTCTCTCTCTCTATATATATATATATATATATATATATATATATATATATGTATATATATATATATATATATATATATATATATATATATAATATAGGGAGTTTTTGCATACATGGTGATATGGTTTACACTTTAGAGTGCTCCCAACACATTTCAACATTTTGTGCATCTTCTTTTTGCCCCATATTTAACCACTTTTATGGGAGTGTTTCTCGATTAGTTTTCTATCTCTCAAATCAAGTTGATCATTTACAATCTTCACACCTTTGTGTTGCTCGGTGTTGTAGTGTTCATCTTTGTTTGAATTCATCTAAATCCATTTTTGGTGTTAACTGCAAGAAGTTATTAGGACACATAATTTGTAACGATGGAATTGTTGTGGACCCGGATAAAGTCAAATTAGTATTGGAAGCTCCTACACCATAATGAACCAAAGAATTTTTACAATTATTAAGAAACTCTAGTGGCAGGACATACACATGTTATTGGGCTCATCTTTCCATTCCCTTGAATAGTCTTGCCTATTTAAAGTAAAAAAAAAAAAATCACTTATCTATACAATAGCATGACATAAACCACAATGTCATGACATAAACCTCAATGTCATGCTATTGTGGTTTAAGTCATGAAATTGCTTACAGAGTAGTTATTTCCTTGTTTTCTTGAACTATGTTTTGATCATGGAACTCAGTTTTAAAATCAATTTATTCATGCTATTAAGGAGTACTTTTTCCTAGAGCATACGTTAAATACTCCTTAGCAGCCTCGTGCTAATGGATTAGCTAAAAGCACTAACACACTTCTTCTAATGATGCTTTAGGGGATGTTTTTAGAACATGCAAATAAATGGTAGTTGTACCTCCCCACTACTTTATGGGGTTACCATACTACTTATAAGGTTTCAACTTTCCTTACTCCGTTTAAGTTAATTATTTTGATTAGAATCAATCACTCCTATCGAATTTGTAGTACATAATCTTTGTATTGCACTTCAAGAATGCTTAGTATGAAAAGAACATTTTATTTAAGGAGTTTGATGCTTTCCTTCAAGAAAGAGGCATTAAAAGGGAGATACAACCACGTACACCCCTGAACTCAATGGAGTAGCAGAAAGGAGGAATAGGACAATAGTTGAAGCAGCTAGATCTATGTTCAATGAGAAGAACCTATCTAATTACCTTTATGCAGAGGCTCTATCAACAACCACATACCTTGTAAATAGACTCCCATCCAAATCCTTAGATGGTATGACTCCATATGAACTTTTGCAAGGAAGGAGACCAAGCCTAGAACATTGCAGAATCTTTGGATGTTTAGCCTATGCTTATATTCCTTCTCAAGTAAGAGCAAAATTGGATCCCAAAGCAGAGCAGTGTGTGTTTATTGGATATGATCAAAATAAAAAGGGCTACAAATTGTACAATCCCACTAACAAAGGTTTTCTAGTTAGTAGGGGTGTAGTTTTTGATGAGAATAAATCTTAGTTTGATGATGACATGAAAGTGAAGCTACCATATGAATTGGAAGAGGACTTTCCATCTCTTCCAACAAGGATCCAAAGCAACTTGAAGATACTGATTCTGAAGATGAAATCAAAAAGTTGGAGAAATTGAAGCTATGGAAGAACAAAGGAAAAGCTAAAATGGAAGAGTTAAATCAAGGACCAGAAAGCTCTCTACAACAAACCATAAGGTCAATGAGAGAAAAGAAGAAGCTAGAACCTACATCCAATGAAGAAGCGCAAAGCAAGAAAGAATGGAGAGAAGCCATGAATGAAGAAATGGAAGCTCTCATGGACAATGACACATGGAAACTTGTTCCAAGCAAACCATCAATGAAGGTAATTGGTTCAAGATGAATTTATAAAATTAAGAAGAATCTAGATTGTAGTATCAATAAGCATAAGGCAAAGTTAGTAGCTAAAGGGTTTGCTCAAACCCATGGGATAGACTATGAAAAAACCTTCTCACTTGTAGCTAAAATGCCTACCATCATAGTGCTTGTTAGCATTGCTACATCTAGGAATTGAACCTTATATCAATAAGATGTAAAAAATGCATTTTTGAATGGCTGGATTTCAGAGGAAGTCTATATGGCACAACCTCCTAGTTATGAAGATGCACATCATCCCAATTATGTGTGCAAACTAAAGAAAGCTTTGTATGGATCGAAACAAGCTCCATAGAGCTTGGAATCACAGGTTGGTAACCTATTTAAAGGATCAAGGCTTCAAGATGATTAAAAAAATTTGTGTAATGATTTCTTATGTACTCTCAATGAGAGAAGCCATAAAACCTTTCTCTTCTAAAAATAGAAAAGTAGAATCTTCAAATGTAAAAGTGAAAAAGTAATCATGTGACCTTGGTAAGTGTAGATCATGAAATCTAAGTACGAGAAATAAATTAGATGACATTCCCTAGAATGGAGGAAATTTTATGTGGAATCCCACCAAGTTTGAATTTAGAAACTTTTATAAAACCTCATGAAGAGATTCACGTGTAGAGCAGACATTTTAGTGGAGATTATAATCAAGATTTGGATCATCATGGAAGCACACCTTGTGCTCCTCCTTTTAATGCTTCATGCCCAATCATTTCATGTACCATATGTGCAACACAGATTGATTTCTTAGACCATACTTGGAGTCCTCTACAACTGCTATCTTAGGTTTACTCTATGTTTCTCAGTCACATTCGATCAGTGATTTCTCTCTATGTACTTATTCTTTTGAAGTGATTTAAATTGCTATAGGTAAAGTAATAACTCTATTTTCTTCATCTCAATTTTCATTGCATTTAGATCTTTAATATGTGAGCTATATCAATTTAAATTGACCTATGTATGTAGGCAAATTACTCTTGAAAAGTCAAGATGACACCCCAATGTTCCTAAATTGATTTCTCTCAGTATAGTCCATTAAAACTCATAAAATTTGTTGCTTTAGATTCATCATATATTCAGTTGAATGTGTGTAAAGTTTCTCTGGTCAATTTAATTCCAGAGTGCTTTCCATCCCAAAATAACAAGTTTTTGATCATCTATTTTGTGTTAAGTTATCTGTTTTGATAATCAATTGGAGAATGATCTTCCAAAGCACTAAAGAAGTTTTATTGCATCATTGGCAAGTCCAAACGTTCTACTAAGCATTCTTGGAAAACTTGGGAGGCGCAGAGCATGTTATTGCACCACCAACTTTATCTTTGGAGTTTATCACCATCTCTTCTCAAAAGAAGGTGTCTTGCAGACATTGTACTCATTGTCGGTGAAAGTTGGTGAAGAAGGGATCATTTTCAATTGGGTTCATCTCTTGTTGAGGATGATGAAGAAGGAGTTTTTATGCCTCTACCATGTGTCAAAGAAAGTACAATGTCTAGTCACCAAGTTTGGTATATTCTTCTTTCTATAGATTTCAAGAGGCCCTCTGTTGGGAAAGATGGATGGATGATCCAGGAAAGTGAGTAGGTGTTGCTAAACCTACTTTGCACCAGCCCTCTACTTCTTCAGATTTGATTAGTAGACTCCCTTAGCTTCCAAATGACATCAAGAAATGGTATATGTCCTTTGGAAATGATGTATGAAATGTTTGAATCAAAACAGATAACTTTGTACTTCACAAACTCAAGAAAGCTTTCCAATTTGATCTTGATACCTGCTCAGAGTTATGCTCAGTGTGACCAGCATAGTAACAATTGATCAAATACGTTCTAGGGATATTCAATTAGCTTAGCTAGCTACCATTTGCAAGTGGAATGATGTAAAATGATAAACTATGCTAAAAGAAATTGATTTAGCAAAATAAGTGATACCCCGACTTTTGAGGAATGCTACAGAGATAGACCAGAGAGCACCTCGACGATGATTTCTCCGAATTGGCTAAATAAAATCACTTCAAACTTTTTCAGCCTGTAGATGACTTTGAGCTGAATCCAACAAGCTTTGAATCACGGAATTGGTGGAGTATTGACTGAGATATGCCCTTGACAAGTTGATAGACTTTGGAGTAGACAAAACAGAGAACATAGAGATGATATATGTAAATGTATCTATTAATTCACATTGGTATACAATCCCATTTGCACGACTAGCATTTCCAAATGGTGTAGAGAGGTGTAGGCTATGGTATAGTCCTCATACACACTCAAACTCAGTAGAGTTGGCCTCGGGAATTGAGTGAATCTACCCGCGACTTTTCAAGTACATCTTTTATAGGAAGTGTTCTAGGAATTTGATTTTGAATTCAAATTCTTGACTCCCTTTAGTCAAGCTTCTAAAAGTATGGAGATATTCTCTCAATCATGTGATCTACTTTTCCACGAATCAATTAGGTAGGTGTTACATAAAGATTCCAAGTCATTTAGACTTTTACATGGGTTAAAGTAGTAATAAACTACTAACATGTGTTCCTATGGTTCTCCATAAATGTGAAGTCTTCATGATAACTTCCAAGCCAAATGTGTAGGCTTGTGACTTACACTAACAGCTCCCCCTCAAGCCAAACATTTTGGCTTAAGTCTTCATCTTCAATCTTCAAGTATATCCTGTAAACCAATCATAGATTTGAACCTACAAAGTTTGGTTCCATCCAAAGCTTTAGTAAGTAAATCTGCACATTGCATGTTGGTAGACACATAGGTCAATTGAATGTCTTTGCTCAACAACTTCTCCCTCATATAGTGATAGTGAACTTCTATGTGTTTGGTCCTTGCATGATATATAGGCTTAGCTGCAAGGTGAAGAGAACTTGTATTATCTCCAAAGATAATTGGAGGCCTTGTGTATAGGCCCAATTCTGTATACAAAAGCTTTATCCACATTGCTTCTTGAGTGGCATTAGCTAGCCCTCTATATTCTGCCTCTGTAGAAGATAATGCAACAGTTGGTTGCTTCTTTGCAGACCATGAGATAGGTTTGTCACCTGCAAAAGAAATGTATCCTGAAGTGCTTCTCCTATCATCCTTGCATCCTGCCCAATCTGCATCTGAATAGACTTTAATATCAATATCTGAAGTATAAGGAAAATACAAACCATGGTTCTGAGTACCCTTGAGATACTTCAAGATCCTCTTGGCAGCCTCTAGGTGAGGTATCCTTGGTTTATGCATGAATTGGCTTAGCACACTAACTCCATAGGCTATATCAATTCTAGTTAATGTAGCATAGTTCAAGCTACCAACCATACTTTGATAACCTGTAATGTCTTGGACTTCATCACCTTCATGGGCACTTAGCTTTAGGTTGACCTCCATTGGAGTGCTTGCTATCTTTGCAGCCTGCATTTGAAACTTCTTTAACATGTCCTGTACATACTTCTTCTGAGTGATGTATATCCCTGAATTAGTGTAAACTAATTCAAGCCCTAGAAAGTATTTCAATAATCCAAGATCATTGATCTTGAATTCTTTCATCATCTGGATTTTGATATTTCTGATTCCTTGAACATCATTACCTGTAATGATGATGTCATCAACATAAACACAGATAGATTACCTCTGTATTACTTCTCTTAATGAAGAGAGAAGTATCTGCTTTACTCATGACAAATCCTTGATCTTGGAGGTATGTAGTCAGCCTGTAGTTCCATGTCCTAGGTACCTGTTTCAATCCATATAAAACCTTCTTTAATTTGCAAACATAAGTTACCTTCTTTGGGTATTCATAGCCAGGAGGTTGTGACATATAAACCTCTTCTGAAATCCATCCATTCAAGAAAGCATTCTTGACATCTAATTGGTACATGTTCCAATTCTTGGAAGCAGCAACACTAACCAACACTCTGATTGTTGGCATCTTGGCCACAGGGGAAAATGTCTCCTCATAGTCAATGCCTTGGGTTTGTGCAAAACCCTTGTCTACTAATCTGGCCTTGTACCTGTTAATAGTTCCATCAGAATTTCTTTTCAACTTATAGATCCATCTAGACCCTATTACCTTCATGGAGTCCTTCTTGAGTACCAACTCCCAAGTGTCATTCTCCTTGAGTGCTTCAATCTCTTCATCCATAGCTTCTTTCCATTCTGATTTGGTGATTGCTTCTTCATATGAACCTGGTTCTTCATTTGACAAATCCTTTGCAAGATAAACTGAATGTTTAGTAACAAGAGATGTATCATACCCATATCTGATAGGCTTTTTACTTTCCCTCTGTGATCTTCTAAAAGGTTGAGCTGAAGATTCAGGTATGTCTTCAAGCTTCTTCATCTTCATTTTGCCTTTGGACTTCCATGCCTTGAACTCTTCAAGGTTGATTGTATCTTCATCATCTAAACTTGAGTCTTCTTTCTGATTAGGTTCCTCCTTTGTGAGCTTTGGAAACTACTCTTCCAAATCATAGGGTAGGTTGACTTTCCTGCATTCATTCTCATACCAAGAATCATTCTCATCAAAGATTACATCTTTTCTAACCATAAATCCCTTATTGGTAGGGTTATAAAGCCTGTAACCTTTTTTATTTAATTCATATCCAATGAGAATACATTTTTCAGCCTTTGGATCTAGTTTCCCTCTTACCTGTGAGGGAATGTGTACATATGCTACACATCCAAAAATCTTACAATGATCTAATGATGGTCTCTTACCATGCCAAGCTTCATATGGTGTCATACCATCAAGTGACTTTGATGGTAACCTGTTTATCAGATATGTGGCAGTAGAGACACTCTCTGCCCATAGGTAATTAGGCAGCTTCTTCTCATTAAGCATAGATCTGGTTGTCTTAACAATTAACCTATTCCTTCTTTCTGCTACCCCATTCTGTTCACGAGAGTACCTTGTAGTTATTTCCCTTTTGATGCCTCTGTCATGCAAGAAGTCCTCAAATTCAGTGGAGAAGTATTCACCTCCTCCATCTGACCTTAGCCTCTTCAAGTTCCTTCCTGTTTGGTTTTCAACTAATGCAAGATATTTTTTAAAGCAATTAAATACTTCATCCTTGTGCTTCATAAAGTATAACACAGTCCATCTGATATAGTCATCAATGAAAGACACATAGTACCTTGAACCTGAGATGGAGGGGTCTTTGCTAGGTCCCCAAACATCTGTGTGCACCAACTCTAGGTAGTCTTCATGCATATATCCTTTTCTTGAGTAGGGTAACCTGTGAGACTTACCAAATTGACAAGCACCACACTTGTAAATCATATGCTGCTTGGATACATTAGGTATCCCAAGCACACATTGGTCCCTACACATTTGCTTCAAGGTCCTTTCTCCTCTGTGCCCTAGCCTCTTGTGCCAAATTTCAAGTTCTGAAAGTGTCTGATCCTTATAGCTGTATAAAGCAATATTTTTTGTGTCCTCCAATTCAAAAGTGAATAGTCTACCTGATTTTTCTCCCTTGGCTATCCTTTTGAATCCATGTCTTGGGTCCTCCACAAATGCTCCATGTTGATTAAACCTGACCTGTAAACCTTTCTCCACAATCTGACCAACACCCATTAGGTTCTTTGTAATGGTTGGTACATAAAGTACCCTGCTCAACAAATTCTGATTACCATCACTTGTCTTCACATTACCAATTTTAATTACAGAATGTTTTGTATCATCACCTGTTTGGACTTGGTGTTTACCTTTGGGTTCCTCAAGATCAGAGAGTAGTGGAACATTACCAGCCACATGATTTGAACACCCTGAATCAATATAAAATAAATGATTATCATTTGTACCTGACTTTGAAGTCATGTTCATGATCAAGAGAGAGTCATCTTGCTCCTCTGTGTAGTTGTTGTAGTCTTTTCTATTTCTGAATCCTCCTTGGTAGTTGCCATTGTAATTTTTGTTGTAGTTATTGTTGTAATTGTTGTTGTGGCCTTGGTCGTGGTTGAACCTTCCTCTAGACTGAGAGTATCCACCTCTTTGGTAGCCTCTTCTTCTCTGATTTTTGTAATTCCTGTAACACTCATTTGTGGTGTGATTGGATAAACCACAAATGTTACATGGTGATGAATTGCAGGGTCTCCCCCTACCTTGCTTACCTCCTCTGCCCTTGCCTCTTGAAGATCTACCTCTCCCTGCATAGTTAGCTTGGGAGGTAGAGCCTTCATCTTCTACCTTCTTACTCTTGCCTTTATCCTTAACCTTCTTATCACTGTATAGGGCAGAAGATTTGTTACCTTTAGATGTGTCTCCATTCTTTGTGAGCTTTGCTTCATATGTAAATAGTTGACCCATCAGAGTTGTAAGGTCTGGAGTGTGCATGTCCATGTAGAGATCCATTGCTGTGGTGAAGCTCTCCCATTGGTCATCAGCCTTGATTCCATTGATTACCTGCCTCACAATTTGTTCTTCTTCAATCTCCTCTCCTATGCTTGCTAAATGGTCTGCAACATCCTTGATCTTGGTCACAAATTCTGAAACAACTTGCTTAGGTTGCTTCCTTAGTGTTGTGAACTCAATCCACAACTGATTTTTTCTAGCCCTTGTATTGGAGGAAAAGTATGATGACAAGGTTTCCCAAGTCTCTTGGGAAGTCTTACAATTTCTGATATGAGGTAAGAGAAAGTCAGATATAGAGTTGAGTAAGTAAGACCTTGCCAAAGCATCCTTTGCACACCATGTTTTGAGCTTTTCTTGTTCCTCCTTGGTTGGCAAACCTCTTGCTTTGAATGAGGGCAATTCCTCATCTCCTGAGATGTATCTATATAAACGCCTTCCTTGTAAGTAGGTCTTCATCCTTAGAGACCAAGCATGATAGTTGTTCCTGTCCAATTTGTCAATGAATGAAGGAAAACCATCTCCCATTTTACCTTATTTGCTCTAATACCACTGTTGCAAAAGATGGATGGATGATCCAGGAAAGTGAGTAGGTGCTGCTAAACCTGCTTTGCACCAGCCCTATACTTCTTCAGAGTTGATTAGTAGACTCCCTTAGCTTCCAAATGACACCAAGAAATGGTATATGTCCTTTGGAAATGATGTATGAAATGTTTGAATCAAAACAGATAACTTTGTACTTCACAAACTCAAGAAAACTTTCTAATTTGATCTTGACACCTACTCAGAGTTATGCTCAATGTGACCAGCATAGTAACAATTGATGAAATTCCTTCTAAGGATATTCAACTAGCTTAGCTATCTATCATTTGCAAGTGGAATGATGTAAAATGATAAACTATGCTAAGAGAAATTGATTTAGCAAAATAAGTGATACCCCCGACTTTTTAGGAATGCTGCAGAGATAGACCAGAGAGCACCGCGATGACGATTTCTCCGAATTGATTGAATGAAATCACTTCAAACTTTGTCAACTTGTAAAGGACGTTGAGCTGAATCCAACAAGCTTTGAATCACTGAATTTGGTGGAGTATTGACTGAGATATGCCCTTGACAAGTTGACAGACTTTGGAGTAGACAAAACAGAGAACACAGAGATGATATATGTAAATGTATCTATTAATTCACATTGGTATACAATCCCATTTGCATGACTAGCATTGCCAAATGTTGTAGAGAGGTGTAGGTTATGGTATAGTCCTCACACACACTCAAACTCAGTAGAGTTGGCCTCGCGAATTGAGTGAATCTACCCACGACTTTTCAAGTACATCTTTTATAGGAAGTGTTCTAGGAATTTGAATTTGAATTCAAATTCTTGGCTCCCTTTAGTCAAGCTTCTAAAAGTATGGAGATATTCTCTCAATCATGTGATCCACTTTTCCACGAATCAATTAGGTAGGTGTTACGTAAAGATTCCACGTCATTTAGACTTTTACGTGGGTTAAAGTAGTAATAAACTACTAACATGTGTTCCTATGGTTCTCCATAAATGTGAAGTCTTCATCATAACTTCCAAGCCAAATGTGTAGGCTTGTGACTTACACCAACACCCTGTACCAACAATACAACACTTGGAGGAGGTAGCAAAGATGATGTTCCTATAGGAACTTAAGCAAAAAGGGAAGACCAAAGCTCCTATAATAGACATTGAAGCTAGTCTTTTAGAGAAGAGGATGAAAGTAAAGATTGTGCACGGAGCACTTTGATGAGTGAAGGAGGATTGAGTCAAGAAGTTGAAAGAGGAGGTGAGCTCTTCAAAATTCAAGGAGAAAGAAGATTAGAGGCCATGCAAAGAAGTGGAGGTAGTAGAATCAATATAGAAATGACGGTTGATGGTGTAGCAAGACATCACTGTTGGAGTTAGACGTCTGTGGAAGCACACGAACAGCACAAGGAAGAAGAAGAAGCTTGGAGCACAACACATAATACTGAATATATTACCACTAGAATGTACAAAGATAAGTAGCCCATTAGGGCAATAGGCGTATATACAATCCGGGGGGAAAAACCTCCTAAAGAGGGAAAAAAGTGCCTCGACGATCCTAGAGTGTTCATACACATCACTACCTAAATATATCAACAAATCCCCCCTGGGAGTGATGCGGTGAACAAGTAGCTGGCACTCATGTATAAGGAAGTGCCAAGGTATGTGGAAATCACTCCACAAAAGGAAGTAAGCCCAAAGCTTTGGGGAAAGCTTCAAAATTCTCCCTAGGAAGAGCCTTCGTGAAAAGGTCTGCAATGTTCTCCTGCATGGGCACATATGCCAAGCTGATCTCCCCAATAGAGAACCTCTCCCTAAAATAATGATAAAGCACCTCAAGATGCTTAGTGCAAGCATGGAACACAGGGTTCCTTGCAACTACCAATGCGGTCTAACTATCAGTGAAGATGGTGGTGGCAGAAGACTAACCAACACCCAAATCATCCATAAGGCGTCTGAGCCACACACACTCAACAATCACTATGAAAGTTGCCCTATACTCAGTCTCACAACTGGAAGTGGCCATAGTAGGTTGCTTCTTGCTCAACGAAGATATACATGAGCTACCAAGCATGAAGCAAAATGGATCTGTAGTTAGAACTCAAAGTTAGTGGATTTGCAGAAGATCTAGAATGGGTGAAGATTCACAAGAGTAAATCTAGAGACATTTTGAAACAAGTCTTTTGTATAAATTGTTAAAATCTAGGACATGTGGCAATGAATTGTGCATTGACTCTGGTTTACTGTGCAATCTATGAGAATGGAAGTCATTCTATAGAAATATTTCCTTACAATGCCAAGATGCAAAATCATTTAGCAGTAAATGCATTAATACAGGAGTCTGATGAATCTGTAGAAACTATGTCTTCCCTCATCTTTGGAACATTGCTTATTCATCTTATACAAAATTTCCAGCACCACAACCGGGGAATTAAAATCAATCATGCTAGAACCATGGTTTTGCTAATGCCAACAATAGAACATTCCAACCACATTTCCATTTTTGCGGTGAAGTGGGCCACATTCACAGCCATTGAAATAATGCCCAAGAATATGACAAATGCAAGAAGAACCAATGAAACCCAAGGACAAACATGGTCATTATTACACAAAGGAAAGCACAAGCTACTGCTATCCAAACACGGTCCGGTAAAGTCCTACAACTAGCCACCAAAGCATTTAAGCCAAGTTTTAAGGAGCAAGAGTGGATCTTATCCAAGGTAGCAAAGTGGGCCCAACTTGAGGTTGTTGTCTTTGTACCGATCACTATTGAGATAATAGAACCCCCTATCAATTGTGCCAAAATCTTCAATAGTGTAATCATCCCAACCATCCGACACACTAATGGAAGAGTCATCTCATAACAAAGCATAGGACATTTTCTCTAAAGTGTCGATCACCTTGCCTCTAGGACAATTGTTGATTCTTGTCCCGGTCATTCGGCAACACTTTGAGCAGAAAGCTAATCTAGATCATATCACAACACCATCAATAGCTACCATACACCTCAAACCAGACACAATAGTCAATCATGTCGTTCCCTTGATTATGTTTTGTTACAAAAAGCACAAAATTACCCAATTTCTAATAGATGTTGTCTTTGGTGTAAATACTGCCACTGTGCCTTTGTGCAAGAAGCTTGGCTCAAATCAAATTGAACTAGTAAAGTTCTTTGTTTGTATGGTTGACCAATCTAGGATCCATCCATTGGGTTTAGCCTAGAACATTCCCATTACGCTCCAGGGTGCATTCTTTTACATGATTTTTGTAGTTCGAGATGTACCCGAGTCGATCCTAGATTATAATTCAATTTTTGGTTGTCCTTGGCTAAAGTAGACCAAAGTTTTACAAGAATGGTCATTACATGAAAATACATTATTCCCCTTGATGATATTAAATCTTGTGAGATACTTGCTAGGCCTTATGTAGCTAAAGAGATCCATATGTTGGATGGCCCTTTGGATGATGAGGAAATGACATTCCTTTCAATTAACCATAATTTCCTCTCTTCAGGAACAGTTGACTTACAACATGCACTGGACCACTGGTCTCCAATGTCTTTATCATGGCATGGACGGTAATTTGGGTAGCAATCTTATGTCTTGGAGGACTAACTAATTACATGTAACCTAGGTGATGATTTAAATAATGACAAACAATACCTAAGTGTAAGTATACAAATGATACCTCCCACGTGATGAGCATGCTACATAGTATACAAGTTATTGTGTGAGATCATGAATCCAGTAATCTCCATCAAGTAACAACGATGTCAAAAGCTATCCTATGGTAGAGCTTTAGTCAAAGAATCTACAGCATTATCTCAAGTATGAACCTTCTCAAGAATAATGTGCTCAGTGGCTAAGCAGTCTCGAATGAAGTGATACCTCACTTCAATGTGCTTGGTCTTTGCATGATACATCGGATTCTTATCCAAAGCAATGGCACTCTAACTATCACTGAGCAAACAAGGTACATGCTCAGGTAGACCCATATCACAAGCAAGATGAGAAAGCCAAAATGCTTCCTTACATGCCTCGCTTATTGCAACATACTCTGCTTCTATGGTGGAAACAATTATACATTCTTGAAGACGAGATCTCCAAAAGATAACACCTCTAGGGAAATGCAAAATGTACCTAGATCTAGGCTTACAATTGTCTACACAACCTGCATAGTCAGAATCTCTATAAGCAATAATGGATGCTTTCCCTCTAACTAAGCATAGAAAATTGTCCTTAGTGCCACTCAAATAGATCAAAATCATCTTGATTGTTTCCCAATGTTGCTTGCCAAGATTAGGCATATATCTACTCATAACTCCCACTACAAATGCAAGGTCTGATTCAAGATCCCATAAGGGACATCCAAATTGTCCTTCTCGACCATATCCATGAATAGTGTATTTCTTTGATTGATGATCCAACGTTTTCTAAGATTCTTGGGTATATGAACCTATGCATCACACCCAAAAACTCAGAGATGATCATAATATTGTGGCTTCATGTCCATAACTCTTGTGCCACTTTTAGACTTTTGGTAGTACTAGGTGAAATGTTAATCGCATGAACTACACGCAACATTGCTTCTACGTTAAATCCTTGTGAAAGATTTGCATGATGCAACATAAAAACTACTCTACCCTGAATATTTCTATTCATCCTTTCAATGCGCCATTTTCTACTCGGGTATAAAGAGTTGTAAACTCTCTACGAATTCCTCTAGAATGATAGAAAAGACTGAATCCACTACCCAAACACTAGTTAACAACACCCCCAAGTCTCTGTCAACTCCATTCTTTAGGCTCAAAAAACTTGCATAGACTTGTGGTGGCTGCTCCCACCACAACGAAAGCCTTTCAAGAAACCTGTAGATTAACTAGTGTGTCTGAAAACACAACCCCAAAAGGTGAACATTCATCGTCAATGAAGTACAAAGAATACTCTTCTTGATGTTATTGGACCTTTGTGAAGAGAATTATGCATGAAAGTACTCCAAAATGGCACTAGAAATCACCCCAAAAATGCTTTAAAAATAGGCTTTGAAAGAAAAGAATGAAGCTTTGAGGACCCAAAACTTGCTGAAGATAATGTAAACCTTATTCTTTTCCTTCTTCAAGAACCACAATTGTGTAGCTTGGTGGGAAGAGATCACCACCGTTAAGCGAGCTCCGAGGGGAGTAGAACACAGTTGGCTGACCTCTTTAGAAGTATCTTCCTTGATTGTTGAGGTCCTCACTCCCGCACATCCAATTGTGCCAATAATGACTTCAGTGACTAGGGTGACAAGGTATGCCAAGATCTATGCCTTGTTCACCACCTGAGTCATAAGCCTTAGAGAAAGGCTTGGGTGGGCGAGTAGGTTCTCACCTCACTCACACAAAAGGAACGACAACTTTGCATCAAGATGCTATGATACTAGTGAAGTATCTCGATCGTGATTGTAGAGGGACAATCAAGCAAAAAGAAAAGAAGGACAAAATCAAAGTCCAGAACGGCTCAATAAAGATCAAGAGAACAACTTACTGCAAGAAGCCCCGCAGGGGCGCAACACCCTCAAGCCATGTAAATGCACTAGAGGAGTCCTCTAATTGCATAATCCCAATTTGTTGTAAAATATCCCTTGTAAATTAGTAGGAAAGTCACTTTTCTAGCAATAAAGTGTCGGTCTCTTGTGTGAAAGGACCAAATTTAGGGCACATGTATATAAGTCACTTTGTGACTCTTTGTAAGGACTTTTTGCCATTGTGAAGAAGGAACTCTCCAAAAATTTCGAATTTGCCTCTTTCTTGCAGATTTCTATCTTCTCTTTGATCTTGTATGTGTGTATAATGCTTGGAATGTGTGTGTAGGACTTTTGTTTACCCCTCCCCACTGTTTTGAGCTACTGTAGTGTGTGTGTGAGCTTGTAGGAATTGTGGCGTGAGTGTTGGTGTTTCCTGCCATTCACTATTTTGGTCATAACTTGAAGCAGAGTTGTCAGAATCGAGTGAAACCACTTCCAATAGATGCGTCTCGTCAAGAGCTTCGAAATGAGCACCCTATTGACTATATTCGAAGTTCTGAGCTGGGAGAAATCCTTGATTTACTGGAAACTGCTATAAGAGGTATCGCGGCAGGCACTTTCCGCATTTCAGTGAGTTTGAGAGGTGGATTAGTCTTTTCTCATGCATGTAAGCTTAACCACTTCATTTTCCGTCATGTGTGCATATGTCCTCATACGCTTGGTTAGGTCGTTCGATCGGATTGACATTTAAATGTGTGTTAATTTCCCACTATACGTACTTGTGTTACAAATGAGGTACACTCTCTTTGGCACAAGTCCTTGAGTCTTCTTGACTTAAGTACACATGTTTTTGGCGCCGTTGCCGGGGAACGCTCAGCCAAGGTGCCTTCGTGATGGTTATAAATCGAGTGTGATAGAGTCGTACTTGTAGAAGTAAATTTGTCCTGTGGCAAGTAGTCAATCACTTCAGCACTTGTTACTTCACATCCCGGAGGTGTGTGTAATAAGTTTTAGGTTTAAGGTTACTAGTGTTGGAACATCAAGCTTACACTATGCTTGAGGTGGATTTGATCTACATCGAAGGCTATCGCGTCGAAAGAATATCCGTTGGAGAGTTCTTTTTCATATGCTCATTTATTGTATTTTTTTTGAGAGATTTTTGATGGCTCATTTACCATTGTAAAAGCCTTGATCTTGACACATGAAAAGGTAGAAATATAGAGCCAAAATCCCACGGAATTTTGGTGGTTGAAGTTGCATTCAATCAAGCAAATCAAATCACCTAAAAGTAGATCAATCAAGATCTTCACTTTTCCTAGATTGTAGGAAAGTGAATTGATTCCCTCCAACAACCATTCCCACCTTCATTTGAATTCAAATCCAACTTGTAAAAGTCGTGGAACACTCCTAGAGTCTATATAAGGACTTGAAATCACTTGTACATTACATGGAAGCAATATACATACACTTGTGACCATCATTGTCTTGCTCCTTCAATTTTCTACATCATCTTCTTCGCCAACAGTAATCTTGCAGAGGCTGCTGCTCTCTCTCCAGTGCTCCAAATTGCGTGCAAGATGACTCATTGGAAAGGTATAAGTGCCTAGTTTATGGCTATAAATTTTCAAAGAATTTAGTTCAGCATATTTTGAGAAATCTCAGTTTCTCTGTCTCGGGGTCAATCTCTGCGTATTCCTGAAAAATAAGAAGTACCCCGGGTGAATGTCGCATTCATTGCTATAGCATATTTTGCTTATTCCTTATACTTTTGTGCATTATATACACTCTACCCTATGTGTATCACTCCCATAAAAGGATTTTTTCTAATTGTAATCACGCTGGTCGCTATGGGCATTTGAAGTTCATTGTCTCTTCCATAGATAGTAAGTTTTTTGAGCTAGTTGACCTGCAAAGCTATCTGTTTTGTATCGACTCATTCTCCTTGATGCTCCAAGGTACATAGTGTGTTTCTTTGCACTTATAGCATGCCTATAAGGTCTATTTGAGTCTCCATAAGCTCAAGGGCTGGTCTTGTGCCGATTGGCTTGACCAAACTTCGTCGCTTCGAAACGCACTTTTCTACCTTCGACAAGCTTCTCCAAGTTTCTTTCAGTGGTATCAGAGCTAGTTCAAGCTGGGTGACTGCTTTCCCTCAATGATCGAGAAGCTTGATCGACACAACTATGCGGCTTGGAAAATCAGAATGGAGGCCTATTTGCAAGGTAGAAATCTTTATGGAATTGTAGCAGGTGATGAAGTTATGCCTATTCCAAGATCCAAAGGAGGACCTACACAAGAGGAGACAGATAAGCTCACACTTTGGTGCACAAGGGATGCTCAAGCAAGGTCGTACATACTAAACTCTATCTCTGACTTTCTATTGCCACATATTAGAGGATGCAAGACATCTCAAGAGACTTGGGATGCCCTGGAGACTTTCTTTTCTGCTAGTACCAAAGCAAGAAAGAATCATCTTTGGAACGAGTTCAACCAAATGAAGAAGACACCTAAAAAAACCATCACAGAGTTTGTTACCAAGGTCAAGGAGGTTGCGGATCAGTTGGCATCCATTGGAGAGCTTATTGAAGAAGAGGTCATCATGAGGCAAATTCTCAACGGCATTCGAAGTGATAAGCAATGGCAATCCTTCACGACGGCTTATGATCTCATCATGGATGTGCAGACTCCAGACTTCAACATCTTTCTTTGACAACTCTTCAATCAAGAAGCCAACAATAGCATAAAGGAAGGTAACTCTTATCATGGTAATTCAACTAGTGCTCTATATGCAGATCAGAAGGATAAGAAGCAGAAAGGGAAGAAGAAGGAAGAAGATGAAGAAGAGACTTCTCAAGCCAACTTCGCAAGCAAGAGCAACTGGAAAGGGAAGAAGAAAGGACCAAAGCAAGACAAAGCCAAAGGTCAGAATGTTCAACCTTGTGCCATATGCGATAAGACCAACCACACCACTCAGAATTGCTGGTTCAATGGGAAGACCCAGAAAGGAAGTGGAAGAGGTGGATATGGCAGTAATAGAAGCAGAGGTGGACAAAACTTCAACAATAACAATAGAAGCTATAATAGAAGGAACTACAAAAATTATTCAGAAGATCAACCACATGAAGACTCATTACTTCTCATGAATCTAAGCCACAAAGAAGGTAAAGAAGATGATCATTTGTTCTACATAGATTCAAGATGTTCGAATCATGTTGCAGGCAACATTGCTCTTCTATCTGATTTGGAAAGTCCAAAGCATAGACATGAAGTGCAAATAGGGGATGACACGAAGCACAATGTGGAGAAGATTGGTAATGTCAAAGCTTCCAATGGCAGGACAAACATTCTAAGTAAGGTTCTCTATGTACCCACTATCACTAAAAACCTAATAAGTGTAGGCCAAATAGTTGAAAAAGGCTTGCAAGTTAGGTTCACCCAACATGGAGCTTTTGTGGAAGATCCATGTCAAGGCTTGATGATTAACCTCAATTGGAGTACCTGCAATCCTACAATCTTGCATCTTGAATTTTTCCAACATGTCTTTAATGTACTTTCTTTGAGTAAGAAACAAACCATGATCTTTGTAGACAACTTCCAATCCTAGGAAGTAGGTAAGTGAACCCAAATCACTTATCTTGAACTCTTTTCTCATCTATTCTTTGATTCTCTTCATGCCATCTGTATCATTTCTTGTAAGTATAATATCATCTACATACACACACAAATAGATGACTTAAGAATTACTCCTTTTTATGAATAGTGATGGATCTACCTTGCTAGGTTGAAATCCTTTGTCCTACAAGAATGGCACAAGCCTGTGATTCCAAGCCCTTGGGGCTTGTTTGAGTCCATATAAAGCTTTATTAACTTTACACACATAATCAGGATATATGTGATTCTCAAAACCAGGTGGTTGTGCCATATATACCTCTTCTCTTATTCATCCATTAAGAAATACATTTTTTACATCTAATTGAAGTGCCTTCCAGTGCTTGGAAGAGGCAATACTAAGCAAAACCCTAATAGTAGGCATCTTTGCCACAGGAGAGAAGGTCTCTTCATAATCAATTCCCTAAATTTGTGCAAAGCCTTTAGCCACAAGCCTTGCCTTATACCTATTAATGGAGCCATCTGAGTTCTTCTTCAATTTGTAGATCCACCTTGAGCCTATTACTTTCATTGATGGAGACTTGGGAACCAATTCCCAAGTATTATTTGTTGGAGCAGAACAATCAACAAGTGGTGATTATATAAAGCCTAGAAATGAAGAAATGAAGAAAAGATTGAAGTCCAACTTCATGGAGTAAAGAGAAGATTCAGATAGTAAAATTCTTTAAAACATATGTACATTAGCTTTGTAAATACTTCAATATACTTGAAGTAATGACGAATCAATACTCATATGTATATATAGATATGTGTAGATGATCGTATTAAATGAGTGAGATGAAGCATAGATGAATAGATGATGTGTATTGGATGTATCATCCATCAGATGTATGAAGTGTTGAATAGAAAGAATGTTCAGAGAATTGCACGTTGATCTTTTCTCTAGTTCTCCTTCTGTGTTTGATTTTATCAGAAATCCTTCTGTACACATCTAAGTCCATAGTTAGTCTATCTATGGTTAAAGTTTGAGAGTCCAATTGCAAACAAGCTGAGAGAATTTTGTGTAGCAACATTTATATATGAGAAAGTGCTGAGTGTCTTTTGAAACAGGCGCAGATTCGATGGTTAAAGAAATGATCAGTTCTCACTGCACAGTGTAAAGTTTTACACAAGTGAGGAGTCAAAATCTAAGTTGGAAGGTAAGCCATCTATGGCTAAAAGCGTTTGCTTAAACGGGTTCTAGTTTGGGAGAACTATGTGTTAGAAGTTGCATGTGTGAAAGTCGATTCTATAGAAAGATAGTTTCAAACATAGGTGGATTGTTTGAAGCATTTCTCATAATCTGCTGAAGCTTTTGAAGTGTTTTAACTTGGAGAAGGTGTGAATACTCTAGACAACACATTCTACAAAGTTTCATCAGAAAATTTACACAAATGGTTAATCAATGAGTGATTAATGTGCAGCAGACTTTTCTGTGAAATGACTTTCTTCGCAGTTAGCTAATTTCTTGATAGTTTGGTGATTGTCTTCCAAAATTGGTTGAAGTTTGAAGTTATTCTTGATATAGAGGTGGTCTAACATGAAGAATAGCTTGTTCTTTTGGAGATTAACACTCTCCATTAGTGGTATCAGAGTAGTAAGTATCAAAATTGAGGAAAGGAAGACCCCGACTATTGCAGATATACAAATTTCACATTTTGAAGGTTCAAAAGGATAAAGTGTGGAAAAAAGACTGAAGGAAGACACATAAAGGTTATCAAAAGGATCAGAAGTAGCAACATTTAAAGCTAAGGTACATTCATTCCTTATAAGGATTAAAGATTTGATAGTACAGGTGATAAAAGGATGGGAGATAGTCTCCAAATTGAGAAGTTGGATAGAGAGAACTATCCAGCTTGGTCTATGAGAATGGAAGCTCATCTTATGAGCAAAGATCTGATGGGATACATCATAGGAGAGGAAGAAAAGCCAGATTTCAAAGATCCTAGTGTTCCAACTAGGGAGGAGCTTGCAGATATAAAGGTTTGGATGAAGAAGGATGCTCAAGCAAGGAGCATAATCTACATGGCAGTGAATGATTATTTGCTTCCTCATATCAGAGGACTTGAAAGTGCAAGTGACATTTGGAATGCTTTGGAAGAGCATTTTCAGAATACAACCAAATCAAGGAAAGCTTCATTATGGGCAGAGTTTACTACCTTCAAGAAGAAGGCTTCACAATCAATATCTGATTATGTGACAAAGATGAAAGACATTGCTGATTCTTTAGGTGCAGTTGATGAAGATATTAAAGAAGATAAGCTGGTAAGACAAATTCTTACAGGACTAAGAGGAGATGGGAAGTGGAAGCCTTTTATTTTGTCTACAGAACTTTCATTAGATCATTTCACTCCTGATCTGAATCAATTGTTAGGACATATGCTAACTTTTGAGAATGATATCAAAGGAGATGTTGATAAGAGTGCAGGTCATGCAATGTATTCTAAAGACAAGAAGAAAGCTAGCAAAGGAAAGCAACAATCAGTTGAAGCTGAAGGTACTCCAAGTCAAGCAAACTTCCTAAGAGGAAGAGGAAGTGGCAGAAGTAGAGGAAGAGGCAGAAATAACAAAGATAATGGCAGAGCTTGTTGGATATGTGGTAAGACCAATCATCTATCTCATGATTGTTGGCATAATAATCAAAGCAATGGTAATTTTAATCAGAACTTTAATCAAAGAGGAAGAGGTTGCAGATATCAGAGAGGAAACTTCAGAGGTAGAGGTGGTAGGAATTCTTTTGGAAGAGGTGGAGGAAGAAACTTCCAAAATCAATCCTATAATAACACCTACTACAATTATGCATCAGATCAGAAAGAAGATTCGACTCTTATTATGAATGCAACATGTGAAGCCTCACATGAATACATGAGAGAATTTTATATTGACTTAGGATGGAGCAATCATCTGAGTGGAAATATTACTTTGATGACTGATCTAGATCATAAGGCAATCAATCACACAGTTCAAACAGGTGACAATACAAAGCACAAAGTAAAGTCAATTGGTTCAGTTAAAGCCAAAGATGGAAGTACTATCTTGAGTAAGGTTCTATATGTTCCTACAATTCCAAAGAACTTGATTAGTGTAGGACAAATTATGGAAAAAGCATATGAGGTAAGGTTCACTAATGATGGAGTTTATGTTGAAGACCCTAGTCAAGGGTATAAACAAATTGTTACAGGAAAGAAGGAAGGAAGGCTCTTCACCTTAAAGATACAAGGTAATGTTGGACATGCTATGTTTACATATGGAGAGCAAAAGGTGTCTGAATTGGATCTTTGGCGTAAAAGACTTGGACATTTTAATGAAAGAGGTATCAAAGAAATGGTTAATAGTGGTTCAATGCTTGGATTTCCTAATGTTGCAGGTCAACACATGACATACAAATGTGAAGCATGTCAGTTAGGTAAGGCTCATAAGCAATCATATAATAAGCATGGTTTTATGTATTCAGAAAGACTTGAATTGGTACATACACATGTGTGGGGTCCTTTAAAGGACTTCAATATAAATGGTTCAAGATATTATGTCATATATGTTGATGATGCTACCAGATGGATTACAATCTATGTGATCAAAGACAAGTCAGAAGTGTTTAATACATTTAAACACTATCATGCATATGTAGAAAGAATTACAGGTCAAAAGTTGAAGAGACTAAGGTCAGATGGAGGGGGAGAGTATTTCTCTAATGAGTTCAGTGATTATTTGTGGAATGTAGGTATAAAGAGAGAGGTTACTTGCAGGTACTCTCCTCAACAAAATGGGGAAGCAGAAAGAAGAAACAAAACTCTTGTTGAGTTTGCAAGGTCAATGATGAAGGAGAAAAATTGCCCTAATTATTTGTGGATTGAGGCTGTGAACACAGCCACATATTTGGTCAATAGGTTACCATGTAAAGCCTTGCAGGGTGTGACACCATATGAATCTTGGTGGGGTAAGAGACCTACCTTGCATATGTGCCATCACAATTGAGGCATAAATTGGAACCTAAAGCAGAGAAGTATGTATTCATTGGTTATGATAACAAGCAGATGGGTTATAGGTTGTGGAGTCCATCCACAAAGCAATTCCTTGTGTCTAAGGATGCTACATTTGATGGCAAGGTACTTGGTATGTAGGTACACTTAATGTTCATGCAGATGTTGAAGAAGTTGTGAATCAAAAGAAAGGTAAATCAAAGGTTCAGATATTTGATGAAGATGAGAACAATGAAGTACAGGTTGAAGTTGAAGAAATGCCAAGGTGTGATCCAAAATGTGATGAACCAGAAACTTCAAGAAGTGGAGAAGTCAGAAGGTCATCTAGGCACAAATGGCAGCCTACAAATACTTCATTCTTGACTACTAAAGATTATGCTTACATGTTAAAAGCAGATGAAGATCCATCCAGATATGATGAAGCCAAAGGAAAGAAGAATTGGGAAAAAGCTATGCAAGAGGAGTATGATGCATTGATGGAAAATGAAACTTAGGATTTGGTTCCTAAACCAAATAATCAAAAGATCATTGGATGTAAATGGGTCTACAAAACAAAAAGGTTTGTAGATGGAAGTATATCTAGGTACAAAGCCAGACTTGTTGTAAAGGGATATGCATAGACATATGGTGTAGACTATGATGAAACTTATAGTCATGTTGCAAAAATGACAACCATAAGGACTCTCATAGCAATTGCTACTTGCAAAGGTTGGAAATTATCTCAATTAGATGTGAAGAATGCGTTTTTGAATGGTTTTATTTCAGATGAAGTCTATATGGAAGAATCAGATGGTTTCAAAGATCAAGTGTATCCAAATTATGTGTGTAAGCTCAAGAGAGCTCTGTATGGTTTGAATCAGGCCCCAAGGGCATGGAATTATAGGCTTGTAAAGTTCTTGAAAGAACTTGGATTTCAAGCTTCAAAGGCAGATAGTAGCTTGTTAGTCAAAGCAAGTGAGGATGGATTTATTTATGTTTGTATTTATGTTGATGACATAATAATTACAGGAACAGATGACAAAGGTATTCACATGATTAAGAAGCAGATGGAGAAAGAATTCAAAATCAGTGATTCGGGAAATTTGTCATTCTTTTTGGGAATGGAGATTTCATATACTCAGCATGGAGTATATGTAACTCAAGAAAGGTATCTGAAAAATTTGCTAACCAAATTTAAAATGGAAGATTGCAGGATAGCACCAACTCCAATGGAAGTGAATCATAGATTGGCTAAATATGGAGGAGAGGAATTCAAAGATATGAAGCTCTATCAGAGTTTGGTGGGTAGCTTGATTTATGCTACATTAACAAGACCTGACTTATCATATGCAGTTGGAGTTCTATCTCAATTCATGCATTGTCCTAGAAAGGAACATTGGATTGCAGGACAAAGAATACTTAGGTACATCAAGGGAACACTTAAAGAAGGATTGTACTATGGGTTTACTTCAGATACAAGAGTCAAAATATATAGTGATGCAGATTGGGCAGGTAATTCTGATGATAGAAGATCAACACATGGATACTTGTGTTATGTGGGAGATAAGCTAATTTCATGGTGCTCCAAGAAGCAACATAGAGTTGCTTTATCATCTATAGAAGCAGAATACAAAGGTATGGTAGAAGCTGCAAAGGAAGTAATATGGTTAAAGACTCTTATGAAGAGTTTTGATATTGTTCAAAGTACTCCTATCATTTGTGGAGACAATATGAGTTCTTTATATTTGGCAGCAAATCGTGTGTTCCATGCCAGAACTAAACATATTGAGATACAGTATCATTTTTTGAGAGAGAAGGTTGTTGATAAAGAAATAGAAGTTATGCATACTCCTACAAAAGATCAACTTGCAGATATGATGACAAAAAGCTTGGATGGACCAAAGTTGCAGAGGTTTAAAGATATGGCAGGAATAAAGAAGATGCACGTAATCACAATTGATGATTGAGGGGGAGCTATTGGAGCAGGACAATCAAAAATTGGTGATTATATAAAGCCTAGAAATGAAGAAATGAAGAAAAGATTGAAGTCCAACTTCATGGAGTAAAGAGAAGATTCAGATAGTAAAATTATTTGAAACATATGTACATTAGCTTTGTAAATACTTCAATATACTTGAAGTAATGATGAATCAGTACTCATATGTATATATAGATACGTTTAGATGATTGTATTAAATGAGTGAGATGAAGCATAGGAATAGATGATGTGTATTGGATGTATCATCCATCATATGTATGAAGAGTTGAATAGAAAGAATGTTTAGAGAATTGCACGTCGATCTTTTCTCTAGTTCTCCTTCTGTGTTTGATTTTATCAGAAATCCTTCTGTAGACATCTAAGTCCATAGTTAATCTATATATGGTTAAAGTTTGAGAGTCCAATTGCAAACAGGCTGAGAGAATTTTGTGTAGGAACATTTATATGTGAGAAAGTGATGAGTGTATTTTGAAACAGGCGCAGATTCGATGGTTAAAGAAATGATCAGTTCTCAGTGCACAGTGTAAAGTTTTACACAAATCAGAAGTAAAAATCTAAGTTGGAAGGTAAGCCATGCATGGCTAAAAGCATTTTCTTAATTGGGCTCTAGTTTGGGAGAACTATGTGTTAGAAGTTGCGGGTGTCAAAGTCGATTCTATAGAAAGATAGTTTTCAAACATAGGTGGATTGTTTGAAGGATTTCTCATAATCTACTAAAGCTTCTGAAGTGTTTTAACTTGGAGGAGGTGCGCGTACTCTAGGCAACACATTCTACAAAGTTTCATCGGAAATGTTACACAAATGGTTAATCAATGAGTGATTAATGTGCAGCACACTTTTCTGTGAAATGACTTTCTTCACAGTTAGCTAATTTCTTGATAGTTTGGTGATTGTCTTCCAAACTTGGTTGAAGTTTGAAGTTATTCTTGATATAGAGGTGGTCTAACATCAAGAATAGCTTGTTCTTTTGGAGATTAACACTCTCCATCATTATTCTCCTCAAGAGCTTCAATTTCGTCTTCCATTGCATGCCTCCATTCTGATTTCTTCTTTGCTTCCTCAAATGTTCAAGGTTCGTCTTGATTTATGTCCTGTGCTAGATAGATTGAATGTCACTTTCTTTTCTCCCTCATGGACCTTCTTATGCCATGATGTGATGATTCTGCCTCTTGTCCAAGTTCTTGCATTTTTGCTTTACCTTTAGACTTCCACATTTTGATTCTTTTCATACTGAGTTGCTTCATCATCTTCTGAGGTATCCTGCTCTTCAATTTTAGAAGAAGTATCCTTAACAAGTTTTGAAAATCTTCTTCAAAATCATAAGGTAGGTTGACCTTTCTATATGAATCTTCATACCAAGAACTATTCTCATCAAATACTACATCTCTACTCACCAAAAATCCTTTGGTTGTTGGGTTGTATAATATGTAGCGCTTTTGATTGTTGTCATATCCAATGAAGACACACCTTTTTGCTTTGGGATCCATCTTGCCTCTAACCTTTTTAGGAACATGAGCAAAAGCAACACATCCAAAAATCTTACAATGATCCAAGCTTGGTCTTCTTCGATTCCAAGCCTCATATGGTGTCATGCTATCAAGTGATTTTGAAGGTAACCTGTTAATCAAATAAGTGGTTGTGGATACAGCCTCAACCCATAAGTAATTAGGTAAGTACTTTTCATTTAGCATAGGCCTTGTAGCTTCAACAATTGTCCTATTCCTTCTTTCTGCCACTCCATTTTGCTCAGGAGTGTACCTTGTAGTGATCTCTCTTTTGATTCCTCTTTCTTGAGGAAAGGTGTCAAATTCATGGGAGAAGTATTCTCCCCCTCCATCTAACCTTAGCCTTTTTAGTGTTTTACCTGTTTGATTCTCCACAAGAGCCAAATATCTTCTGAAGCATGAAAAGAATTCATCTTTGTGTTTCATAAAGTATAATATAGTCCACCTATGGCAATCATCAATGAAGGAGCCATAATACCTTGATCGAGATACTGAAGCATCCTTGTTAGGCCCCCATACATCTGTATGAACCAACTCCAAGAGATCTCCATGCATATATCCTTTCTTCATGAATGGTAACTTGTGAGACTTTCCAAATTGACATGCACTACACTTATAAATCATGTGTTGTTTTGACAACTTAGGGAGTCCAAGTACACTTTGGTCCCTGCAAATTTTCTTTAATGATCTTTCACCAATATGTGCTAACATTTTGTGCCATACTTCCAAGTTTGTGAGTGTCTTACTACCATAATTAAAGAGAGCAATGTTTCTAGTGTCTTGTAATTCGAATATGAACAATCTACTTGTCTTTTCAGCTTTTGCAATTCTTCTGAATCCTTGACTTGGATCTTCAACAAATGCTCGTGCTTTTGTGAACCTGACTTGCAACCCTTTCTCTACTATCTGCCCAACACTTATCAAATTCTTTGTAATGGTAGGGACATAGAGTACCTCACTGAGTAAGTTTATGTTTCCATTAGGTGCTTTGACATTTCCTATTTTCTCCACAAGGTGTCTTGTATCATCTCCTATTTGTACCTCATGCTTGTTCCTTGGATCTTCTAAATCTCATAGGAGGGCCACATTTCCTGCCACATGATTTGAAGAACCTTAATCTATGTAAAAAACATGCTCATCAGATTTACCTTGTGGCATGGCCATATTCATGATTAGCAATGAGTCCTCTTGATTTGAGTCTTCTGTGTACTTATTGAAGTCTCTTCTTCCCCTATTGCCTCCTTGATAGTTTGAATGGTTGTGATTGTTGTAGTTGCCATGGTAATGGTCGAACCTTCCTCTTGAGTAGCCATAACTTCCTCTATTGTAGCCTCTGCCTCTTTGATTCCTAGAATTCCTAAAGCAATTTTCAGTTGTATGATTATTTAATCCACAAATAGAGCATGAATTAGAGTCTTGGGATCTCCCCCTGCCTTGTCTTCCTCCTCTGCCTCTACCTCTACCATATCTTCCTCTACCTGCATAGTTAGCTTGATGTGTACCTGCTTCATCATCCACTTTCTTTCCTCTTCCTTTGTTTTCTTTGGACTTGCTTTTATTAGTATACAAAGCTGAATATTGATTAACTTTGGAGATTTCTCCATTCTTGATAAGCTTGGACTCTTGAGTAAGTAGTTGTCCTATGAGTGCCTTGAAATTTGGTACATGCATATCCATGTATAGATCCATAGCTGTGGTGAATGCTTCCCACTTGTCATCTTCCTTCAAGCCATTGATGACCTTCCTTACAATTTTCTCTTCATCTATTACCTCTCCAATGCTTCCCAACTGATCTGCTATGTCCTTGAGCTTTGTGACAAAATTAGTCACATTTTGTTTGGGAGCTTTCTTGATAGTTGTGAACTCTAGCCATAGTTGATGCTTCCTGGTCTTTGTACTTGAAGAGAAGAAGGCTTCAAGTGCAATCCACACTTCTTGAGATGTTTTACAACTTCTAATGTGAGACAACAAGAAATTTGAGATAGATTTGAGGAGATAAGACCTTGCAAGTGCATCCTTGGAGCACCATGTGCTCAATCTTTCTTGCTCTTCTTGTGTTGGTTGCCTTTCGTTCTTGAAACTTGGCATAACTTCATCTCTAGCTATATAACCATATAAATTCCTTCCTTGAAGATAAGCTTCCATCCTTAATGACCAAGCTGAGTAGTTATCTCTATCCGATTTGTCAATTGATGAAGGAAATCCATCTGCCATGTTGTCCAACCTTGCTCTGATACCACTGTAAAGAGATGGATTTGTAGTTGATGAAGATGAAGAGGTGGTGCAAAAAATTTGCACTACACCATCCAAATGGACTTTAGAGATATGTGGTGGGACCTTTTAGCTTGCCAACAGATGTATTAGACACCCTATGTACCTTGGAAGATCACTCTCAAAAATTTCAATCAAAACAGATAAGTTGGAGTAGATTCAAGAGCCAAAAACTTGCTATTTATGTTCATACACATGTCCAAAGTTTTGAACAATTCTTTGGCCACAACAACAATTAACTTAATTGCTTTAGGGGAACTCTTATACACATTAAGCTAACTATCATGAGTGATTTAATAAAAAAGATGAACTACACAAAGAGAAACAAACTTATCAAGTCATAGCATGACCCCGCTTTTCCCGGGTTGCAATAGTACTCAGACCCATGATCAGTAAAATGCAAATATCTCAAGCTTTAAGAATCAAATGATTATGAAATTGTGTAAGACAATATGTTGAATCTAACAAGCATTAATTCAAAGAAAATGGTGAAGTACACACTGAGAAACAACTCTGACACAATGACTGTTCTAAGAGAGTGCTGCCAGAGAAGAAGAAAACCAAGTGACATAGTTGACTTCAAATGATCATAGCTGAAGATTGAAATATTCAATTGTAATGAAAATTGGTGAGCCTCCAATAGACTTAGAGAGATAACTTTACCAAGTTAAATCATTGAAAATGATTCACCAAGCTCATGGAAATCATCTCTGCAATCTGACTGAGAAAACTGAGAGATATGGCAATGAACAGTACACTTCACAAGAACATGAAGATATGAACTCAAACGATCATGAAAATGAAAGTATATTGATTGTACAATACAATGGACTTACTGATACATATGTGTGCCTTGGAATCACACCAAGCTCAGCTCTTGGAGATCTTCACTTCACCACGACTAAAATTGCCATGTATGTATAGTTGATCTTGGGAGCCTAACTTCCCTCAATCACTCTTCAATCTATTAGTGATTGATTTGATTCTCCAACTACCATCAATCATGAACTCGTGGCTTCTCTTTCCTCTTTTGATGAAGTGGACTCAAGCACTTAAGATTCTTTCACTTTTACATAAAGTAAAACTCCAAAAAGTTACAAGAGGTAGTTCACAAGTGAACTTTACATTGTCTTCATTTTAAAGCTTCTTCTATGACTTTGTGGGACTCAAGCCAATACTTAGGTTTGTCATAGACTTGCTCCAACAAATTCTTCCCCTGATTGTGTTGCATCACTCCCTATCTCTCCTTCTTCAATGCTCATTCTCCACCATGCACTCTTTTGAGCACAAGGTGGACCACCCCATCCCCCCCATTATCTCCATTAGACTCTTCCAAACTCTCCCGCTCTGAAGATGTTGATATCCCTGACTTGTTGTCACCTTTAGTCCCTGACATTTTGGTGTAAATGATTACTACAGTCTCCATGAGTTTGGTCGCCTCAAAACCTATCTCATGCACATTCAATCCCTCATCTCTCATGATTTGGACTATTACCACCAAACCTCTAGCCCCATACGAGACCACAATGAATGGTTACATATTAGAGAAGCATGAGATCCTTTCAAATCCAATGTTTTCACTCCATCTGATAAAGAACCAAAAGAGGCCGAATAATTTTCATCTTTTTGTAGTTGATCTTTTTTAGTTTAAGTCATCCGTGCATGCTAGTGTTAGGGTCATCGGATGCCAAACTTGTTCTATAAATAATAACTTGGTGAAACATCTTGCCAAAGTAGTGGATAAATGTAATTGTTAAGATCAATAAAATACCTCTCTATCTCAAGGTACATAGAGAGAGAGAGAGATAAGTACTAGACATGTCGAAATGTTAGTCTACAATATCATAGAAGAGTACTTTGTTAATTGATTCACTATGATCAAAGTGTTTGATTCTTGGTATTAGGTAATGAATAACTGTTTTGCTTATCTCTAAGTGTTGGTGAAAAGGTGATTCTATGGATAGTCAAGTTTGATCCGTGTATCTATAAAATTTGGTATAAAATATAAGTTTTGATAGTGTATTCGATAATTGTTAAGTAACTCAATGCTAAGTACCTTGGGAGAAACACAAGGATCAATTATTTACTAGATTTTGCAACTGAGGAACCCTATAGACCTATCCTATTCCCTCATTAGTCTGGACCAAAGGTTAACAACACCTAGCAACATTAGCATGAATTATTTTGGATAATAAAAACATGAAAATTTTGTTTTCACCTTGAAGTGGAGACTGCTCCTCATCAGGTGAGAGGATTTGACATGAATCTTTTATAAAGACAACATCTAGTATCATACCACCAATCCATGTAATTATCATAACTTGACATAGTTGTGGGTTACGACTATTGATAAACCACTAGGTGATGATATCATTTGGTAAGTTAGCATTTGCTTGAGGCAAGTATCGAAGATGAGCACAAGAAATTATGGCATACTCTTGCACTCCTTGGTTTGATTTTGTTTGTTGTTCTATAGGAACAACAAAAAAAAATGTAGCAAAAGTTTTTGCTAGAGTTCACCTCGACGCAGATTTCTCTTAAATGGCTGAATACAATGACCTCAACATTTGATAGCATGTAGATGACTTCAAGCTGAATCCAAAGAGCTTTGAATCACTGAATTTGGTGGAGAATTGACCGAGATATGCCCTTGACAAGTTGACAGACTTTTGAGTAGACTAGTAGAGAACTCAGAGATGAATGATGTAAATGTATCTATTAATGAACACTTGTATACAATCCCATTGGCATGAATAACATTGCCTAATGGTGTAGAGAGGTGTAGGCTATAGTGTAGTCCTCACACACACTCAAAATCAGTAAAATGAAGCTCGGGAGTGATCTCTCTTACCCGCGACTTTTCATGTCCATTTTTATAGGAAATGAGTAAACGTTTGAATTCAAATTCAAACTTTTGGCTCCCTATGATCTAACTCCTATATCCTAGGAGATATTCCTTCAATCAAATGAGCTACTTTTTCCACGACTCACTTTGGTAGGTGATTACAAAAGATTCTAAGTCAATTTGACTTTTACAATGAGATAAAGTGGCAATTAACCATTAGCAAAGATTCCTATGCTTCTTCACATATGTAGAGTCTTCAAGATATCTTCCAAGCCAAATGTGTAGGCTTGTGATTTACTCCAACAATAATGAAGGAGAATTAATATTGGACCAAAACAATGAATATTTTTTGGTGTGTGCACTACAAATTAATAGAGATGTGGAAGAAGAGCAAGACATTGAGTTGATTGAACAACAAGAGCAGGTTTGGCTAGAAGATTCGAGTCAATCATATGATGACACAGCATTGAGCAATCTTGAGAGCATGAGCAATTTGAGATCCAAAGTAGGTAGGGAAGTAGATGTCAAGGTTTCCCATAGTGAGGAAGATAGAGCACTTGCTAGTAACGTTTCATGAGCCAAGGATACTCTCACCAATACTACTCAAGAGGTAGGAGGGGTTGAGAGACAGAAAATTGATTTGGAGAAAAGGAAATCCATGATGAATATTCTCCTAAACATAGTCCTTTGCATGATGAGGAGTTGAAAATATGTGAATGAATGCCTAATGAAGATGTGTATGAAGAATGCTTGATTTTGGTTGATTCTGAAGAATTATTTTTAATGGGTGTGCATGATAATGTTTTATCTCAAGATGCTTTTGTTTATTAGACATATGCTAGCTTGGATTGGCATGATTTTGATTATACACAATTAAATGAATTATCTTCATATGATGAGTGTATTGTGAAGAGAATTGTGAAAATAAACCAATTCAAATGAATGCACTTAGTATTGAAATGGATGACTTTTTATTTCAAATGATTTAATTGAATATGATGTTACTAATATTTCTTACGAGTTTATGAGTACAAGTATTGATCAAGAGTCGATTGAAGATTTTGAGTCAGAATGGATTGTGAAAAAGGCATCTATCTTTGAGTTGTTTGTAACATTGTATTAATGATGGATTTTCATGAAGTTTTTTTCATGGATTTCATATTATACATATAATTTCATTTTGGTTTAATATTTCTCATCTTTTTCTTAAATTGTATGAGTGCAAAAAATGATGAAGTGAAGACAATGGACATGATAAACAAAAAATGAAGTTGTGAGAAACATTTTCATAAGTTATCCTAGCTAACCTTGATCTATTGGCACCATTAGAGTTGCGTTCCATTCAAAGTATGCACGTGCTAATTTATAGAGAGCACACATTCTAATTCATGTAGGTGCATATTCATTTCAACAAGCAATGGATTTTTATATATCATGAATAAGATTAGGTTTGAGGTGTGAGAGGAGGTGAGAGAAGCATAGAAAATGCATTTACAAGTGAAATTGAGAGTGAACGTATGAGTAAAGTGATGAGAAAAGAGAGTTTCTTTGTTTAAAAACCATGAGAACAATTTCCATGTTTGCACCATGATTGAAAATGATTGCAGGTATAGTATGCATGAAATATATATAAGTGCACGTGTGCTTTAAAACATATAGGTGCATGTCCAATTACATGTTAAGTGAATTATAAATGCATGACGAAGTTTTTTGTTTGAGTTTGCATGAAAATGCCTCATTATCAAATGCCTAATATCGTAACTATGCACCATTGGGTCTTTAAATGTGGATGAATCATACATGTATAGGGCCCACTATATGGCCCCCCATAGGCACATGTGGTCGATAACCCATGCAGTTGATTTTGCTCACCATACTTGGTTTTTTATATGTGTTGCAAAGATAATGATTAATGGTGGTGTTTTCAAAGTTCATACAAGTTTGGAGGGGCTGGATATCATGAAGATTTCATCTCCATAGATTCATTCTTAGGTTGTTTATTTTGGTGGATGAAATAGAAACTTTTCATGCAGAACTTCTTCTTTGATGATAAGTCCATCAAAGCATCCTAAGGACTAATAAACATATGGATAATCTTTGTGTTCTTCTGACATATAATTTTCTCATTAAGGAAAGATTGATGAGGTCCATCGGGCATTAACGTTTAGGCCTCTACTTATATGGGTTGATCGGTGTACATAATTTGAAAGGAGGAAAAGTTTCTTTTCGGGGGAAAATGTGATATCATTGGTCTTTGGTTGCAACTGTCGGCAAGCTCATGAAAAGGAATGATGAAAGGAGACTAGTATCTGATTTTGGGGGAAAAAAATTGCCCTTTGTTAGAAGGGAAGGCAGATGAAGGGTCGTGGCAGAGACACGTCGAAGGTTCGACTTTTTCGGAAAGTCACGCAAGGGTATAAGAAAATTTGATCATGCAAGATTCTTTTCTAACAGTTATATGCTACTCTTAAGGGAAAAAAAAACAACGGATAGAGGAAGACAACGTGGCTATAGCTGTGTGAAGACAACGTGTCTGAGAAATCCATTAACGGAGTCACGATCGTTATTCAAGAAGGTAGGAGATATTCAGAGATGAGAAGACTTACGTGGATCAATAAAGGGAGGATTCCATTTTAAATGCAACCGCTGATCAATAAATGGCGGATTCCATTTTAAAATTGATGCGCATGCTCTCGTTGATGAAGTAGAAGGTTGTAACTCTTCCGAACATGGTTATAGTCAAAGTGCCTCTTAGAAGTTTACGTTACAACCAAAGCAAAACAACGTGTTTAAAGATAAGGGATTAGAGAGAGCTGAATGCTCGGAAAACCCACATAGACTGCTTGTGGACGATATTCCTAGTGAAGATGATGAAGAAGAGTCATTCATTATTGACAGAACCTCCTTGGACAGTTGGCAAGAACATCTGTTGGGTAGGGTTGTGATAGGGCTTTGTCACGGCCCCAGACCGCCGCATGATGTGCTTAAAAGCTGGATAAAATCCCACTGGGAAGCTAGGGGGTTAATGGTTAAGCACATCCAGTATTGTCCAAACAACTTCTACCTCTTCTTTTTTTGAAGAGGCTAACAGTGCCTTGCAGGTTATCACTGAAGCTCAATGGCTTATCAGGAATATCCCCATGTCTTTTTTCAAATGGCATGTTGGTTTTAACCCCAAGGGCCCAAAGCCTACTAAGATCCCTGTTTGGGTTGAATTCCCTGAGCTTCCCATAGACTTTTACCCATGGATTGAGCAACTTGGAAATATGATCGGCAGAGTTTTGGGTCAAAAATCCAGAAACAGTATTATAAATAGAAATAGATGTATCCAAAGAGATCAAGACTCAAATAGTTATCAAGGATTCTCAGGGTAAGAAGTTACACACACAAAGGATTATGTACCGAAATCTACCTAACGCCTGTTACAATTGTTATAAGCAGGGTCATTTAATTCGGGATTGTCCCCTCATCATCTCGCGGAACGAAGAAGGTAATCATGACAAACAGGTATTACAGTCTGCTAATAATAATTCCCCCAATGTTTCGGGAAAAAAACATGTTCAAAAACCTAAAAAAAAGACTTTCAAGTCAGATAACCCATATGATATTTTGCTAGAAAACATATCTAATCCTTTTGATGACAACAACAATACAGGTGGAGCTCCATCTGTGGAAGAACAGGTTGAGAACATTGATCCCAATATGGATGTTACAGGTAATACCAAGTCTGCTCAGGCAGGTAAAGATGACCATTGCTCTGCAGGGAACTGGAAAGTTATTGGTAAAAAAAATAAGGTTATACATGAATCAGCATGTCTTAGGGATAACCCGTGTTTTTCTCAACAGATTAATGATGTGCCCCCCCCCTCTATTGATCAATTCAGTAAGGAACTTCATGCGATGGATCAAGACTCAATCAATTGTATGGATGAGGATGGGGATCATTGTGAAATTGTTCCCATGTCTCAGGATGTGGTCTCTATCACTGATAACAATAAGGTAAATAAGCCTAAAAGGAAGGAAGCAGTCAGGTTATCCTCCTCCGCGCCCAAGCCGACTAAAAATAGTCGTAAATGAGTTTTCTGTTTTTGATGTTTGATCTTAAAATAATCTCTTTAAATGTAAAAGGGTTGACAGATGTTGTCAGGCCCAAAATGATTAATTGCTGGTTTAAGTTGCTTCCCTACATGCCTGATGTTATCTGCTTACAGGAAGTCAAATTGGGTGGAGATAATTTGCTTTGGCATCTGAACATTCTGGCCTCTAATTTCACCTGGTTTTACACCAGCCACAATGGTGGCAAAGGTGGTGCAGTAGTTGGTCTGTCAAGTTCTATTTCTAAGTCTGTTAAGGATGTTGTTCTTAGTAACTCCCATCAGTGGTGTGCTGTTAAGCTGGGAGATCCGTTTAATTGTGCTATTATTTCTGTGTATGCTTCTAACTTGTGTGCTGAAAGGAAAGGCTGTTGGGATGAGCTATGTTCTTTTGATAGTCCTGTTATTCTGGCTGGGGATTTTAACATGGTTACTTCTAGGCAAGATAGATGGGAAAGAAAAGGGAACTGTATTTTTGGCTCTGAAAAACATTCCTGGTTTAAGTTATGTAATCAACTTGACTTGTCTGACCTTTCTTGTAATTCTGGTTTTTCCTGGTCTAACAAACAAGTTGGGGACAACTATAGAGCGGCTAGGCTTGATAGATGTTATGCGAGTACGGAGTTTGCCCAAGAGTGCTGGGATATTAGTTGCAAGATTGATCATTCTCTGCTTGTTTCGGATCATAAACCCCTTTTTTTGACCTTCAGAAAAGGCACTCCTAACTATAGAACTGGTCGGCCTCACATTGATTATAGTCTTCTCAAGATTCCCAGTATATTGGCTCGTACTAAGGATATCATCACCCACTTTTTTAAGGTTGATAGTTCCCCTTCTGCTGCTTGGGAGCATTCTGTTTACGAGATTCAAAAGCTGTTCACTGCTTATAGGAAGCATGCCTTGGAGTTGAGGACTCAGAGGAGACTTGCGCTTATGAATCAGTTAAATGCCTTTGATGTTAACTCTAAAGAGTATATTGATTGCTCTGTGAGATTGAGTAAAGAGAGGTATCTGGAAGCTAGGAGCTCCCTTGCTATTTCAAGAGAATTCTGGAGTGAGAACATGGATCGGAACAACAAACACATGTTTGCTATTATGAAAAAGAGGAAAGTTAGGGACTTTGTCCCCCCGATTAAGAAAAGTGATGGGAGTGTTACCTCCAATATGGAAGAGACTCTGCATGAGGCCAAGAGATTCTTTATGGATGTTTTCTCTGTGTCTCCCAAGTGGGGGGAGGGTATCCAGAGGGCCAGGGCTACTATTGCTTTAAAAAGGAAAAAAATGGTTCCTGAGTGCCTGGTTTCCATTCTGGACCTGCCCCTCTCTGATGGTGAGATCAAAGAAACTATCAATAAATTGAAACCTGGAAAATCTCCTGGGATGGATGGTCTGCCTAATGAATTTTTTATCATTCTTAAGGATTTTCTCACTCCTTACATTCTCTTGATATGGGAAGAGGTTTCTAGTAAAGGTTATCTCCCTTGCTCTATTAACACTGGGGTTATTAAGCTTATTCATAAGAGAGGTCCCAAAGATGACCTTAACAACTGGAGGCCCATCACCTGCCTAAATACCATGTACAAAGTCTTTGCTGCTACTCTTGCTAGGAGGCTTAGCCCTTTGATGAACCAGCTTATCCTCCCTGAACAAAAAGGCTTTATTAAAGGTAGGTTTATTCTTGATGCTATCATCTCCCTTTGGGAAGGCATGGATTATGCTAAGGATTCTGGCCAAGATTATTATTTCTTTAAAATTGATTTTGACAAAGCCTATGACAGGATTGAGTGGGATTTTGTTTTACAGTCCCTTCATGACTTAGGAATGGGAAGGAGATTTATAAAATTTGTGAGTACTCTGTTTGGAAATGCTTTCTCTAGAGTCTCTATTAATGGTCATATGTCTGAACCTTTCAAGTTAACTAGATCTATAAGACAAGGGTGCCCTTTGGCCCCTCTTCTTTTTGCCATTGCTAGTGATGCTTTGGGTTGGTTAGTGAAGGATGCCCTGAATGAAGGTTAAATGAATGGAGTGTGCATTCCTAACTCTCCTGCCCCTCTTTGTCTGCAGATGTTCGCTGATGATACCAATGTAGTTTTAAAAAATGATAACCAATCCCTAACCAAGTTCTTGGATTGTTTGGATGTTTTTTGTCTGGCTAGTGGCTCTAGGGTCAACCACAGTAAAACTGGCTTCAAAGCCTCTGATAATACTATTCCTGTCATCATTTCCCAACTTGGTTGTAGTATTATAAAAGAAGGAGTGATTTTTAGGCTCCTGGGGATCCCTATGGGCTTCAATGTTTCTTTTGGTCAAAGGTGGGATTGGGTCTGTGACAAATTTAAAAAAGGTCTGGCTATGTGGTATGATTCTAATTCCTCCCTTCCCCATCGTTCTTTCATTCTCAATCATTATCTTTTACCTAAACTTGTCTACTTCCTGTCTTGTTGGACTCCGTCCAAAAAGCAGCTTAATCAGGTAATCTCGCTGGCCAAAAGATTCTTATGGGGGGGTGCTGCCAACAGAAAGAAAATTGCCAAAGTTCCTTGGGATATCTGTTGCATGAATAAAGAAAAAGGGGGATTGGGGCTGAGGTGCCCAAAAAAAATGGCTAACATCCTGTCAGCTAAATGGATTCTTAGAAGCATTGACAACAATGAGATATGGGCTTCTCTGATTCAAAGATCTGTTAACAAATTTTTTTTGACTAACTACAGGGCCTGGAATAATATTAATCTTTGGGACATTATTACCTGCCCTCACCCCATCTCCCCTGTTGGAAGTCCTCTGGTGTGTAGGTTCTGGAATTCTTGGTTCAAAGCTAAAAGTGTTTTCTGTCCTAATGACAAGATGTCTTTCATGGCTCAGTACTATCTGCAGGAATCTCCTTGGCTTGGTTGGCTGGCCAATAGAAACAATGGGAACATTTCTATCAAGGAACATAAATGCCATAAGAAGCATGGTTTCAAAACTTGGAAAGACTATATGACTAATGTGAAGTTGAGATCTGATTATGATCTGGTTAGTAGGACTAATGCTTCTGCTGCCTGTTTGCAGGTCTTGCTGTCCCACAAGGAGATGCTAGATGATCAGATAACGCAATGCAACTGGAAAGAAATAAATCTCCATGAAGTTGCTGAGTACATCTACAAAAACTTCAAGAATAAGAAGGACTCTATGGATTTGGTCACTTCCAAATTGAACAGATTGTGGATGTTGAATTGGTCTTCTGCTCAATGGGCCTACAGGTTTAAAGCTCTGTGGGCCTACCCTGAAAGCAGCAAACAATCTTGTCTTCAATGGTTGATAATTCATCAAGGGCTTTGGGTGGGCCCCAGAGTCAGGAAAATATTTATTGATGGTGGTAAATGTACATTTTGTGGCAGGGTGGAGGATGTTTATCACCTCTTCTTTGACTGTTATCATGCTAAGCCTTTCTGGAAGTGTGTTGACAACTTTCTCAACTCAAGGAAAGCTCCCAAACTTCAAAGGATGGATGCGTTGATCGGATGCTGTAAAAATATGGATATCCTTCTTTGGAACAACTGGCGTGGTCAAATTCTGTGGGCCATCTGGCTAAGTAGAAATAATCATACTTTTGGTATGGGGAGGAAAAATTTTATCATTCCCCTACATCACTCTCGGAAAAGAGTTTCTGATAACTGTATCAAGAGAATCACCAAACCCTCTCTTCCCTCACATGATATTCATTGTATCCTAGCTTCCCATAAATACACAATATGGAAAGTGATTTTGAGCCAGTTGTATTCCCCTTGCAAGTTTGCAATGATTGCAACCTTGTAACTTAGGGTGGTCTGGTGCTCCTGCCCCCTGCACATGTACATTTTACCCTGTTAATTTATATTTTCCTGTTTTTCTCAAAAAAAAAAAAACAACGTGTTCAAAATGGCGTATGATGGGGAACAATGTTTTTGCTAGCCGCGAGAGATGACCTAGCCGCGATCAGACCTGTGTACTGAGGTGCGAACTTCCTCAGACCGTCCTCCTCCTCTCTAGAGGGGGAGGGTTGTTCCTGTGTGCGCGTGTCTAGTCCTTTTCTGTGTCAATGGCTCTCTTCGAAGCATTAAGAAATGGTATTTCAGTCCTTGGAGAAGAACAAAGTAACATGCAGCTTGGTTGCTTTCCCGTTGCTCATGGCAACTCAAAAGATCTTGCTGATGGACGGTGTCATGGAGTAGAACCTGAAGAAAACTCTGGCAAAGCTCCCACTGACCAGTACAGAGCAGAACGGCAGGCCCCTCGCCAATGAAATCATATGCGGATCAAACCAGAGCTAATGTTGCCCACCAAGATGCTTTCTATGACATTCATCGGTTTGCAGGTAACATCTTCAACACTGTGTCGCCTAATAAAGGTAAGGACAAGGTCTTTGATAGCCCCCATGAACTTGTTTGCGATAATGTTCCTAGTGATGAAGATGAAGATGCCTTAATCATAGATAAATCCTCATTAGATAGTTGGCAAGAGCATCTGAGTGACAGAGTTGTTATAGGTCTCTATCATGGTCCTAGGCCATCACAAGAAGCTTTGAAAGCTTGGATCAAAACCCATTGGGAGTCGAGAGGTCTTATGGTAAAGCATATCGAGTATTGCCCCAACAATTACTTCATGTTCTTCTTTGAAAATGCTAACAGTGCCCTGCACGTTATAAGTGAAGGACAGTGCCTTATCAGAAGTATCCCTGTTTCCTTTTTCAAATGGTTCATAGGGTTTAACCCTAAAGTGATGGAGAGTGTTAATCTCCAAAAGAACAAGTTAACCTTGAATTTAGACCACCTCTATATCAAGATCAACTTTAGACTCCACCAAATTTAGAGATCATTCACCAATTTATCAGAAAATTGATTATCCTGAAAAATTTAACTTCTCAGAAAAGTCTGCTGCAGATTAATCCTTAATTGACTCATCAATCCTGTAAAGTTTTTGATAAAACTTTGCACAATACTTCGCCTTGAGATTGTGCACCTTCTCCAACTTAAATCTCTGCAAATGATTTAGTATACTCTGAGAAATCACACAAACAAGTTACCTATGTGTAAAACACCTTCTCTGTAGTAGCGACTTTGACACCTGCAACTTCTTAGCTACAGTTCTCACAATGTCGAACCCGTTTATCAAGATCTTTTAGCCATAGATGGCTTACCTTCCAACTTAGATTTTAAGCCCTCACTTGTGTAAAACTTCACACCACATACTGAGAAATGTTCATTTCTCTGAACATGAAATCTGCGCCAGTTTTGTCAACTCTCAGAACATCTTCACATATGAATGTTCCTAAATAAAATTCTCTCAACCTGATTACAATTAACCTCTCAAATTCTAGCCATAGATAGATTAGCTATGGACTTAGATACGTGCAGAAGGATTTCTCAAAAGATTAAACACAGAAGGAGCAGACAGCAAAATATCGGGCGCAAGATTTTTCGATTTCTCAGAAAAATTACATCTAAGTGAGGATAGACAATTCACTCACTTTTCATGTGTCTAATGACACTTCTTACAACTGATTTCTCTCTACCTATTCTCTATTCTTCTTCTGCTCTATTTGCCCCGACATTTTCCAAAGTATTTATAGATGAATATATACAAGTTTATGACTAGACAAAAGTATGTGTCAACTAATGTACATATGTGTACATATCTTTGAATTCCTGAATATATCCTTCCTTCAACCTTCTGAATTTATTCTTCTCTTGACTCCTTGACTTCATTCCTTCATAATCCTTCAATTTATGATTGTCATGCACCAACAACTCCCCCTCAATCATTAATTGAGGTTCTTCTCTATCTTCTTGATTCCTGCCATATCCTTGAATCTTTGTAGCTTTGGTCCATCTAGACTCTTTGTCATCATATCTGCAAGTTGATCTTTTGTAGGAGTGTGTATGACTTCAATCTCCTTATCAATGACCTTTTCTCTCAGTAAATGATACTGTATTTCAATATGCTTAGTTCTAGCATGAAACACAGGATTAGCTACCAAGTATAAAGAACTCATGTTGTCTCCACAAACAATAGGAGTACTTTGAACCACATCAAAAACCTTCATAAGTGTCTTTAGCCATATTATCTCCTTTGCAGCTTCCACCATACCTTTATATTATGCTTCTGTAGATGATAAAGCAATTGTATGTTTCTTCTTAGAACACCATGAAATCAATGTCTCCTACATAGCACAAGTATCCATGTGTTGATCTTCTATCATCCACATTACCTGCCCAATCTGCATCACTATATATCTTCACTCTTGTATCAGAAGTAAATCCATAGTACAGCCCTTCTCTGAGTGTACCCTTGATGTACCTAAGTACTCTTTGTCCTGCAATCCAATGTTCTTTTCTAGGACAATGCATAAATTGTGAAAGCACACCTACTGCATATGACAAATCAGGCCTTGTTAATGTAGCATAAATCAAGCTACCAACCAAACTTTGATAGAGCTTCATGTCTCTGAATTCTTCTCCTCCAAACCTAGACAATTTATGGTTCACTTCCAAAGGTGTAGGTGTAACCCTGCAATCTTCCATTTTAAATTTGGTTAGCAAATTTTTAAGATACCTTTCTTGGGTCACATATACTCCATGTTGAGTATAAGAAATCTCCATTCCCAAAAAGAATGATAAGTTCCCCAAATCACTGATTTTGAACTCTTTCTCCATCTGCTTCTTGATCATTTGTATCCCTTTATCATCTGTTCCTGTAAGGATTATGTCATCAACATAAATACAAACATAAATGAATCCATCTTCACTTGCTTTGACTAGTAAGCTACTATCTGCCTTTGATGCTTGAAATCCAAGATCATTCAAGAATTTTACAAGCCTATAATTCCATGCCCTTGGGGCCTGCTTTAATCCATACAAAGCTCTCTTGAGCTTACACACATAATTTGGGTTCTCTTGATCTTTGAATCCATCTGGTTGCTCCATGTAAACTTCATCTGAAATATAACCATTCAAAAAAGCATTTTTAACATCTAATTGAGACAACTTCCAACCTTTGCAAGCAGCAATTGCTATGAGGGTTCTGATGGTTGTCATTTTCGCCACAGGACTATAAGTCTCATCATAGTCCACTCCATATGTCTGTGCATACCCTTTCACAACAAGTCTAGCTTTGTATCTAGACACACTTCCATCTGCAAATCTTTTTGTTTTGTAAACCCACTTACATCCAATAATTTTTTGGCTATTAGGTTTAGGAACCAGATCCCAAGTCTGATTCTCTATCAATGCATCATACTCCTCTTGCATGGCTTCTTCCCAATTTCTCTTGCCTTTAGCTTCATCATATGTAGATGGATCTTCATTTGCTTTTACCAAATAAGCATAATCTTTAGTAGTCAAGAATGAGGTGTCATAGCTATACCTTGTAGGTTGCCATTTGTGCCTAGATGACCTCCTAACTTCTGCACTTCTTGAAGTCTCTGGTTCATCACATTCTGGATCAAACCTTGGCCTCTCTTCAACTTCAACATGTACTTCATTATTCTCACTTTCATCAAGTAATTGAATCTTTGCTTTAACTTTTCTTTGATCCACTACTTCTTCATCATCTGCATGTACATTATATTTACCTGCATACCAAGTGCCTTGCTCATCAAATGTAACATCCTTGGATACAAGGAATTGCTTTGTGGATGGACTCCACAACCTGTATCCCATTTGCTTATCATCATAACCAATGAATACATACTTTTCTGCCTTAGGCTCCAACTTATGCCTCAATTGAGATGGCACATATGCATATGCCAAACATCCAAATATTCTGCAATGATCCAAGGTAGGTTTCTTACCCCACCAAGCTTCATATGGTGTCATACCTTGCAAAACTTTACAAGGCAACCTGTTGACCAAATAAGTAGCTGTATTCACAGCCTCTGCCCACAAATAATTTGGACAATTCTTGTCTTTCATCATGGACCTTGCAAACTCAACAAGAGTCCTATTTCTTCTTTCTGCTACCCCATTTTGTTGAGGAGATTACCTGCAAGTAACTTCTCTCTTTATACCTGCATTCCACAAGTAATCATTGAATTCATTTGAAAAATACTCTCCCCCTCCATCTGACCTTAGTCTCTTTAATTTTTGACCTGTCATCCTTTCTGCATATGCATGATAGTGTTTAAATGTATTAAACACTTCTGACTTTTCTTTAATCACATAAATTGTGATCCATCTGGTAGCATCATCAACATATATGACATAATATCTTGAACCAATTATACTAAAGTCCTTTGAAGGACCCCACACGTCTGTATGCACCAATTCAAGTCTTTCTGAATACATAAACCCATGCTTGGAATAGGATTGCTTATGAGCCTTACCTAATTGACATGCCTCACATCTGTATGTCATGTGTTGACCTGCAATGTTAGGCAACCCAAGCACTGAATCATTGTTAATCATTTCTTTGATACCTCTTTCATTGAAGTGTCCAAGCCTTTTGTGCCAAAGATCCAATTCTGACACCTTTTGCTCTCCATATGTGAACATAGCATGTCCAACATTTCCTTGTACCTTCAATGTGAAAAGTCTTCCTTCTTTCTTTCCTGTAACAACCTGTTTATACCCTTGACTAGGGTCTTCAACATAAACTCCATCATTGGTAAACCTTACCTCATAACCTTTTTCCACAATTTGACCTACACTGATCAAATTCTTTGGAATTGTGGGAACATAAAGAACCTTACTCAGAAGAGTGCTCCCATCCTTAGCTTTGATTGAACCAATTCACTTTACCTTATGCTTTGTATTATCACCTGTCTGAACTGTATGATTAATTGCATTATGATCTAGGTCAGTCATCAAAGCAAAATTTCCACTTAAATGATTGCTACATCCTGAATCAATATAGAACACTCTCATGTCCTCATGTGAGGTTTCACATGTATTCATAATGAGAGTCGAGTCCTCCTTCTGATCTGATGCATAGTTGTAGTAGGTGTTATTATAGGATTGATTTTGGAAGCTTCTTCCTCCACCTCTTCCAAAAGAATTCCTACCACCTCTACCTCTGAAGTTTCCTCTCTGAAATCTACCATCTCTTGCTCTTTGATTAAAATTCTGATAATTACTATTATTTTGATTATTGTGCCAACAATCATGAGATAGATGATTGGTCTTACCACATATCCAACAAGCTCTTGCATTATCTTTGTTGTTTTTGCCTCTTCCTCTACTTCTGCCATTTCCTTTTCCTCTCATGAAATTTGCTTGGTTTGAAGTACCTTCTTCTTCACCTGATTGTTGCTTTCCTTTGTTAGCTTTCTTCTTGTCTTTAGAGTACATTGCATGACCTGCACTCTTATCAACATCTCCTTTGATATCATTCTCAAAAGTTAGCATATGACCTAACAATTGATTCAAATCAGGAGTAAAGTGATCTAATGAAAGCTCTGTAGATAAAATGAAAGGCTTCCACTTCTCATCTCCTCTTAGCCGTGTGAGAATTTGTCTTACCAATTTGTCTTCTTCAATATCTTCATCCACTGCACCTAGAGAATCTGCAATATCCTTCATCTTTGTCACATAATCAGAGATTGATTGTGAGGCCTTCTTCTTGAAGGTAGTAAATTCTGCCCATAGTGAAGCGTTCCTTGATTTGGTTGTGTTTTGGAAATGCTCCTCCAAAGCATTCCAAATGTCACATGCACTTTCAAGTCCTCTAATGTGAGGAAGCAAATAGTCATTGACTGCCATGTAGATTTTGCTCCTTGCTTGAGCATCCTTCTTCATCCAATTCCTTAGATCTGACAATTCTTCCCTAGTTGGAACACTAGGATCTCTGAACTTAGGCTTCTCTTCTTCACCTGTAATGTAGGCTATCAAATCTTTGCTCATTAGATGAGCTTCCATCCTCATAGACCAAGCAGGATAGTTCTCTCTATCCAGCTTCTCAATTTGGAGACTATCTCCCATTCTTGCTTCACCTGTAGTCTCAAAACTTTAGTCTTTACAAGGAATAAATGTACCTTAGCTTCGAGTATTGCTTCTTCTGATCCTTTTGATAATCTTTGTGTGTCTCCCTTCAATCTTTCTTCAGCACTTTATCCTTCTGAACCTTCGAAATGTAGAACTTGTATGTCTGCAGTCGGAGTCTTCTTCACTTCAATTTTGACACAACCTTCTCTGATACCACTGATGGAGAGTGTTAATCTCCAAAAGAACAAGTTAACCTTGAATTTAGACCACCTCTATATCAAGATCAACTTTAGACTCCACCAAATTTAGAGATCATTCACCAATTTATCAGAAAATTGATTATCCTGAAAAATTCAACTTCTCAGAAAAGTCTGCTGCAAATTAATCCTTAATTGACTCATCAATCCTGTAAAGTTTTTGATAAAACTTTGCACAATACTTCGCCTTGAGATTGCGCACCTTCTCCAACTTAAATCTCTGCAAATGATTTAGTATACTCTAAGAAATCACACAAACAAGTTACCTATGTGTAAAACACCTTCTCTGTAGTAGCGACTTTGACACCTGCAACTTCTTAGCTACAGTTCTCACAATGTCGAACCCGTTTGATCAAGATCTTTTAGCCATAGATGGCTTCCCTTCCAACTTAGATTTTAAGCCCTCACTTGTGTAAAACTTTGTTGGAGAAACACTCACTAATTAGACATATATTTGAAGGTCAAATCTTAGGAAGAAAACCCCATGCCTATGTGAAGGGACAAATTCACAAATGTATCATATTTGTAAAGTTAGTTCACTTTAGTTCTAGAAGTTTTTTAAAATCACGAGAATACAAAAATCTATATAAGTTAGTTTGTATCAACTGACGCGGAGAGAGAGAGAGAAGAAGTAGAAGAAGGAGTTCATTTATACGACTGTGTATAGTCGGGCTTCTCTGTGTGAGAAAGCATCTGTAAAACTTCTGAGTTTTCATAGCTATGAGAAAGAACTGAGTAAAGTTCTGTGTATGAGTCCCTCTCCATCATCTCCATGCTTGCCTACTGTGTGATGAGTTAAAAAGATCAAAATTTCCAAGCAACTCGATGCCTGGCATCGAATCTCTATTGATAAGTCATATTTTCATTTATCCTTTTCATTCAGTACTGAAGTGTTTGAAAACATGATATTGTTGGAGCAACTCAATGCCTGGCATCGAATTCGAGTTAATAAGTCATATTTTAAGTGTGCATGAAATCACCTATAGTTTTGGTGTCCAAAACATCAAGGTTTTATGCGGGAAGTCGATGCCCGGCATCGAATCCCTACTGAAAAGTGGCCAAAAACACTCCAAGTTGATGCCCGGCATCGAATTCTCGTTGCAAGTCGATGCTACGCATCGAATTCTAATTTTAAACAGGCGCTCTTACTATAACAAGAAAAATTTCCAATTTTGGAAGGTCATACAGGGTCATCTTGTGAGAGCCATAACTTGAGTTCTAGAGATCCGTCTGATGCATATGATAGCTTTTTGGAAAGCTCTACTCTTCTAGTTTCAGCCTATAAAGTTTCATGGAAAAATAATACTTGACCTAGGAGAAATTAGAAAAATACGGAAGGTATGTCATTTCGGTGACTAGGAATTTTTGTAGAAGCAAAGTTCTCACTTTAGGCTATCATTTCTCAAAGTTTGGAGTGGCAATGAGTTAATGGTGACCATAGAGGTGTTCTAGTGTCACATTAATTCATTTCTTGTGGTGTTTCATACATCAACAAGTGGTATCAGAGCAGAAAGATTCTCGAGAGCAGAAGACAACAAAGGTACGAGAAGCTTTGTAAAGTTTTCCATTAAAGTTTGAAAGGTGAAGCATTTGAAGACACAAGGCATCAAAAGGTTACTTCAAAAGTATCCTCATACACAAAGAACTTCAAAATGTATTATCCTTTATCCTTTAAGCTCACAGGTTGCAGCAGAAGGAAAGAACTATGGCAGATCATATCTCCATTGACAAAGTAGACAGAGATAATTACCCCGCATGGGTAATGAGAATGGAAGCCTTACTTATGAGTAGGGATCTCATGGTATATGTAACAGGTGAAGAAGAGAAGACAGTATTTGAAGATGAAAGCCGACGAAAGAAAGAAGAACTTGATGCTTTAAAGCATTGGCAGAAGAAGGATGCAAGTGCAAAAGCCTACATCTACAATACAATCTCTGATCATTTGCTACCACACATTAGAGGATTGGAATCATCTGAAGATATATGGAATGCATTGGAGTATCATTTCCAAAGCACTACTAAAGCACGGAAAGCAAGTCTATGGTCAGAGTTTACAACATTCAAGAAGAAGCCAAGTCAAAGTATTAGTGATTATGTCACTAAGATGAAGGATCTAGCAGATAGTCTTGGATCCATAGATGAAGATGTTGAAGATCACAGATTGATTGCTCAACTACTTGCAGGTTTGAGAGGGGATGAAAGGTGGAAACCTTTTGTCTTATCAACAGAACTTTCATTAAATCATTATGTTCCAGATTTGAACCAGTTGCTTGGTTTGATGCTCACATATGAGCAAGACTTGAAGGGAGATGGAGATAAAGGACAAAGTTCTGCAATGTACATGAAGAACAAGAAGAAAGGAGATAAAGGTAAAGCAAAGGATGAAGAAGAGTCAACTTCTCAAGTTTATTATGCAAGAGGTAAAGGCACTGGCAGAGGAAGAGCAAGAGGCTTTGGAAGAGGAAGAGGTAATCAAAATAACAATAAGAAGGCTTGCTGGATCTGTGGATTGAGTAATCATTTGGCTCATGACTGTTGGCATAACCAACAAGGATCAAACCAGAATCAAAACAACAATAGCAGAGGTCGAGGTGGAAGATATCAAAGTAATTTTCAAAGAGGTAGACAAAGTCAAAGAGGAGGCTATGGTAGAGGTGGAGGAAGAAGTTGGGGACAGAATCAATCCTACAACACCACCTACTACAACTATGCAAATGACACACAGAATGAAAGTCATACATCATTGATGATGAACTCAATCAACACATCAGATAAAGAAGATCTAAAGGTATTTTACATTGACTCTGGATGTTCTAATCATTTGTCAGGAAACATAGAATTGATGTCAGAATTGGAAAAAGGTATTTTGAGTCACACAGTTCAAACTGGTGATAATACAAGACATAGTGTACATTCAATTGGAAAAGTGAAATGCAAGAGTGGAGCAGATTTGCTAACCAATGTTTTGTATGTTCCTACAATACCTAAAAACTTGATTAGTGTGGGACAGATAGTTGAAAAAGGTTTTCAAGTCAGATTTACAAATGAAGGAGTATTTGTGGAAGATCCAGAGAATGGATATAATCAGATTGTCTCTGGTAAGAAAGAAGGTAGACTCTTTACTTTAAGAGTGCAAGGGAACATTGGTCAAGCTTTGCTCACACATGGTGAAGCAGTGATTACAGAACTTGATCTCTGGCATAAGAGATTAGGTCATTTCAATGAAAGAGGAATTAAAGCTATGGTTGCTAATCAGTCTGTACTAGGATTACCAAATGTGCAAAGTCAACATATGGTTTATAAATGTGAAGCATGTCAAATGGGTAAAGCACACAGGTTACCATTTCAAAATAAGGGATTCAAACATGATGATATACTTGAGCTCATTCATACAGATGTATGGGGACCAACAAAAGAAGGATCTATCAGTGGCTCAAGGTATTATGTTCTTTTCATTGATGATGCTACAAGATGGATAACATTATATGTTTTGAAGGAAAGATCAGAAGTGTTTGGAGCTTTCAAGCATTTTCATGCATATGCAGAGAGAGTCACAGGTCAAAAGCTTAAAAGACTGAGGTCTGATGGAGGGGGAGAATACTTCTCCCAAGAGTTCAATGATTATCTTTGGAATGCAGGTATTAAGAGAGAAATAACCTGCAGGTATACACCACAACAAAATGGTGTAGCAGAAAGAAGGAACAGGACTTTGGTTGAGTTTGCTAGAGCTATGCTAAAGGAGAAGAACTGTCCAAATTATCTTTGGGTTGAGGCTGTAAATACATTCACATATCTTGTGAATAGATTACCATGTGCAGCTCTAAATGGAATGACTCCATATGAAGCTTGGTGGGGTAAGAAACCAACACTAGATGATTGTAGAGTGTTTGGATCAATTGCATATGTTTATGTGCCATCACAGCTTAGGCATAAACTTGAACCAAAGGCAGAAAAATATGTGTTCATTGGTTATGATGAAAAGCAGATGGGTTACAGGTTGTGGAATCCTCTAACAAAACAATTTCTTGTTTCTAGTGATGTTACATTTGATGAACAGAAAAGTTGGTATGCAGATCAAAGTCATAGAGCTGAAGAATTTGAAGAAGAGGTAAGAAGATGTGAGCAAGGAAAATCAATTGTGCAGGTAAATAGAGATGAAGACTATATGCAAGCAAGTACATCCACAAGTGGATTAACAAGAAGAAATGAAGAAGCTCCTATATTTGATGAAGAAGTGTATCCAGAAACTTATGAAGAATGTGAACCAAGAAGGTCAAGCAGGACTAGAAGACAACCAGAAAGGTATTCTTATGATACTTCTTACATAACTCAGAAGAACTATGCATATATGGTCAAAGATGATGAAGAACCTCAGAACTATGATGAAGCTAAAGGTAAGAAGCAATGGGAAGAAGAAATGAAGGAAGAGTTTAATGCACTGGAGGAGAACAAGACATGGGAACTTGTTCCTAAACCAAATGGTAAGAAAGTTATTGGAAATAAATGGGTTTATAAAGTGAAGAAGCTTGCAGATGGAAGTATAGCCAGATACAAAGCTAGAGTGGTGGTGAAAGGCTATGCCCAGACCTATGGCATAGATTATGATGAGACATTCAGTCCCGTAGCTAAGATGTCAACTATAAGGACAATCATTGCTATTGCAGCTTCAAAAGGATGGACCCTAAGTCAATTGGATATAAAGAATGCATTCTTGAATGGATACATATCAGATGAGGTATACATGGAACAACCTCAAGGGTTTATAGATTCCAGGTATCCAAATTTTGTTTGCAGGTTGAGAAGAGCATTGTATGGATTGAAGCAAGCTCCAAGAGCTTGGAACTATAGACTGGTGAAGTATCTCAATGATCTTGGATATCAAAGTTCAAAAACAGACCCAAGTCTACTTATCAGAAGAACAGAGGAAGGTACAATCTACATTTGTATTTATGTAGATGACATTATAATCACAGGTACTTCAGATGAAGGAATCAAGGAGGTAAAGAGATTGCTTGAAAAAGAATTCAAGATCAGTGACCTAGGAAAGTTATCATACTTTCTTGGAATGGAAGTTACTTATACAGATCATGACATATATGTGTCACAAGAAAGGTATCTTCTGAACTTGTTGAAGAAGTTTGATATGGAAAATTGCAGAGAAGCTTCAACTCCACTTGAAGTTAATCACAAGCTCAGTAAATATGATGGTGCAGACTACAAAGATATGAGGAAGTATCAATCTCTTGTGGGTAGTTTGATTTATGCTACATTAACAAGACCTGATCTTAGTTATGCAGTGGGAGTTTTGTCACAATTCATGCATTGTCCAAAGGACCCACATTGGATTGCAGATCAAAGAGTTCTCAGATATACCAAAGGAACTATAAAGGAAGGATTATATTATCCTTTTACATTAGATTTGAAGTTGAGAGCCTATAGTGATTCAGATTGGGCAGGTAATCAAGATGATAGAAGATCAACTCATGGTTACATGATATATATTGGTGATAAGCTTGTAAGTTGGTGTTCAAAGAAACAACATACAGTAGCATTATCATCAACTGAAGCAGAGTACAAAGGACTTGTGGAAGCAGCTAAGGAAGTCATATGGATGCAGACATTGTTCAAGAGCTTAGGCATTGATCAAGGTACACCTACAATACATGGAGATAATATGAGTTCACTTTATCTTGCAGCAAATCCAGTATTTCATGCAAGGACAAAGCACATAGAGATACAGTATCATTTTCTCAGAGAAAAGGTAATGGAGAAGGAGATTGAAGTGGAGTACATTTCTACTAAAGATCAGTTAGCAGACATAATGACAAAGAGCTTGGATGGTGTGAAGACCAGCAGATTCAAAAGCATGGCAGGAGTAAAAGAAAAGAAGATGATATGAAGAAACAGGGAATGTCAATTAGTGATTGAGGGGGAGCTCTTGGAGAAACACTCACTAATTAGACATATGTTTGAAGGTCAAATCTTAGGAAGAAAACCCCATGCCTATGTGAAGGGACAAATTCACAAATGTATCATATTTGTAAAGTTAGTTCACTTTAGTTCTAGAAGTTTTTTAAAATCACGAGAATACGAAAATCTATATAAGTTAGTTTGTATCAACTGACGCGGAGAGAGAGAGAGAGAGAGAAGAAGTAGAAGAAGGAGTTCATTTATACGACTGTGTATAGTCGGGCTTCTCTGTGTGAGAAAGCATCTGTAAAACTTCTGAGTTTTCATAGCTATGAGAAAGAACTGAGTAAAGTTCTGTGTATGAGTCTCTCTCCATCATCTCCATGCTTGCCTACTGTGTGATGAGTTAAAAAGATCAAAATTTCCAAGCAACTCGATGCCTGGCATCGAATCTCTATTGATAAGTCATATTTTCATTTATCCTTTTCATTCAGTACTGAAGTGTTTGAAAACATGATGTTGTTGGAGCAACTCGATGCCTGGCATCGAATTCGAGTTGATAAGTCATATTCTAAGTGTGCATGAAATCACCTATAGTTTTGGTGTCCAAAAGATCAAGGTTTTATGTGGGAAGTCCATGCCCGGCATCGAATCCCTACTGAAAAGTGGCCAAAAACACTCCAAGTCGATGCCCGGCATCGAATTCTTGTTGCAAGTCGATGCTAGGCATCGAATTCTAATTTTAAACAAGCGCTCTTACTATAACAGGAAAGATTTCCAATTTTGGAAGGTCATACAGGGTCATCTTGTGAGAGCCATAACTTGAGTTCTAGAGATCCGTTTGATGCATATGATAGCTTGTTGGAAAGCTCTGCTCTTCTAGTTTCAGCCTATAAAGGTTCATGGAAAAATAATACTTGACCTAGGAGAAATAATTAAAATACTGAAGGTATGTTATTTCGGTGACTACGAATTTCTGTAGAAGCAAAGTTCTCACTTTAGGCTATCATTTCTCAAAGTTTGGAGTGGCAATGAGTTAATGGTGACCATAGAGGTGTTCTAGTGTCACATTATTTCATTTCTTGTGGTGTTTCATACATCAACAAACTTTACACCACATACTGAGAAATGTTCATTTCTCTGAACATGAAATCTACGCCAGTTTTGTCGACTCTCAGAACATCTTCACATATGAATGTTCCTAAATAAAATTCTCTCAACCTGATTACAATTAACCACTCAAATTCTAGCCACAGATAGATTAGCTATGGACTTAGATACGTGCAAAAGGATTTCTCAAAAGATTAAACACAGAAGGAGCAGACAGCAAAATATCCGGCGCAAGATTTTTCGATTTCTCAGAAAAATTACATCTAAGTGAGGATAGACAATTCACTCACTTTTCATGTGTCTAATGACACTTCTTACAACTGATTTCTCTCTACCTATTCTCTATTCTTCTTCTGCTCTATTTGCCCCGACATTTTCCAAAGTATTTATAGATGAATATATACAAGCTTATGACTAGACAAAAGTATATGTCAACTAATGTACATGTGTACATATCTTTGGATTCCTGAATATATCCTTCCTTCAACCTTTTGAATTTATTCTTCTCTTGACTCCTTGACTTCATTCCTTCATAATCCTTCAATTTATGATTGTCATGCACCAACATAAAGGACCCAAACCCACCAAGATTCCTGTGTGGGTGGAGTTCCCTAAACTCCCTATTGATTATTATACTTGGGTAGAGAGTCTAGGGAAGATGGTGGGTAAGGTCCTTGGTCAAAAAGCTAGGAGCAATAATATCAATCCCAAATGGGATCCTCAAGTGTTAATAGAAGTGGACATAGCAAAAGAAATTAAACCTAACATTGTCATTAAAGATTTTTGTGGCAAAAAATTGCACACCCAAAAGGTGTTATACACGAACATCCCGAATGCTTGCTACAACTGCTATAAACAAGGGCATATCATCAGGGACTGTCCTTTGCTCCAGGACCAAAAGGTTCAAGACTCAACAGAGCAGAGTAAAGAGGAGGTCAAAGGTCATCAAGTTAACAACTCCCCCCCAACCCTCAGGTAAAGAAAATGATGACAAAAGGTAAGAAGAAAAGTTTCAAATCTGACAATATGTTTGGTGTCTTACTTGAAGATGTCCAAAACCCATTTGATGATTGCCCCACCAGATCTGACGGCTATGAATCCCTGAGCCCTAAAGAAAACGTAGATCCTAATGAAATGTTGGTAGGGCCTAGCAAAGTTGTTGATAGTGGATCCAAGAAGCAACAAGACATGAAGCTTTCCGAATGGTCTATGGTAGGTAGAAAAAACAAAGTTGGTAATACAACAGTTTTGAAGGACCATGGAGAAAAGGTAAGCACTAAATCAATTCAAGATCCAACCTCCTTTGATGCTATGAATGTGTCTACTGAAATGTTTTCTCAGGAATTAGATGCTATGGACCAAGATAAACTTGACCACATGGATAATGATCCTTTCAATAATGAAACTGTGCCTATGACACAGGATGATGAGGTGCCAAGACAATTGGCAGGCACATACAAGCCAAAGAGGAAAGAAACTGTGAGATCCTCCATCTCAACAATCAAGCCTACCAAGAACAGTAGGAAATAATTTTCTTTATTGGTTTTATGTCTGAACTCTCCATTATTTCTTTAAATGTTAAGGGTCTTATAGACCCTGTTAGACCTATGATGATAAATTGGTGGTTGCATTCCATTCATAGGCTCCCCGATATCCTATGTTTACAGGAAGTGAAAATAGGTGGTATTCCGCTAGAATTTAATCTCAATCTTGTTTCTAATTGCTTTAAATGGTTTTTCACTAACCACCAGGATGGTAAAGGTGATGCTGTCATTGGGATTGCTAAAACTCTGGCTCATACCATTTCTAGTATCTCTTCTGGCATTACTAATCAATGGTGTAAGATCAGTATGGGTAACCCCTATAACCTCTCTATCATCTCTGATTATGCTTCCAACAATAGCTTGGTTAGAAAATTCTGTTGGGAAGAGCTCTCTCATAATCAGGGTCATGTCATTTTGATAGGAGACTTTAATATGGTCACCAGTATAAAAGATAGATGGGAGTGTAAGGGAAACATCCTCAATGGTACTGAAAAGCATGCTTGGAATGATCTTTGTAGTATGTATGACCTGTCTGATATTTCTAAAAACTCTGGTATCACTTGGACCAATAAACAAACTGGTAAAGCCTTTACTGCTGCTAGATTAGATAGATGCTATGTCAGTAATTCTATTCTTCAGAAGTGTTGGGATGTGAGTGTGAATGTTGACAACTCCCTTCTTGTTTCTGACCATAAACCCTAGAGTATCACCATTAAGTGGGGTAGCCCTTCTTTCAGGGTTGTTTGGCCTCATATTGACGCCAACCTCCTTAAGCTTCCTTGTATGGAGGTTGAGACTAAAAGAATTTTCTCTCACCATTTTAGGAACAATAGCTCTCCTTGCTTGGCCTGGGAGAAGTCGGTGAAAGAAATTCAAAAGTTGTTCACCCATTTTAAGAAGCAAGCCAGAGAGGTTAGAGCCAAAAGAAGATCTAAGTTATTGGAGAAGTTGAAAGACCTTGACATCACCTCCCCTGAGTACCACAACTTGCATTTGAGACTGTGCAAGGAAAGTTATCTTGAAGCTAGCTATTCTCTTGCCTCATCTGAAGAATTTTGGAGTGGGAAGATTGATAGGAACAACAAGCATATGTTTTCTCTTTTGAAAAAAAACAACATCAGGGATTTCATCCCCAAGGTGGGCACACTATGAATATTGAGGAGACTTTACAGGAGGCTAAAAGCTTCTTTATGGATGTTTTCTCTCGTTCTCCCAAGTGGGGGGAGGACATTCAGAGGGCCAGAGCTACCATTTCTTTAAAAAGGAAAAAAATGATTCCTGAAAGCCTGGTTTCCATTCTCGACCTGCCCCTCACTGCCGGTGAGATCAAAGAAACCATCTATAAATTGAAACCTTGTAAGTCCCCTGGTTTTGATGGTTTGCCTAATGAATTTTTCATGATGCTTTGTGATTTCCTCACTCCTTACATTCTTTTGGTGTGGGAAGAGGCTTCTAGTAAAGGATTTCTCCCTTGCCACATCAACACAGGGGTTATTAGACTTATCCATAAAAAGGGGAATAAAGATGACCTTAATAACTGGAGATCCATTTCTTGTCTTAATACCATATACAAGATTATTGCTTCCACCATAGCTAGAAGGCTTAGTCCCTTAATGAATCTATTCATTCTCCTTGAGCAAAAAAGGTCTATTAAAGGTAGATACATTCTTGATGCCATCATCTTTCTTTGGGAAGGTATGGAAAATGCCAAAGAAAATGACCAAATTTTTTATTTTTTCAAAATTGATTTTGACAAGGCTTATGACAGGATTGAGTGGGATTTTATCCTCCATTCTTTACATGACTTGGGAGCTGGGAAAAAGCTTATTAAGTATGTTAGCACTCTGTTTGGGAATGCTTGTTCTAGAGTTGCCATTGATGGGCATATTTCTGACCCCTTTAGACTCAATAGACTCAATAATAGATCATTGTTCTATTTCAAAGGTATTTTTTTCCAAGTATAAAAGAAGCATGTGCATGGTTATACATAAGGATTGCACCCTTTAGTATCATACATAAATTCAAAGCATGGTCTTGGAATTACATGCACTTTGGACATACAAGTAAGTATGTAGTTCCAAGATGGAAGGGAAGGAGCATAATAGCCCAAGCCTACTTCATCACCGTGACGACCCTAAAATAAAAGTCAAAGGATGGACGAAGCTTAATCTTCAGGTAACTATTTACACACCTTTCTTTTCCTTGCATGTTGGAACAAGCCAATCACAAATTAGTGATTATAAAGATCTTGAAGAAGGCTTATGGTCAGAATGAAGTGAAAGAAGATACTTGAGAAAGTGAAGGAGATTTCAGAATGATGTCTTGTACACATATGTACATATAAGTGGAAATCCTTGTAAATTCAGTAGAGCTAAATCCTTAGGATGATAAGGAGTAATGTCATAGACGTGGGATGAGTCAAAAATCATGTATATATATAAGTTAATGATGATAAGAAATGTAAGAGAGAGTCATTTGTAGATGACAAATGTCTTAAAGATGTGTAGAGAGTTTTTTCCCAGAAAATAGCGACGGGTTTTTCTCTGAGTGCTCTCTGTCTGATCATGTGGATCAAGATTCCTTTTGTACACATCTAATTGAGAAGCTAATGAAGCTATGTTCAGAGTTTCATGATCTGATTCCTCTCCTACTGTGAGAATGATCAATAGGAACATTCATATGTAGAATGTGAAAACTGAAGCCTGAGAGTAGCGCACTTTTCCGTTTCAGTATTTTGCTTAGATCTCAGTGTATACTGTAAAGTTATTGATGAGTGAGCACTTAAAATCTAAGTTAGGAGATAAGGAAGCTATGGCTAAAAGCATTTAGCAAAACGGGTTTTGTATTGGGAGAAATCAACTTAAGAAGTTGACCATGTCGAAGGCGCTACCTCTGGAAGACAGTTATGACATATCTTTGATCTTAAGGATCAAATTAAACTTTTGGTGATTAGTTTTGAGAACTAATGATTAGTATGATTGCGCAAAGGTATTGCGAATACTTGTGCATCATTTACTTGAAGAAATTTGAAGTTATGTGCAGGTAATGAAGTCGATTTCTGAAACACACTTTCTGAAGTAAACACTTCTTCACTCAGAGAAGTGTTGATGAAAGTTTTGGTAAAGAAGAACAATATTTGTGTAAAGTTTGGTTTATAACTGACATAGAAGTGTTCTTAAGTCAGTATAGATCAAACCTTTGGAGATTAAGAGGTCTCCAACAGTGGTATCAGAGCTGAAGGTGCAATACAAGAGAAGAAAAGACAATTGAAGTTCCGATTGGTGCAGATATTGGAGTTCTTCCAAATCAAAGGAGGACAAGGACAAATTATTGAAGATAACCTGCAGAAGTTCAAAGCACGAGTTCGAAAAGAATCAAGAAGGACAAAGCTCATATCAAAGGTACAATTTATCCTCATAAACCATAGTAATTGCAGATACAGAAGGTCAAGGATGGGAGAAAGCTTGCAGATTGATAAGCTAGATAGGGAGAACTATCCAGCTTGGTCCATGAGGATGGAGGCACAACTCATGAGTAAAGATTTGATGGCCTTCATTACAGGAGATGAAGAAAAGCCTGAATTTGCAGATCCTAGTATTCCAACTAGGGAAGAACTTGCAGTCTTGAAGACTTGGATGAGAAAGGATGCTCAAGCAAGGAGTATCATTTACATGGCTGTAAATGATTATCTTTTACCTCACATTAGAGGATTGGAAAGTGCTGCAGATGTTTGGAATGCTTTGGAAGAGCATTTCCAGAATACAACCAAGTCAAGGAAGTCCTCACTCTGGGCTGAGTTCACAACCTTCAAGAAGAAGACCTCACAATCAATTTCTGATTATGTGGCAAGGATGAAGGATATTGCAAATAGCTTGGGAACAGTGGATGAAGACATTGAAGAGGAAAAGTTGGTAAGACAAATACTTACAGGTCTGAGAGGAGATGAGAAGTGGAAGCCTTTCATATTGTCCATAGAGTTGTCACTTGATCACTTTACTCCTGATCTTAATCAATTGCTAGGACACATGCTAACTTTTGAGCAGGACATTAAAGGAGACAATGATAGAAGTACAAGTCAAGCTATGTACTCCAAGGACAAGAAAAAGAATGGCAAGGGAAAGCAATCGACTGATGATGAAGGGAATTCAAGTCAAGCTAACTTCACAAAAGGAAAGATGAATTTCAGAGGTAAAGGAAGAGGAGGTAAGAACAAAGATAATGCTAAAGCTTGTTGGATTTGTGGCAGAACAAATCATTTGGCAAATGATTGTTGGTATAACAATCAAAATGGTGGAAGCAATAATCTGAATTTTAATCAAAGAGGTAGAGGAGGCAGAAACCAAAGAGGAAACTTCAGAGGAAGAGGTGGTAGGACATCATATGGTAGAGGAGGTGGAAGAAACTTCCAATCTCAGTCCTACAACAACAATTATTATAATTATGTATCAGATCAGAAGGATGATATGACTCTTATCTTGAATGCAACTCATGAATCAGTGGGAGAAGATCAAAGAGTGTTTTATATTGACTGAGGATGTAGTAACCATTTGAGTGGGAATCTATCCTTGATGACTGATATGGAAGCAAAGGTGAATGGACATACAGTTCAAACAGGTGACAATACCAAACATAAAGTGGAGAGCATTGGATCAGTGAAGACAAAGAGTGGAAGTATACTTTTGAGCAAGGTACTTTATGTTCCTACTATTCCTAAAAATCTGATAAGTGTAGGGCAAATTGTGGAGAAAGGATATGAGGTAAGATTCACAAATAATGGTGTTTATGTGCAAGATCCAAATCAGGGATATAGAAACATAATTGCAGGAAAAAAGGAAGGAAGATTGTTTACTCTCAAAGTCCAAGGTAATGTGGACATGCATTATTTACTTATGGAAGTCAAAAGGTGTGTGAATTAGACCTATGGCATAAAAGGCTAGGTCATTTCAATGAGAGAGCTATAAAGGAAATGTCAAAGAATCAGGTGGTGCTTGGATTGCCAAATGTTGAAGGGCAACATATGGTGTACAAGTGTGAAGCTTGTCAATTAGGTAAAGCACATAAAGGTTCTTACAACAAATCAGGGTACAAGCATTCAAATATGCTTGAATTGGTTCATACAAATGTATGGGGTCCCTCAAGGGACTATAGCATAAATGGATCCAGATATTATGTGTTGTTTGTTGATGATGCAACCAGATGGATTACTTTGTATGTAATCAAGGATAAATCAGAAGTTTTCAAGACATTCAAACATTTTCATGCCTATGCAGAAAGGATCACAGGGCAAAAGCTTAAGAGGTTAAGGTCAGATGGAGGGGGAGAGTATTTCTCTAAAGAGTTTGATGATTATTTGTGGAATGCAGGTATAAAAAGAGAAGTAACTTGCAGGTAATCTCCTCAACAGAATGGAGTAGTAGAAAGGAGAAATAGGACTCTTGTAGAATTTGCAAGAGCCATGATGAAGGAAAAGAATTGTCCAAATTACTTATGGGCAGAAGCCATTAACACTGCAACATACCTTGTGAATAGGTTACCTTGTAAAGCTTTGGATGGAGGAACCCCTTATGAAGCATGGTGGGGTAAGAAACCTACTCTTGATCATTGTAAAGTATTTGGATGTGTTGCATATGCTTATGTTCCTTCACAATTAAGACATAAGCTAGAACCAAAAGCAGAGAAGTATGTGTTTATTGGATATGATGATAGACAGATGGGTTACAGGTTGTGGAGTCCATCCACAAAACAATTTCTTGTTACCAAAGATGTGACATTTGATGAGCAAAATACATGGTATACAGGATCAACAAATGATTATGCAGGTGTTGAAGAGATACAAAGAAAAGGAAAGGCAAAAGTAAAAGTGTATGAAGAAAGTATTGATGATGTTGACTCTAAAAGTAGATTGCAGGATCATGTAGAAGAAGGGCCAAGATTTGATCCAGAATCAAATGAGGCTGAAACTTCGAGAAGTGCAGAAATCAGAAGATCCTCAAGGGAAAGGAAAGAACCTATAAGGTATAGTTATGATACATCTTTTCTAACAACAAAAGATTATGCTTACATTGTGAAGACAGAAGAAGATCCAACCACTTATGAAGAAGCCAAAGGTAAACAGAATTGGGAGAAGGCAATGCAGGAAGAGTATGATGCTCTACTTGAAAATCAAACTTGGGAATTAGTACCAAGACCAAAGAATCAGAAAGTCATTGGATGTAAGTGGGTATATAAAACAAAAAGGTTTGCAGATGGTAAGGTGTCTAGATACAAGGCTAGACTTGTGGTCAAAGGTTATGCCCAAACTTATGGGGTAGATTATGATGAAACCTTTAGTCCTGTTGCTAAGATGTCTACAATTAGAACATTGATTGCTATTGCTGCTTGTAAAGGATGGAAGTTGTCACAATTAGATGTGAAAAATGCATTTCTAAATGGATACATTGCAGATGAAGTATACATGGAGCAACCAGAAGGTTTTATGAATTCAATTGGATCAGATTATGTGTGTAAGCTCAAGAGAGCTTTGTATGGGTTGAAGCAGGCTCCAAGAGCTTGGAATTACAGACTTGTCAAGTTCTTGAATGAATGTGGATTTCAAGCATCAAAGGCAGATAGTAGCTTGCTAGTGAAGGCAAGTGAAATTGGATACATTTACATGTGCATTTATGTTGATGATATTATTGTCACAGGAACATATGCTCAAGGAATCAATGAACTCAAAAGGCAAATAGAGAAGAAGTTTAAGATAAGTGATTTGGGAAACTTGTCTTATTTCCTAGGAATGTAGATTGTATATACTCAACATGGAGTATATGTTTCACAAGAGAGGTATTTGAAGAATTTTCTAGTCAAGTTTAACATGGAAGATTGCAAGACTTCAACTACACCATTGGAGGTAAATCATAAATTGAGCAGGTATGGAGGTGAAGAATTCAATGATATGAAGAAATATCAGAGTTTGGTAGGTAGTTTAATCTATGCTACCTTGACAAGACCAGATTTATCATATGCATTAGGTGTGTTGTCACAATTTATGCATTGTCCAACATAAGAAATGTAAGAGAGAGTCATTTGTAGATGACAAATGTCTTAGAGATGTGTAGAGAGTTTTTTCCTAGAAAATAGCGACAGGTTTTTCTCTGAGTGCTCTCTGTCTAATCATGTGGATCAAGATTCCTTTTGTACACATCTAATTGAGAAGCTAATGAAGCTATGTTTAGAGTTTCATGATCTAATTCCTCTGCTACTGTGAGAATGATCAATAGGAACATTCATATGTAGAATGTGAAAACTGAAGCCTAAGAGTAGCGCACTTTTCCGTTTCAGTATTTTGCTTAGATCTCAGTGTATACTGTAAAGTTATTGATGAGTGAGCACTTAAAATCTAAGTTAGGAGATAAGGAAGCTATGGCTAAAAGCATTTAGCAAAACGGGTTTTGTATTGGGAGAAATCAACTTAAGAAGTTGACCATGTCGAAGGCGCTACCTCTGGAAGACAGTTATGACATATCTTTGATCTTAAGGATCAAATTAAACTTTTGGTGATTAGTTTTGAGAACTAATGATTAGTATGATTGTGCAAAGGTATTGCGAATACTTGTGCATCATTTACTTGAAGAAATTTGAAGTTATGTGCAGGTAATGAAGTCGATTTCTGAAACACACTTTCTGAAGTAAACACTTCTTCACTCAGAGAAGTGTTGATGAAAGTTTTGGTAAAGAAGAACAGTATTTGTGTAAAGTTTGGTTTATAACTGACATAGAAGTGTTCTTAAGTCAGTATAGATCAAACCTTTGGAGATTAAGAGGTCTCCAACATTGCACACTAAAGAGCATACAAGTCATGTCATAATAGACATGAAGGATGCATAGAATGAGGTGGCCTTATTTGTTTGGTCACATACACAATTAAGTCATGGAAATGATTTTCACTATGCATCAAATTCATACAGTTTCAGAAAAGAAAGATTGATTGTGCATAAATATGTTTATATTTTATTATGGCAACTCTGATGCACAAAAAGAAAGATGCATGGAGAATTTTGCACCATCTTTTGAATAAACAAAGTTTTGAATTGGAACTTTTGCATGCTTTAAGGAGGGGTTCAACTTCTGAACCTTATGCATGCAACACCTTTTCCAATAAAGGTGTAAATGTGTTGACATACACTAAAGTATGCATTTGGAATACATTACATGGGTTTTCAAGTTGAGAGGGGGATTAAGTTCTCGAAGTTAAGCTTACACAGAATTTGATTTTATTAATTTCTCGGAAGAATGGTGATGATGCCAATTGGCCACTATAAACCATTTAATTCCTTTATGTTTGGCTTAGTAATTAAAAGCCAAATAATCCTAACTTCTTGAAATACCTTAAGCTTAAAATCCCTCTTAGGAAAGTTCAAATTCCATAAAAGCCCATGGCATTCGTGATCAGCAAGGCCATATACTTAAGGTAGTGATAAAATTCTTTTTATCTTAAAGCCATGATACAATGGTGGTAACTTAGAGCACTATCTTCTTAAAGCTCTAAGGAAGAGAAAATATGGTATAACAGAATCTTAGTTTTGGAAGATGAAAGTGTTAGTGCTTCGTTCAAGAAAAGTTCTTTGTTTGAAAGAACTACAGAACTATTTGGAGCTTTACATCATTCTTCCAAGAAAATGCAAGGCATGAAGAAAATGTAAAAACTCAAGGGTTGTAATGAACCCTAAGTACCATTTTCTAATGTCCTAGAAATAAAGGACTCTTTAGTAAATGGAATTACCATCTACTTCAACATAAAGATGTGATTGGCAAATCAATTATTCTTTTTCAAATTAGTCATTATGTCAAAAAAGATGATATCTAGTAGCTATATCATCAAGTGACATAAAGGGATCTTATAGAGTATATCTGAATCAACGAATAATTGAAAAAGCCAATTTTTTGAGATTAGACTTATCAAGAGACTTGGTAAGTTCAAACTCCGTTGTAGCATACGCAATACATATGCTTTGTAGTGGAAATACCACTTACAAGCCCAAGAAGTAATAGATATCACTTCATGAGAAGAAGGTTTGATCCCAAAATTCAAGTTAAAGTTACCTTTACTTAAGTGGAAGTGTAAGTCGGATGGTATGGGACATTTAGGCTTATATTAACACTAGAGTTGATTTGATGGTATGGGACATCAAATTTAGAGGTAACTCAAAACTTGAACCATGGGAAATTTACTCTATATGCTTGACATATGTTATGGATTCCAGTAATATAGATCTAAGGAATATGACTTCTTGTATGAAGCATAATAGCTAGATCCCCAAGTAAAACCCATGGGTAAAGCATTGAACATGAAGGGATCTATTGGAGAAAGACCTAGTCTTATCTCTTATTTTGGCAAACGAAGAGAAGAAAGCCAAAAGACCCAAATAGGGTAAAGATCAAATCAAACTTAAAGTTTGATAAGATAAGTCATAACACATTAAATGGTTAACCAAATATTTAAGTAAGATTAGTAGTGGTGTATCTAAGCACCTTAGTCCTTGCTCTTATAATTTGGTACCATAGCATGAAGGGCATTTAAAAGGACAGAGAAGGTGAAAAGATATAGAGACATAGTTATGTGGATCGGATGAAGAAACCACTGGTATGGGATAGTGGGTACTGATTCCCATTGAGTACTTTTTCTTGATGGCCAGAAAAAAAAGGGACTCATGATCCAATGGAATATGTCGCGAAGATAATGTCTAGGAATAGACATCTTCTTCAATTATCCTCTCAAAGAGGTGAATAATTATTCTAACAAGATGCGAAAGGATCTGATCTATCTCTCATTGAGAGTTAGAAATAAAGAGAGGATTAACTTCTTTGAGTTTGTAGGTAAACTCCAAAGGATGAAGCTTTAAAAACTTCATCCAAAAGCATAACTTGAAATTGAAAAAACATAAAGATGACCTTAAGTCAAGCTTGAAAGAAAGCTCAGAAAGATCATCTTTGGATACTTGATAATTCAAGTTAACTAAAGAATAAGAAAGATCTAATTAAGATGTCAACATAGGAGATCTTTAATAGATCTAGAATATAAGAGAGAGAACTCTAGAAGGATCAAGAAGACCTTTAAGGTTTGAGATCCAACTAAAGATCCGTAAGGATTAAGCAGTGAAGAAATGACTGGAATAATCTATTTCTACTTATGACCTTAAAGATAACACGATCTTTTACACTATGAGTTCCCATCTTGGGACGTGGTTATAGAGATCTTAATCTTTTTGGAAGAACAACTAAAATAGGTTTCAATCAATTGGAGTCTAAAATAGTTGGATTAATCCCTATGGATTATAGTCCCTTGAAGTGGATTCTCAAAACTACGTAAAGTTTTGAAAGAACAGTGAATCCACTTTTGGTAAGCTATTCAAAATTCTCTCTGAAGATAAAGAGGATTTTATATCCTTGTAAAAACTAGATAATCCATGTTTACCATTCTATTGGTTAAGTAGGGATTATATAATGAAATTCCCCTCTATTTAGATTTATTGGAGGCGAATTGCAAACAAGAAAATCCACCCATTTCACTAAAAGAGAGTGATTTGTGCACGGATTATGTAAGATTCATCTTCCTTTTAGAACAAGTTGGATTCTAACTTGAGAGATGAATCTGATAAGGAAACCATAAGTAGCATTCATCTATTTTGCTAAGTCCGTGCACAAGTGGTGCAAAGCAAAGGACCAAGGTGGTAATTTAGATGAAGTCACTTTGTATCCACGTAATTCACATGTTTGAGCTATGGAGAGCCACATGGCACATGGCTTAAACAAGGAAATAAGCAAGGATGTTCTCTTTCACCCTTTTCATTCTTTCCATACTTTGCATTCGACTCAGTTCTTTTTCGTATGCAAACTAGATGGAACTTTGAATGATTAGGGCACGATTAGACTACACATGGATTTTTCTCTTTTAAGATTCATTCGGGATAGAATTCCCCTTTTGAATTAAGAGGCGAACTTAGAGAGATGAAAGCCATGATTGATCATGGAGCACGGGGGAATACCCCAAGGTATATATCTCCACTCATTTCCGAAGACGAAAATGCTTTTAAGGGGGGGAGAATATTGTATAATTACATGGGTCTAAGGGGCAGAACCCTTGGGTTTCTAGGTGTGAAACCCTTTGGATTTATGGCTTATTTACCCCTTTTAGATGGGTCTTGAACCTTAGGGCTAATTCTCTGAGTTTGAGTACCTTAGGCTTGATTGGAAGCTTCTCCTAGCCACTTGGTTTGTACATGAGAGCTTGAAGAGTCTTCTTTTAGAAGTCATGTGATTTCATGTGATTTCCTAAGCTTGGAAACCATGTGAACACCTTAGGGACCCATGTGATGGAAGGTACACATGTCCTCTTGAGAAGGACTTACCCCCTTGGTCTTGAAGCTATATATTGGAGGGGTTGGTTGGGTGGAAACGCATGTCTCTCTCCTAGTGTGTGGCCTTGCTAGTTAGACTTCTTAGTTCATTTGTGTGGAGGCTATGGAGCTCTCACACAACACCATGGTTGAGGATTACTTCCTAATCCTCCCTTTTAGGGTGTGGTTCAACCATCTACTGTTGGTCATTTCTTGATTCTAATAGTTCTCTTTATAATCTATATGTAGAAGCTTTCCGTGTCTGTATTTCTCTTGTTCTCCTTATTCCTTCTCCTACAAACACTCAAATCCCTTTTTGCACAAGAATACCCCAACAAGAATCGATCTCCACCATGAATTGTGGATCGAACTCCAATGACCAGAATACAACGGTGTGTTTGTTTTATCTTTTCAAGGGAGCCTTTGATCTTTTGTTGATCCAAGGATCTAGCATCAATGCCACCTTGATTTTGCAAGATCATATCATCCCTTGGATTTTTTGAACCATCGAAAGGTTTTGATTCCAAGTATCAAAATCGAAAACCACTCTCATCACAAATCCACAAATTTGTGGAAATTGTGAAGGCTTTGACTAAAAGACACGAAAGGAAGCCTACTTCTAGTCTACAGGATTAAGAAATTAGATTGTGCTATCTCCTAATTGGTGGACTATTAATGAGCCTAAAAACTAAAAGAGCCTTTTTTCTTCCCTAATGAGAAGGAGAATATCAAACCAAGGAAGGCATTTATCTTCTCCCGGTTTGACTGCAGATTCCGCCAAAAACTTCCATTGAGTTATGACATTGTTTTCTTTGGAGCTCATTGCCAAGTAGACTTCCGAAGTCAGAGTATGATACATTAAGAACTGGCTAGTGGTGCATATGGTTTTGTTTTTTCCACTTTGAATTATGACCTTTTTAGGTTCACATGATCATGAAGAGGGTATGCAGTAGCGTTCAAGAAAATGCTTTTTGAGCGTGGTTTCTTTAAAGGATGTCCATAGCAACATGGAAATGCACAATGTGCCACAACAAATTTCTTGCTCAAATGAAGTCAAAAGTATGCCTCATTTGAAGTTTTACCGCATAAGCGAGTTGTAAGAGGGAATTTACTTTACTTTTTTTTTTCCCTCTCAAATTTAACAACTGTAAATCGGATATGAAACGGCAAACTTTAGTACTATACCACATGTATTAAATACGTTTTATAGTTATGCATCTCTCTCGTGATCTATATAACACCCAAGAAAATTCTCTTCGTGTTGAAATTTTTTATTATCAAAGTCTATAAATCCAGCGAGCATCATGATTTTGATCTTAAATTCGTGGGAAACAAAAGAGAACTCTTGAAAATCTATAGGGAAAGATTACACGCTATCTTCTATGTGTTTTAGTTTATACGGAGTGTGAAAGAGAGGACTATAGAATATATGCAGTGTTGTGTTTTGTTTGAGAGAGGAAAAGAAGGATGGATTACTTGCCCTTTATGTGTTGACAAAAGAAAATGGACGTCTTTCGTTTTATAAACACATCTCTTGGTGAAAATTTGGGTTCTTGTTATGCTTCAATAGTAGCCATCTTGTTATGGCTCATTAAAGACTTTAGGCCTTCATCTATGTTGCAATTTGGGGCCCCAAAACCTTTTGAGCATACACACTTACTTAATTAAGATGATAAGTGAGAGATAGAAAGAAACAGATCTTGAGACAAGGATAGGGAACGTAAGCTGGATGCTTAGTCACTAAAAAATAGATGTCGAAATTACAACATGGGAGTACTACTCAACCATATAAAGTGGTGCACTCATTAATGGAAGAATATCCAAGAAGATGATAATACAAAATTTAGATTATGTTGAAATAATCTAAGTTGGTGAAGTGAATGAGCAACGAAGCTAACCTTATTCTCACAAAATAGTGTAACAAAATTATAAATCAACCAACCCTAATTTTGATATTAGGGTAGAGAAACCCTAAAAACAAAATATAAGGTTAACTCACAAAAGATAGTTACCACCACCTTGTAGAAGACTTCTTGCTCCAAGAGAGTATCCTCTCCTTCACCAAAACTCACCTCCTCAAGAGTGTGTGAACACTCTCTCTTCAAGAAGACCTCCTTCTAGCTTGATGAGTGATTTGAACAATGAGCCAAGCCTCTTGTTATATAGCTTAGACGTACCCTCCAAAAGCACACCTTCATAAAAAGAAAGCTATGATCGTCTACGATAAAAATCAAATTGGGCCACTAAAGCAAAAAAGCCATCGCTATGAGTAAAACAAAATCAATATCGGTGTTTTGCTGCCATCGGTTTCGAACTCGCATGGGTGCATTGAGAGACTTATGCTTTATCCACGTCGCTGCCCACTTTTGATTTAAAGGATGCTAAAGAAATATTACTATAGCTATATTCTGACAATATTTGGACCATGAGTGAACATTGCTTCCAACAATCCCTCCTTCAATGTCATAATGGTACAAGCTTTAGTAACGTGCAAATCTTCTCATGACTATCTCTAGTCAATGCTTTGGTAAATATATCTACAATATTCTCACTAGACGGGACATAAACTAGCTCAATGTGCTTCTTAGCTATCTGCTCTCGATTATAGTGGTAGTGTACCTCTATATGCTTTGTCCTTGCATGATGCATTGGATTCGTAGCTATAGTTATAGCACTTTGGCTATCTGAAAATATCTGAACAGGTTCATGTACTCTCACATCAAGATAACTGAAAATCTTCTGCAACCATATGGACTCTAGAGTAGCTGTAAATGCTGCACGATATTCAGCTTCACACAATGAAGTGGAAATAGTGGGTTGTCTCTTTGAAAGCCATGAGATAAGACAATCTCTAAGATAAAAACAATCACCTGGCCAATCAGAATCTGAAAAATCCTTTTAGTAACAAATGTATAGATTTATGAAATACCATAGCAAAATTTGAAGTTCCCTTCAAATATTGAAAGATCTGCATTAATGCTTTCCAATGTAACACTGTCGAGTTCTGTATGAACCTTGATACTTGAGAAACTGCAAACTATATATCAAAACGTGTATTACATAGATATATCAAGCAACCAATTGCTTGACTATATAAAGTAGCATCAAATGGCTCTGCATCTACTACCATCTGTAAAGATGCGTTCTGATCCATAGGTGTTTGCATAGGTTTAGAATCAACCATCTAAAACCTCTCCAAAAGTTTCTCAATGTACTTCTACTTTGTCATATAGATACACTCATCTCGAAACAGAAATTGAATCCCAAGATAAAAATGCAAAATGCCTAAATCATTCACATCAAATGTTTGCTTCAATTGTTCTTTGAACATCTGCAAATCTTCATCTCTGGGACTTGTGACTATAATATCATCCACATAAATGATTGCTATAATCATCATACCTGTTTTAGCTTTAACATAAAGAGTTGGAGCTGCATCTGAGTTATGGAAATCAATGGATACAACATATGTGTGTATCTTTTCATACCATGCTCTAGGTGCCTGTTTTAAACTATACAAAGCCTTTATAAGCTTACACACTAAGTGTTCTTTACCTGTCCCTTCAAAACCTTCTAGCTGGTGAATATACACATCCTTGTGTAAATCACCATTAAGAAAAGCAGTCTTAATGTCAAGTTGATATATATGCCAACCAAAACGTGCTGCTAAAGCAAGTATTGACCTAATAACAGTCATCCTAGATGTAGGAGCAAATGTCTCATTATAATCAATACCTTTTTGTTGTGCATATCCTTTGAGAACTAATCTTTCTTTGTACCTTATAATAGTACCGTTTGCTTTCCTTTTGATTTTCAAGATCCATTTTACACCTATAGCCTTCTTTCCTTCTGGTAACTCACATAGCTGCCAAGTTTTATTCTTATGAATAGAATCAATCTCTTCTTGCATAGCTTTTCTCCAAATAGGAATGTTAAGTGCATCTTTAACACACGCCGATTCATCTTCAATTGTCGTAAGTGCCAAAATATCATGAATCTCAAAGTCTTTAGCAAAACTTACATGATCTCTTTGTTGTTGCTATCTAGTCTGACTTCTTGTTCTTACATGATCTTGTTGTTGTTTCTAGTTTGACTCCTTGTTCTTCCAATAAAAGCCTTTATACCACTATCTTTCCAAGTCTGATATAACCAAGTAGGTCACTATCTTTAAATAGTGGTAAAACGCTTTTTGAACTTTCAGCTTCCACAGGTTCTGGAACTTGTCCTTCCAAGGTACTAGGACTTTCAGGAACTCTAACTTCTTCCATTTCTGGAATCAAATTCTCTTGTGGAACTGACTCTGTAGAAGATTGTGAAATTCCTCTTTCTTCAACTCTTTCTTGAATCCTAGGAATTTGAACTCCCTCCTGATATGGTTGAACATGTAAGTCCAAAATCTTTCCAAAAAATCCATAGTCATTTTCACTTATGAACTCCGAAATTTCTGTTTCTTTATCATAAACCTTATTTTTAGCAATATAAGCATTACGTGAAAGAATAACTTCACTTGCCTTTGGAACATAAAACCTGTATCCTTTACTCTCAACAGGATATCCAATAAAAACAGCTTTCTTTGCCTTTACATCTAGTTTGCCTCGGTCCTTTTTCTCAACATGTACATAAGAAAGTGATCCGAATGCTCTGAAGTAACTCACATTAGGTTTTCTACCATAATAAGCTTCATAAGGTGTGATTACCTTTAAAGCTTTTGTAGGTGACCTGTTTAAAATGTGGTTAGTTGTATATACTGCATCAAACCAGAATTTCGGTGAAAGCTTCTTGGATGTCATCATGCTCCGCATCATCTCAATAGGTACTCTATTCTTTCTTTCTGCAACACCATTTTGTTGAGGCATATAAGAAATATTAAGGTGTTGAGTGATACCTTTCTCATCAAGAAATGTCTGGAACTCTTTTGACAAGTATTCTCCACCTCTATCACTTTTGAGAATATGGATAGTTTCCTGAATTTCATTTTCAACCATAGCTACAAACTTCTTGAACATAGGAAAGAATTTTGACTTCAACTTAAGACCATAGATCCATGAGTTTCTCGTAAAATCATCAACAAATAGAACTAAATACCTAAAACCCTGAATGGAGTCGCTCTCATAGTTCCATTCACATCTGAACGGATAATCTGCAATTTCTTGGTAGTTGTAATATGAGCATGTTTCTTGAAAGGTAGTTTATGCATCTTACCTTCAAGACATCCTTCACATATATCTAAATCATCTAGGAGCTTGAATGAGGGTAAACTCTCAACCATACCTCTGTCTTTGATACTCTTGAGAGCTCCAAAACTAATATGTCCAAATCTTTCATGCCATAGCTTCATATCTTTCATCGGTGATGAAGATTTGACCGCATATGCTTGACTGGTTTTTGACAAAACAAAGATCCCTCCTCTATGCTCACCTTGTAAAATACGCTTGTTGTCTTTGTGTGATAAAGATCTTACAAAGATCTCTCTCAAATACAACTTTAAAACCATCACCTAAAAATGTAGATATAGATAACATATTCTTCTTCATTTCAGGTACATATAGAACATCTGAGATCCAAAAATTACCACCTTCTCTTCACTTTAGGGTTATTGTACCTGATCGCACAACATCTAAATAATGGCCATCTGCAATAGTAACTCTTCTACCTGTAGAATAAGAAAGGGAAGAAAACACATCTTTGCAACATGTCATATGCTTTGTAGCACCTGAGTCAAATATCCAAGGACTTGCTGAAAGAACTTGTGAAGCTGCTTGATCAAAAGCTACTTCCTCAATGGTGATACAGGCATAAGAATCACCTTGAGATTTCCTTTTTTTTATCATCTTCTGCAACATTACCTCATGCCTTTTTCTTTTCTGTTGCAATCCTTTTATAACATGCTGACTTAAAATGTCCAAGTTTCTTGCAATAAAAACATATTACTTCCTTCTTCTTAGAAGACTTCTCTTTAGATGTAGTAGATACAGTATCTGAAGTAGAAGGTGAGAGGGACCTACTTTCCTTCATGGATTGTTTTTCCTTATTACCCTTCTTCTTCTTTTTACCCTTTGATGAAGATGAAATTGCTTCTTCATTCTCTTCCATTCCCTTCAATTGATCTTCATCTTGAAGTAACAAGAACTCTAACTCTTCAAATGTGACCTCTATATCTCTTGTGGTAAGGGTAAGAGTGGTTATGAAAGACCAATATGAAATAGGAAGTGAATTAATCAGCATATTTACCACTTCTTCATCTGATATCTCAACTCCTACATTTAGAAGTTGATCTCTCAAGTCAATGAGTCTAGTAATGTGGGTCTTGTTGAGATATCAAGCTCAACATGTGATGATCCAGGATGACACGTACCAGTTTTTTGTTTCTCTGACATGTATAGTGGTCACGCCAATATATGTCAGGGATACTTCATTGAGCTTTATTAGATTTATCTACCGAGAGTGATGGCACATTTTTTTCTTGCCAGCTCACTCATTCGCGGACATTAGGTTTTTCCTTATGTACTGATCTTTATATATTGCACTTGTTGTATTCTTGTTTTTAATGTCATTCTTGTACATTCCTTTTATGTAATAGAAGAAGAAGAAGAAGAAGATCATTCTTCCTTTGCCTCAATCTATGTGTGTGCTTCTCCTTGAGAGTGAGAGTGTGTGTGTGAGCTCTCTTCCTTATCTCCTTCCTCGTGACATGGTATCAGAGCCAGCGTGGCTGTAGAGAGCTCGTGGAGAAGGCGACGGTGAAGACTACGCAGCAAGGCGTGGAGAAAACGCGATTTCACAAACGGCCTCCGTTTGCTATAAAAATCGACGTGAAGGTAGAAGTTTCGATTGTCAGATCAAAGTTTCGAAGCCATCTTGACCTCCGTTTCAAGCCCGGAAGGTGGGGCCCACAGAAAAACCAGGCCAGTTTCAGAAACTGTAACTTGCATTGTGTTCAGCGACACTCATATATTCCAGATCCAGAATTTCAAGCGATTCCGTGTATTGTTGATACACGAAAACTTTTTTTTCTGAGATCGAACTGTCACGTCATAGTGCGACAGTGTTGAAGCAGAAGTGCTGCTTGTAGTGTGTTGCGGTGTTGTGAATTGTTGCAGAAATGGCAAACGTAGATGGAATGAGTCAGCTTATGAGCGATAAGCTGGACAAGAACAACTTCCATGCTTAGAGATTCAGAATGACAAATTTCCTGATGGGAAAGGCTACTGGAAGTACATCGAAGGAGAGAATGAAAATGCTCTGCAGTTACCAGAAAGGAATCGGACTGCAGAACAATTAAGAGCATATGAGGAATGGAATCAAGGAGCACGAAAGGTAATGTATTGGCTATCTGTTAGCATACAGGATAGCATGATTCGACACATACAGGATGCCAAGACTCCAAAAGAGGCTTGGAACAGTTTGGTCACCTTGTACGAGACCAATACAAAGGCATGGAAATTGCAACTCAAGAACGAGCTGCATACATTGGAGAAAAAGAGCATGTTGGTAAGTGACTACACTCTAAAAATCAAAAGCATATGTGAGTCACTTGCATCTATTGGCGTGAATGTAGATGATGATGATAAGGTGGAAGTGTGCCTTCGTGGTTTAGGAGCTGCATATAAGCAGTTCAGAACTTCTATACAGACCAGGGAAAACATTCCGAATTTTGCTGATTTGGTATCTATGCTGATTATTGAAGAAAAGAATCTTGGTGAGGATTCAAACTCCCAAGGAAAGCCCAATTCTGAGCAGGTATTCTACTCTGGCAGAGGAAGAGGCAGAGGTAGAGGTTTTGGAAGTAGAAGAGGAAACAATAACCAAGACCAAGGTCAACAACAGAATCATGCAGGAGGAAGAGGACAATTTCGAGGCAGGGGGAGTCAAAGAGGTCGTAGAAATTTCCAAAGAAATGATTCAGGTAATGATTGTAAAGGATGCTGGAATTGTGGTAAACTTGAACACTTTGAACGTGATTGCAGGTTGAAGAATCAAAATAACAGAAGGCAGCAAAACAACTATGCATCCACAAGTGCAGATGATTCTGAGAAGCTGTTTATGCGTCAACATCACATGATGAATACGATGTCTGCTGGTGTTTCAAAATCGAATGATAATGTCTGGTATGTTGATTCAGGTGCTTCAAATCACATGACCAGTCATGCAGAATGGTTTAGTAGTTTGCAGAAAATGTCAGTTCCTGGATATGTTGAAACAGGTGATGATACATCGCATCCTATTGAGCATACAGGAAACATAGCATTGTCTATGGAGGATGGAAAGGTAAAACATCTCACTGATGTGCTACATGTTCCAAATATAACAAAGAATCTAGTTTCTGTTGGACAAATGGTTGATCAGGGATTACAAGTCAGGTTCAATGCTGATGGATTATATGTAGAAGACTACAAGTAGGATGGACGATTGGTTGCCAAAGGAAACAAAGTGGGTAGGATGTTCACCTTAAATGTGAAGATTCCTTAAATGAATGCAGCCATGTTTGCAAAAGGTGCAAGAGTTATTGGAGATATAGAGATATGGCACAAACGAATTGGACATGCAAACTTGCAAAGGCTGAAACTGATGCAGTCAAAGGAGATTGTCCATGGACTACCAAATTTCAAAGTTGCAGAAATGCAAAAGGTATGTGCAGCATGTCAATTTGGTAAACAGTCAAGAGCATCATTTCCACATGACAAGAATGTTAGTGAGAATGTACTAGAAGTAGTACATACAGATGTTCAGGGTCCAGCAAAGACCACATCTATGGGTGGTTGCAAGTTTTATGTTACTTTCATTGATGACCATACACGCAAAGTGTGGGTATATTTCATGAAAGAGAAGAGCGAGGTGTTTACTCACTTCCAGAATTTTAAAGTTATGGTGGAAAAGCAGACAGGGAAGTACATTCAGACATTAAGATCTAATGGAGGAGGTGAATACATGTCAAATGAGTTCAATAGTTTTCTAAAAAATCATGGAATTTGGCGTCAGTTTTCATGCAAGTACACACCACAACAGAATGGTGTTGCTGAATGCAAAAACAGACATATTGCAGAAATAGCAAGAGCCTTAATGGCTGAGAAGAATATGCCTCATTGTTATTGGGCAAAAGCTGTGCATACTGTTGTATACATCATGAACAGGACTTCGACTGCTGCTGTACATCAAGTTACACCTAAAGAGAAGTTTACAGGTAAAAAGCCAAACTTATCACATCTGAAAGTTTTTGGCTGTATTGCATATGTACATGTCCCAGATGAACTGAGGATGAAGCTTGATCCAAAAGCAGAAAAGTGTGTCTTCACTGGATACTCCCTTGAGCAAAAGGGATATAAATGTTATAACCCACTCACACGACAAGTAAAGGTGAGCAGAGATGTGGTATTTGATGAAATGTCAAGATTCTATGCAGATGCCAAAGAAGGACTGAGTCTTGAACCAAATGACAAAGAAAATGCTGAAAAATCAAGTGCAGAATCTCAGGTTTTGAGTGGACCGGATGCATCACCAAGCAATAGTTCCAACTCAAATCCATGGAGTGGAAGATTACGTGGGAATTTCAGTCCAGCAAATTCATCAAATACATCCAAGAAAGGTAAAGAAAAGTTTTCTGCTGGTCATAAAACATGTGCAAGTTTTGAAGACGTTGATGGAGATTCAAGTGGTTCAGAAAAGAGTCTTGATGAGGAACTTGGATTGCCCTCTATGAAGACTCCAGGAGTAAGAAGGGCTCATGCAGATGATACAAGGAGAAGTGACCCAGGACCAAGAAGGTTTGGGAGGATGCGTAATTCAATGCAACGATTGACATATGATAGTTACATGGCTCGCCATTGTGCCTACATGACAAAGGTAATACAAGATGCTGAACCTTCTTGTTTTGAAGATGCAATTGGTAATGCAGATTGGGAAAAAGCTATGGATGAGGAGATGGCTGCACTTTATGGAAATGATACATGGAAGCTGGTTCCATTGCGACAAGGAAAGAAACCCATAGGCTGCAAATGGGTTTACAAGGTAAAGCATAATGCTGATGGTAGCATAAGCAGGTATAAAGCACGATAGGTTATGCACAAACATATGGCATTGATTATGAGGAAACATTTAGCCCTGTAGCTAAAATGTCTACTGTCAGAACACTTGTTGCACTAGCTACAACAAAAGGATGGACTTTACATCAGATGCATGTGAAGAATGCTTTCCTACATGGTGAGTTACAGGAAGAAGTATATATGGACCATCCGCAAGGATATGAAGATTCAAAGCATCCAGAATATGTTTGCAGGTTGCAAAAGGCTTTGTATGGGCTGAAGCAGGCTCTACGTGCATGGCATGCAAGGATTGCTGATTACTTAACCAGCATTGGGTTTTCTATGTGTGATGCAGATTACTCACTATATGCAAGGAAGGCTGATGATGGCATCACTATTGTGGCTATTTATGTTGATGACCTGATTGTAGGTGGTGATAATGAAGAAAGCATCAAAGAGGTAAAGAAACTTCTTATGCAGGAATTCGACATGAAAGATCTTGGTGTGCTATGCTATTTCTTGGGCATTGAGTTTATACATACAGAAACAGGAATATGGATGTCGCAAAGGCAATATGCCTTGAATATGCTGCAAAAGTATGGTATGGCTGATTGTAAGCCAATTTCTATGCCTTTAGATGAGAATTTGAAATTGGATACTACATCAGGTGAAGCATTGGAAAATGCTACTATGTACAGGAAAATTGTGGGAAGTCTTATATATCTTACAATTACAAGGCCTGATTTAAGCTACACTGTTGGACTTGAAAGTCAGTTTATGCAGGTTCCCAGGAAGCCACATTTGGATGCTCTGAGGCGCACTCTATGTTATGTGAGTGCTACTTTGGATTATGCATTGTTTTATAAAGCTGGTGTAGATTTGCAAGTTCATGGATACACCGATGCAGATTGGGCTGGTAGTACTCCAGATAGAAGATCTACTAGTGGCTTTCTTTTCTCACTTGGAGGTGCAGCTATTACATGGAGCAGTAAGAAGCAACCCACTGTTGCTTTGTCGAGTACAGAGGCTGAGTATAGAGGTGCTGCAATGGCAGCATGTGAGGCATCATGGCTGGAGATGTTACTTGCAGATTTAGGTGTGGAAGTGCAAAAGCCTATCACTATCTATTGTGATAATCTTAGCAGCATACAGTTAGCACGGAACCCTGTTTTCCATGCTAGAACAAAGCATATCGAGGTGCATTATCACTTCATCAGAGAGAAGGTATAAGCAGGTGATATTGATCTTGTTTATGTGAGAACAGATGAGCAGGTTGCTGATATTTTCACCAAAGCACTTGGAGCTGAGAAGTTGAAGAAGTTTTGGGAGATGCTTGGATTACAGGATATGGCATTGAGCTTGAGGGGGAGTGTTGAGATATCAAGCTCAACATGTGATGATCCAGGATGACACGTACTAGTTTTTCGTTTCTCTGACATGTATAGTGGTCACGCCACTATATGTCAGGGATACTTCATTGAGCTTTATTAGATTTATCTACCGAGAGTGATGGCACATTTGTTTCTTTCCAGCTCACTCATTCGCAGACATTAGGTTTTTCCTTATGTACTGATCTTTATATATTGCACTTGTTGTATTCTTATTTTTAAGGTCATTCTTGTACATTCCTTTTATGTAATAGAAGAAGAAGAAGAAGAAGATCATTCTTCCTTTGCCTCAATCTGTGTGTGTGCTTCTCCTTGAGAGTGAGAGTGTGTGTGTGAGCTCTCTTCCTTATCTCCTTCCTCGTGACAGGCTTGAATTGACTCACCAGCCTTTATCCTTGTATCTGCTAGTTGTCTCCTCAAGTGAGCTTTCCTAGCATGATTTCTACTCTGAAAAAGATTCTCAAGCTTCAACCAAACTTGTCTAGAACTTTTGCAAGATCGGATTTGTGTTAATATGCTTTTTAACACTCATTGCTATGAATGAAAGTGCTAAAGCATCTCTAGCATCCCACCTTGCTTGATCTTCAGTAGGAGGAACTGTAGGTAAAGACCTACCTGTGACTCTGGATGTCAAAGTGGTTACCTCTTCTTTAGTTGGTTCTATAATAGTAATTCCAGTACCTCTTGAAGCTGTTGTGGCTCCTTCTTCGCCCTCTCGTCTAGTCCTTGTTAAGGATCCATTGATGATACTCCATAAATCCTTTGCCACTAAAATATTTATCCTCATGAAACTCCATATGGGATAATTAGAAGATCCATCCAACTTGTCTTCAATCTCAATTCTAATCTCACTCATCTTAACTAAAAGTGTATGTCAATTATGCTCTGGTACCAAGTTTTGGAATTTGGGGCCTCAGGATTGTTCGAATACTAAAACCTTTTGAGCATACACACTTAATTAATTAAGATGATAAGTGAGAGATAGAAAGAAAGAGATCTTGAGACAAGGATAGGGAACATAAGCTGGATGCTTACTCACTAAAAAATGGATGTCCAAACATGGGAGTTGAGTACTCAACCATATAAAGTGGTGCACTCACTAATGGAAGAATATCCAATGATGCTACTAGAAGACTAACATAACAGAAAATATTTGGAAACTTCCAAGCCGTATTACGTTTACAAACAAAGAATGCTTTGGTGGTAGAATTTTGAGTAACTTGAATTGTTATCATGGTGTTTTTATGCATGTTAAAATGGTACATTAAAAGCACCATTCAATTCAAAACTTATGAAAAAGTATATGAAAACATTGCGGCACCTTGTATACCATAGCCCACCTTTCCAAGAATTTTGCGATAATTCCATGTATGAGAATAGGAACTTGCACATTAACCATGCAAGGGGTTTCTACACCTCATAATCCTATGAGGTAGGCCTCAATTGTATTTCCTTGTATTTTTATGTGTTGAGAGCATGAATACCTAATGGCACTAGCACAAGCTTCTGAATCAATCAAGACCCTAATAATCATGATTGTAGTGCCCTTTCCTAGCTCTATCAAAAGGAACGACCCACTATGCTAGGGGAGGGTTTCTTTCTATATTGCAACATAGTCATGCGATATCTTGAGGAATCGTGATTGGAATTGACAATTAGGAGGTGAGGCTCTTCAACCTTGCCATTCATTTGATGGACTATAGCCCTATCATCTCAATTTCATGTGTCTAATGCATTCTAGGGCTTTGACTTTTGCTTATTCTCTTATTCCTTTCTCTTCTTTTTGACACTTCTCATCTTGATTTATGCGTTTAACCATCCCTTGCGTTAGTGGTTCTTGAAAAAGATTGACTAATCATAGGTCCATAATCACATTTTTCTAGCTTATGAGAATACTATTTCAAAGTATATGCTATCCTTACTGTCCATGTGAAATTCCAAATGACCACTTGACACTTTTGCATATGTTATTTAATAAAACATATATTTTCTTGGTCAGCCACAGATTCTAGGTTCTATCGTATTTGTAACACCAAAGATGTCTGTGTTCGTGCTCCCTATGTACTATGTTTTTTTTTTTGCATATTCCATAGCCTTTGTGTAGAGTACTGTGTGTGGCTCTTGGAGCACGGTTTTCTACTTCGAGGATATCATTGTGGAGCTCTCTAGAAGTAGAGCACATTGTGGTGCATTGCCATCAAAATACATGACTAGTATTAGAGCATCTCGATGCAAAAACTTTGTTTCTTTTATGTGAGCGAAGTGAGCACCCACCCACCCAAGGTTCTCTCTAAGGCTGGGACCAAGGTGGCAAACAAGGCATAGACCTTGGCATACCTTGTCATTGGAGTCACCGAAGTCATCATTGGCATTGTTGGTTGCATGTGATGGAGGACCTCAACAATCAACAAAGATGGAGATTCTCGGTACCTCTTGGGAGGTCACCCATCCTAGTATTGTTCGCCTTGGAGTTAACTTAATCGTGGCAATCTCTTGCCAGTAAGATACACTCTTGTGATGCTTGAAGAAGAGGAAAGAGTAAGGTTCACATTATCTTCAACAAGTTTTGAGCCCCCAAAGCTTCATTCTTTGCTTTCAAAGCCTATTTTTGAAGCATTTTTGGGGCATTTTTTTGAAAAAAATGGAGTACTTTCATGCATAGTTCTCTCCACAAAGCACCAAGAACATCAAGAAGAGTGTTCTTTGTACTTCTTTGACAATCAATGTTCACCTTTTGGGCTCTTCTTCAGCCACACTATTTAATCTAGAGGTTTCTTGAAAGGCTTTAGTTGTAGTGGGAATATCCACCGCAAGTCTATGCAAGTTTTTTAGCCTAATAAACAAAGTTGACAGACACTTATAGGTGCTATGGGACAGTGTTTGGGTAGTGAATTCAGCTTTTTAGTGCCATTTCACTGCATATATTGAGCACATACACATTGTAGGATTCTATGGATACCACTTATGTACATCCATGTGGTCATTGATATAGGGGTTTTTGTTGTGCATAAAGCCTAGGTGCTCGATAGCCTAGTTCGCTTCTTTCGGGTAATTGATTATATGCAGTGGAGTCAATGATTCACTATGCACATAAACATGTCATTACTTGTAAGTTTATGAGATTTTGACACTAGTCATATGCTCATTTTGCAGAGGATACTCCAGAAACAGTTTTCTAGATTTTGTGGTTTTGTCAACTATATAGTGGTCAATTTACTCCTTGATACACTTATTGGTGTAAACACATTTATCCTCACATAATCCATTTGGTTGGTCATTACTATTGATTAATTCATTCTTCTAGAAAGACTATTGAATCCTCTCCCAAAATCTGAAACTTGTTCTTCCTTCTTTGAGCCTTACTGGTGTTTGGACTCTTGTAGCTCCATTATCATTCTATTTAGTTCTCTACCATCATGGCATCAAAGATCTCAAGTGCATCTTGTGGATCCGGGTCTAGTGCAAGTATTTCGAGGAGGAGCTATAACTTGCTAGGCAAATATCATTTTGAGATCTAAAAATTTGATGGCACAAACTTTGCTTTATGGAAGAATCATACTAAAGATGTGTTGATTCAAAGGAGGCAATGGAAGCTAGTAAATGGAATCTCAAAGAATCCTACTAGCATGGATGAAGATTATTGGGATGTGTTAGATGAAATAGTCAGGTCTAGCATTCGATTCCAACTAGTAGATAATGTTTACTTTATAGTATTAGATTGTGAAAGTGCATAGAAGCTCTCGAAGATGAGATATATATATGGAACAACGAGAGGGTTATGTAGTTCTTGGCAAAGAAATTCTAGTTTGTAAGCTCAAGAAGAGATTATATGGACTCAAACAATCCCCTAGACAATGGTACCAAAAGCTTGATGCTTTTATGAAGCCTCAAGGCTATTCTCAAGGCAATGAGGATCATTGTCTCTACACAAAGAGATGTTCAGATGGCAGCTTGATATGCTTGATACTTTATGTTGATGATATGTTGATTTTTGGGAATTCCTCTATGACTTGTCAGCTCTCAAGGAGAAGTTGAGTCAGACATTTGATATGAATGATTTAGGGGATGCCAAACATATTCTTGGCATGCGCATTACTCGTGATAGGAGTTAAAGATGCATATACTTGTCGAAAAGTGAGTACATATCCAAAGCACTTCACACATTCAATATGATGACTGCCCCAAATCATATGAATAAAAGTAATTCATGAACAAAATTCCTTATCATCTTGTTGTTGCTAGTCATGAATGCTATGGTAGCTACGAGACCAGACATTACACAAAGTGAGCAAGGATGACTGCCCCAAATCATATGAATAAAAGTAATTCATGACCAAAATTCCTTATCAGCTTGTTGTTGCTAGTCATGTATGCTATGGTAGCTACAAGACCAGACGTTACATTTGCAGTCAGAGTTCTGAGTAGATATACGTCTAATCATCGCAAGAAACATTGGCAAGTGGTCAAGATGATTTTGAGATATCTAAGTGGGACTAAATACAAGTGTCTATGCTTAGGTAGAAGGAAATCATTCATTATTATTTACATATATTCTAACTATGTTGGTTGTGTAGACAATCATAAGTCTACATCAAGGTACATTTTTCATTTTGCTAGAGGTGCTATCTCTTGGAGATCTCATCTTCAAAAACATACAACTACATACACTGGTGTTCTTTATCATTCTTATTTTTTTCTCCCATAATTACTTCCTCCATATTCCTTTAGTGGGAGATTTTTGTCATTAGTGTCCATGTAAAAGGCCAAATGGCCACCATATAGTTTTGTATATGTTCTTTAATAAGATATATAGTGGCATGGTCAGCCATAGACTATAAGTTTGACCACAGCTATAACACTTAAGAAGTCTGAGTCCGTGCTCCCTATGTATAGTGATGTCTGTGTCCGTGCTCTTTATGTATAGTGATTTCTTTGTATTATGTAGCCTCTGTGCAGAGTACCATGTGTGGTTCTTGGAGCTCCATTTCCTACTCTAACGATATCATCATGGATCTCTTGAGAAGGATATTATTGTTGGGAATGAAAGGAGGTCGAGAGAGGGAGTGGTGCGGGGTTGGATGAGGCCCCTATGTGGTTCGTCCCCCATCCAGAAAGCAACATCTACACGTTGGGCACCTCACCCTCGCACTGTGATCTCGTACATAGGCTCGTGCCTCAGAAGAGAAAGGGAACACACTCAATTGCATGGAATGAAGTTGAAGGGCATCTTCTGACACTCTCACTAAGAAGTCTATCTTATATTGAGCGATCCGCACTGTAGTGGATTTCTTTTGTATTATTGAGAGTCACTTGGTGACATCAGTTGCATATTCATTACCATCATTGAGCATAGTTTGATTATTTGGCACATCAAGTTTAGTGATTTCTATTCTAATAAAGATCAAAGACTTGAAGGAACAATTGATTTCTACTAATGAAGTTATACGAGGTAGCTCACTTGTGCAGAACATTTTGAATGGTCTTCCTGATTCATATCAGAGTTTTGCTTCTACTCTTTGTTTGATGATGAAAGGCAATCCAAATGCCATGACATTTGAGGAGTTAGTCTCTATTCTGTTGCAGGAAGATCAGTCTAGGCAGAAGAGGTCCATTGCATGTTGTAGATCAAGATTTCTTGGCTAGTCAGAAGGGCAAAAGTAAATGGAGCTCATCTACTAGTGAGGAGAAATCTGCAAATGCTTCATATTTGAAGAAGGAAGACAAAGATCAGAAGACATCAAAAAAGTAGAAATTCTTTTGTAAGTATTCTAAAGGAAATGATCATATCATTAAGAACTATCCAAAATTGGCTACAAAAGAGGCAAAGAAAAAGGAGGCTGGAATGGTTGTTGCAGAGGCCTCTATATTGAAAACAAATTTTGCAAATCTTGTGCAGAATGAAGAATGGGTGTTTACTACTGTTTGCAGTTTTGATGCATCTTCTCATGAGTAGTGTATGTCTATAGTAGACTCACATGTATGGTATTTTGATAGTGGGGCAAAGAAACATATTACCTCATAGTGCAGTTTCTTCACTTCACTTGACCCTATCCCTATAGGGAATACTACCACATGCAACAACAACTCCTCCTATCCTATTATGGAAGTTGGTACGATCATTCTGACTATTGTTGATGGTAGTTCTTTCACATTATGAGATGCTCTAGTTCAAGAAAGGATCAAGAAAAAATTTTGATGAATTTCTACATTAGCCGAGATTGGCTTGGTTGTGAACTTTGTTGATGACAAATGTACAGTTCATGACCTGTCTGTTGGTGCAAATCACAAGCCTACACATTTGGCTTGGAAGATATCATGAAGACTCTACATGCATGAAGAACCATAGGAACATATGCTAGTGGTTTATTACCACTTTACCTCATTGTAAAAGTCAGATTGACTTGGCATCTGTTGTAATCACCTACCTAATTGATTCGTGAAAAAAAGTAGCTCACTTAATTGAGAGAATATCTCCAAACCTTTAGGAGCTTGATCATAGGGAGCCAAGAATTTGAATTTGAATTCAAATTCTCACTCATTAGATATAAAAAGTGAAGATGAAAAGTCGCGGTATGAGAGATCACTCCCGAGCTTCATTCTACTGTCATTGAGTGTGTGTGAGGACTACATCATAGCCTACACCACTCTACACCATTAGGCAATGCTTGTCATGCCAATAGGATTGTACACAAGTGTTAACTTATAGATACATTTACATCATTCATCTCTGTGTTCACTGCTTGTCTACTCCAAAGTCTGTTAACTTATCAAGGGCATATCTCAGTCAATACTCCACCAAATTCAGTGATTCAAAGCTTGTTGGATTCCGCTCAGAGTCATCTACATGCTGACAAAGTTTGAAGTGATTTCATTCAGCCAATTCAGAGAAATCATCGTCTAGGTGCTCACTGGTCTATCTCTGCTACAGTCCTAAAAAGTCGGGGGTACACCAAATCTTGCTAAATTAATTTCTCTTAGCATAGTTCATTATTTTACATCATTCCACTTGCAAATGGTAGCTTACTAAGCTAATTGAATACCCCTAGAAGGAATTTTATCAATTGCTATTGTGCTGGTCACACTGAGCAAAACATTGAGCAGGTATCAAGACCAAAATAGAAGGTTTTCTTGAGTTTGTGACTTCCAAAGTTATCTGTTTTGATTCAATCATTACACAATTCATTTCCAAAGGACATAGACTGTTTCTTGGTGTCATTGGGAAGCTAAGGAAGTCTACTAATCAAATCTGAAGCTAAAGAGGGCTGGTGCAAAGCAGGTTTAGCAGTACCTACTCAGTCTCTTGGTGCATCCATCCATCTTTCCCAACAGTGGTATCAGAGCAAATAAGGTAAAATGGGAGATGGTTTTCCTTCATTTATTGCCAAATTGGATAGGAACAACTATCAAGCTTGGTCTCTAAGGATGAAGACCTACTTACAAGGAAGGAGTCTATATGGATACATCTCAGGAGATGAGGAATTGCCCTCATTCAAAGTAAGAGGACTGCCAACCAAGGAAGAACAAGAGAAGCTCAATACATGGTGTGCAAAAGATGCATTGGCAAGGTCTTATCTACTCAAATCTATATCTTAATTTCTTTTACCTCATATCAGAAATTGTAAGACTTCCCAAGAGACTTGGGAAATCTTGTCATCATATTTTTCCTCTAATACAAGGGCTAGGAAAAATCAGTTGTGGATTGAATTCACAACACTAAGGAAGCAACCTAAGCAAGCTGTTTCAGAATTTGTGACCAACATCAAAGATGTTGCAGATCAGTTAGCAAGTATAGGAGAAGAAATTGAAGAAGAATAGATTGTGAGGCAAGTAATCAATGGAATCAAGGCTGATGACAAGTGGGAAAGCTTCACCACTGCAATGGATCTCTACATGGACATGCATATCCCAGATCTTACAACTCTCATGGGACAACTATTTACACATGAAGCAAAGCTCACAAAGAATGGAGATACATCCAAAGGTAACAACTCTTCTGCCCTATACACTAATAAGAAGTCTAAGGATAAAGGCAAGAGTAAGAAAGTTGAAGATGAAGGCTCTACCTCCCAAGCCAATTATGCAGGGAGAGGTAGATCTTCAAGAGGCAGGGGCAGAGGAGGTAAGAAAGGTAGGGGGAGACCCTATAATTCATCACCATGTAACATTTGTGGTCTATCAAATCACACCACAGATGAGTGTTATAGGAATTACAAAAATCAGAGAGGAAGAGGCTACCAAAGAGGTGGATGCTCACAGTCTAGAGGAAGGTTCAACCATCACCGAGGCCACAACAACAATTACAACAACAACTACAACAACAACTACAACAACAACTACAACAACAATTACAATGGTAACTATCAAGGAGGATTCAAAACTAGAAGGGACTACAACAACTACACAGAAGAGCAGGATGACTCTCTTCTGATCATGAATATGACTTCAAAGACAGGTACAAATGATGATCACTTATTTTATATTGATTCAGGGTGTTCAAATCATGTGGCTGGTAATGTGGCACTACTCTCTGATCTTGAAGAACCAAAAGGTAAACACCAAGTCCAAACAGGTGATGATACAAAGCTTTCTATAGTTAAAGTTGGAAATGTGAAAACTAGTGATGGTAATCAGAATTTTGTTGAGCAGGATAATTTATGTACCAACAATTACAAAGAACTTAATGAGTGTTGGTCAGATTGTAGAGAAAGGGTTGCATGTCAGGTTCAATCAACATGGAGCATTTGTGGAGGACCCAAGACATGGATTCAAAAGGATAGCTAAAGGAGAAAAATCAGGTAGACTTTTCACTTTTGAGTTGGAAGATACAAAAAATATTGCTTTATACAGTTATAAGGATCAGACACTTTCAAAGCTTGAGATTTGGCACAAGAGATTAAGACATATAGGAGAAAGGACCTTGAAGCAAATGTGCAGGGACCAATGTGTGCTTGGGATACCTAATGTATCCAAGCAACATATGATTTACAAGTGTGGTGCTTGTCAATTTGGTAAGTCTCACAGGTTACCCTTCTCAAGGAAAGGATATATGCATGAAGACTACCTAGAGCTGGTACATACAGATGTTTGGGGACCTAGCAAAGACCCCTCAGTCTCAGGTCAAGGTACTATGTGTCTTTTATTGATGATTATAGCAGATGGACTGTGTTATACTTTATGAAGTACAAGGATGAGGTGTTTAATTGTTTTAAGAAATATCTTGCACTAGTTGAAAATGAGATAGGAAGGAATTTGAAGAGGCTAAGGTCAGATGGAGGACTTCTTGCATGACAAAGGCATCAAAAGGGAAATAACCACAAGGTACTCTCCTGAACAGAATGGGGTAGCTGAAAGAAGAAATAGGTTAATTGTTGAGACAGCTAGATCTATGCTTAACGAGAAGAACTTACCTAACTACCTATGGGCAGAGAGTGTCTCTACTGCCACCTATCTCATAAACAGGTTACCATCAAAATCACTTGATGGTATGACACCTTATGAAGCTTGGCATGGTAAGAGACCATCATTAGATCATTGCAAAATTTTTGGATGTGTAGCATATGTGCACATTCCCTCATAGGTTAGAGGTAAGCTAGATCCAAAGGCTGAAAAATGCATTTTTATTGGGTATGATTTAAATCAAAAAGGTTACAGGTTTTATAACCCTACCAATAAGGGATTTATGGTAAGGAGAGATGTGATCTTTGATGAGAATGATTCTTGGTATGAGAATGAATGCAGGAAAGTGAAACTACCCTATGATTTGGAAGAGGAATTTCCAAAGCTTGCAAAGGAGGAACCTACTCAGAAAAGAAGACTCAAGTTCAGATGATGAAGATACAATCAACCTTGAAGAGTTCAAGGCATGGAAGTCCAAAGGCAAAATGAAGATGAAGAAGCTTGAAGACATACCTGAATCTTCAGCTCAACCTTTTAGAAGATCACAAAGGGAAAGTAAAAAACCTATCAGATATGGGTACGATACATCTCTTGTTACTAAACACTCAGTTTATCTTGCCAAGGATTTGTTAAATGAAGAACCAGGTTCATATGAAGAAGCAATCACAAAATCAGAATGGAAAGAAGCTATGGATGAGGAGATTGAAGCACTCAAGGAGAGTGATACATGGGAGCTGGTACCTAAGAAGGACACAATGAAGGTAATAGGATCTAGATGGATCTATAAATTGAAAAGAAATTCTGATGGAACAATTAATAGGTACAAGGCCAGATTGGTAGCTAAGGGTTTTGCACAAACCCAAGGCATTGATTATGAAGAAACATTTTCTCCTGTGGCCAAGATGCCAACAATCACAGTGTTGGTTAGTGTGACTGCATCCAAGAATTGGAACATGTACCAATTGGATGTCAAAAATGCTTTCTTGAATGGATGGATTTCAGAAGAGGTTTATATGTCACAACCTCTTGGATATGAAGACCCTAAGAAGGTAACATTTGTTTGCAAATTGAAGAAGGCTTTATATGGATTGAAGCAGGCACCTAGGGCATGGAATTACAGGTTAACTACATATCTCCAAGACCAAGGATTTATCATGAGCAAAGCAGATACTTCTCTATTCATTAAGAGAAGTAATTCAGAGGTAATCTATCTTTGTGTTTATGTTGATGACATCATCATTACAGGTAATGATATCAATGGAATCAGAAATATCAAAAGCCAAATGATGAAGGAGTTCAAGATCAATGATCTTGGATTATTGAAGTATTTTTTGGGACTTGAATTAGTTTATACTAATTCAAGGATATACATTACTCAGAAGAAGTATGTACAGGATATGTTAAAGAAATTTCAATTGCAGGATGCTAAAATAGCAAGCACTCCAATGGAGGTAAACCTAAAGCTAAGTGTCCATGAAGGTGATGAAGTCCAAGACATTACAGGTTATCAGAGTATGGTGGGTAGCTTGAACTATGCTACCTTAACAAGAATTGATATTGCATATGGAGTTAGTGTGCTAAGTCAATTTATGCACAAGCCAAGGATACCTCACTTAGAGGCTGCCAAGAGAATCTTGAAGTATCTCAAGGGTACACAGAATCATGGTTTGTATTTTCCTTACTCTTCAGATATTGATATAAAAGTCTATTCAGATGCAGATTGGGCAGGATGCAAGGATGATAGGAGGAGCACTTCAGGATACATTTCTTTTGCAGGTGACAAACCAATCTCATGGTCTGCAAAGAAGCAACCAACTGTGGCATTGTCTTCTACAGAGGTAGAGTATAGAGGGCTAGCTAATGCTACTCAAGAAGCAATTTGGATTAAGCTTTTGTATACAAAATTGGGCTTATATACTAGACCTCCAATTATCTTTGGAGATAATACAAGTTCTCTTCACCTTGCAGCTAATCCTATCTATCATGCCAGGACCACACACATAGAAGTTCATTATCATTATATGAGAGAGAAATTGCTAAGCAAGGACATTCAGCTGCCCTATGTGTCAACCAACATGCAATGTGTATATTTGCTGACTAAAGCTTTGGATGGAACCAAACTTTGCAGGTTCAAATCTATGATTGGATTATAAGATATACTTGAAGATTGAAGATGAAGACTTAAGCCAAAATGTTTGGCTTGAGGGGGAGCTGTTGGTGCAAATCACAAGCCTAGATATTTGTCTTGGAAGATATCATGAAGACTCTACATGCATGAAGAACCATAGGAACATATGCTAGTGGTTTATTACCACTTTACCTCATTGTAAAAGTTAGATTGACTTGGAATCTGTTGTAATCACCTACCTAATTGATTCGTGAAAAAAAGTAGCTCACTTAATTGAGAGAATATCTCCAAACCTTTAGGAGCTTGATCATAGGGAGCCAAGAATTTGAATTTGAATTCAAATTCTCACTCATTACATATAAAAAGTGAAGATGAAAAGTCGCGGTATGAGAGATCACCCCCGAGCTTCATTCTACTGTCATTGAGTGTGTGTGAGGACTACATCATAGCCTACACTGTTGGTGCAGACCAATCACCAATTGAATGTTTGGAAGATTAAAGAATGAAGGAAGATTCAATTCTTGAAGCTTGGAAGAAGGATACATTCAGAGGATATGAGGAATGTACACATATGTACATTAGTATAGTTATAGTTCACTTAGATCTTTGATTAGTCATAGACTTGTACAAATTTCTCTATAAATACCTTGAAAATGTCAAGGCGTGATATGAGAGCATATGAAAGAATAGATGAGTGAGTATAGAAGTCAAGAAAGGAGAAGTTAGATGTCATGAGACATGTGAAATGTTAGTTGAGTTTTCCTCTCATCACTCAACTGTAATTTCTGAGTAATCGAAGAAATATTGCGCCCGATGTTTCTGTGTCTGCTCCGTGTGTGTTAGATCATTTGTGAAATCCTTTTGAGGATATCTAAGTTCATAGTTAATGAGTCTATGACTTGAGTTTCAGAGTCTAATTGTAAACAGGCTAGGAGAATTGTTAATAGGAACATTCATATGTGATGAGTGTTCACAGTTCTCTGAAATAGGTGCAAATTTCGATCTTGATTTTCTGGTCAGTTCTCACTCCACAGTTTAAAGTTTTGTGCAAGCAAGCACTTAATCTTTAAGTTAGAAGGTAAGCTACCTGTATCTACAAGCATTTGTTTAAACGGGTTCGAGATTGATAGAACTATGTGTTAGAAGTTAGGGGTGTCAAAATCGACTTCTCAGAAGTGCAGATTTAGACATAGGTAACTTGTGAAGTTGATTTCTCAAGTTATACTAAACCTTTTGAAGAAATTTAACTTGGAGGAGGTGTGCAACTTCTAGGCAACACTCCATACAAAATTTCATAGAAAACTTTACATGTTTGATAGGTCAATGAGAAGAAATTGTGCAGCAGACTTTCTATGTTTTATCTTCTTCACAGAATTTTTCAACTTTTGATAATTTGGAGATTGAACCTCTAATTTGGTGAAGATTTTGACTTACTCTTGGTATAGAGATGCTCTAATCATAAGAGTAGGTTATTCTTTTGGAGATTAACACTCTCCATCAGTGGTATCAGAGCAGGAGACATCAAAATCAAGGAAAGGAGGATCCCGATTGCTGCAGATTCAAGAAATTCAACAATTGAAGAACTAAAAGGTGAAAGCTTGAAGGCAAAGCTTGAGGAGGAGACCATACGACATCAAGAAAGACAAAAGGAGTCTAATTTGAAGTAAAGGTACATATATTATTCATAAAGCTTGAAGATTTCAATACACAGGTGGACACAAGATGGGAGATTCTCTACAGATAGAGAAATTGGATAGGGAAAACTATCCTGCATGGTCAATGAGGATGGAAGCTCATCTTATGAGCAAAGATTTAATAGCTTACATCACAGGAGAAGAAGAAAAGCCACAGTTCAGAGATCCTAGTGTTCCAACTAGGGAAGAGCTAGCAGATTTGAAAAATTGGATGAAGAAAGATGCTCAAGCTAGGAGCATTATATATATGGCAGTCAATGATTACTTGTTACCTCATATTCGAGGTCTTGAAAGTGCAACTGATATTTGGAGTGCTTTGGAGGAGCATTTCCAGAATACTACTAAGTCAATGAAGGCATCCTTATGGGCAGAGTTTACCACCTTTAAGAAGAAGGCTTCTCAATCCATTTCAGACTATGTGACAAGAATGAAAGATATTGCAGATGCTTTAGGAGCTGTTGATGAAGACATTGAGGAGGATAAATTGGTAAGGCAAATCCTTACAGGTTTAAGAGGTGATGACAAATGGAAGCCATTCATTTTGTCTACAGAGTTATCACTTGATCATTTCACTCCTGATTTAAATCAGTTGTTAGGTCATATGCTAACATTTGAGCAGGATGTTAAAGGAGATGGTGACAAGAGTGCAGGTCATGCAATGTACTCAAAGGACAAGAAGAAGAATAGCAAAGGAAAGCAACAAGCAAATGAAGATGAAGGAACAACTAGTCAAGCCAACTTCCTAAGAGGAAGAGGAGGTGGCAAAGGTAGAGGAAGAGGCAGGAACAACAAAGATGGAGGCAAAGCTTGCTGGATTTGTGGTAAGACAAATCACTTAGCTAATGATTGTTGGCACAATACTCAGAGTAATAATGGATATAGTCAAAACTATAATGCAAGAGGAAGAGGTGGCAGAAATCAAAGAGGTAATTTCAGAGGTAGAGGTAGTAGGAGTTACTTTGGAAGAAATGCAGGTAGAGGATTCCAAAGTCAACAATATAACAATACCTACTACAATTATGCTTCAGATCAAAAGGAGGATTCAACATTGATAATGAATGCAACTTGTGAAAGGCAGAGTGTCAAAGAGTCTTCTACATTGACTCAGGGTGTAGCAATCACCTAAGTGGTAATATAGCTTTGATGACTGATTTGGAGAATAAGGTTTTTAATCATGTTGTTCAAACAGGTGACAACACAAAGCAAAATGTGAAGTCAATTGGATCAGTGAAGGCCAAGGATGGTAGCACCTTATTGAGTAAGGTCTTGTATGTTCCTACAATTCCTAAGAATTTGATAAGTGTAGGACAAATTGTGGAAAAAGGTTATGAAGTAAGGTTCACTAATGATGGAGTATATGTGGAAGACCCTAGTCAAGGGTATAAACAGATTGTTTCAGGGAAGAAAGAAGGAAGATTATTTACATTGAAGATTCAAGGCAATATTGGTCATGCTATGTTCACATATGGAGGACATAAGATCTCTGAGTTAGATCTTTGGCACAAGAGGCTTGGACATTTCAATGAAAGAGGTATTAAAGACATGATTAACAATGGTTCAGTGCTTGGATTGCCTAATGTTGCAGGTCAACATATGACATACAAATGTGAGGCATGTCAATTAGGTAAAGCTCATAAGCATTCCTATTCCAAGCATGGTTTTATGTACTCAGAGAAGCTTGAATTAGTACACATAGATGTGTGGGGACCATCAAAGGATTTCAGTATAAATGGGTCAAGGTATTATGTGATTTATGTTGATGATGCTACTAGATTGATCACTATTTATGTGATCAAAGATAATTCAGAAGTGTTTAATACATTTAAACACTATCATGCATATGCAAAAAGAATTACAGGTCATAAGATGAAGAGATTAAGGTCAGATGGAGGGGGAGAGTATTTCTCTAATGAATTTAGTGATTACTTGTGGAATGCAGGTATAAAAAGGGAAGTTACTTGCAGGTATTCTCCTCAACAAAATGGTGTAGCAGAAAGGAGAAATAGAACACTTGTTGAGTTTGCAAGATCCATGATGAAGGAGAAAAATTGCCCTAATTATTTGTGGGCTGAGGCTGTAAATACAGCTACTTATTTGGTCAATAGGTTACCATGTAAAGCCTTGCAGGGTATGACACCATATGAGGCTTGGTGGGGTAAGAGACCTACCTTGGATCATTGCAGAGTTTTTGGATGTGTGGCATATGCATATGTGCCATCACAATTAAGACACAAATTGGAACCTAAAGCTGAAAAATATGTTTTCATTGGTTATGATGATAAGCAGATGGGTTATAGATTGTGGAGTCCATCTACAAAACAATTCATGGTTTCTAAAGATGTTACATTTGATGAGCAAAGTACTTGGTATGCAGGTACAATCAATATCAATACAGGTGATGAAGAAGAAGTGAGTCAAAAGAAAGGTAAGTCAAAGATTCAAATAATTGATGAAGAAGAGAATAATGAAGTGCAGGGTGAAGTTGAAGAAATGCCAAGATTTGATCCTGAGTGTGAAGAACCAGAAACCTCAAGGAGTGGAGAACTCAGAAGATCATCAAGAAATAGGTGGCAACCTACAAGGTATAGTTATGATACTTCTTTTTTGGCCACAAAAGATTATGCTTATATGATGAAAACAGATGAAGACCCTTCTACATATGAAGAGGCAAAAGGTAAGGAAAAATGGGAGAAAGCTATGCAGGAAGAATATGATGCACTATTGGAAAATCAAACTTGGGATTTGGTTCCTAAACCAAATAGTCAGAAGATCATTGCATGTAAGTGGGTTTATAAGACAAAAAGATTTGCAGATGGAAGTGTGTCTAGGTACAAAGCTAGACTTGTTGTCAAAGGGTTTGCTCAGACATATGGTGTTGATTATGATGAGACTTATAGTCCTGTGGCAAAGATGACAACCATCAAGACACTTATAGCTATTGCTGCATGTAAAGGTTGGAAGTTATGTCAACTTGATGTGAAAAATGCTTTTTTGAATGGTTATATTTCAGATGATGTGTTCATGGAGCAACCTCAAGGGTTCAGAGATAAAAGGTATCCAGATCATGTGTGCAAGCTCAAGAGAGCTTTGTATGGCTTAAAGCAGGCCCCAAGGGCATGGAATTATAGACTTGTAAAGTTCTTGAAAGAACTTGGATTTCAGGTGTCTAAAGCAGATAGTAGCTTGCTTGTCAAAGCAAGTGATAATGGTTTCATATACATGTGCATATATGTTGATGATATAATCCTTACAGGTACAGATGAAGAAGGAATACAAAGACTCAAGAAGCAAATGGAAAAGGAGTTCAAAATAAGTGACTTGGGAGACTTGTCATACTTCTTGGGCATGGAGATTACATATACTCAACATGGAGTATTTGTGACTCAAGAAAGGTATTTGAAGAACTTGTTAATCAAGTTTAAAATGGATGATTGCAGGGTAGCACCTACACCAATGGAGGTGAATCACAAATTGAGTAAATTTGGAGGTGAAGAATTCAAGGACATGAGACAATATCAGAGTTTGGTTGGTAGTCTTATCTATGCTACCTTAACTAGACCTGATTTATCATATGCAGTAGGGGTTTTGTCTCAATTCATGCATTGCCCAAGGAAAGAACATTGGATTGCAAGACAAAGAGTGTTGAGATACATTAAGGGTACACTCAATGAAGGTTTGTATTATGGGTTTACATCGGATACAAATATCAAAATTTATAGTGATGCAGATTGGGAAGGTAATCCAGATGATAGAAGATCAACTTATGGATACATGTGTTATGTGGGAGATAAACTTATCTCATGGTGTTCCAAGAAGCAACATACAGTTGCTTTGTCTTCTACAGAAGCTGAATATAAAGGCATGGTTGAAGCTGCAAAGGAAGTGATTTGGCTCAAGACCTTGATGAAGAGTTTTGACATTGTGCATGGGATACCAATTATATATGGAGATAACATGAGTTCATTGTATTTAGCTGCTAATCCTGTTTTTCATGCCAGGACCAAACACATTGAGATTCAGTATCACTTTCTAAGAGAGAAAGTGATGGATAAGGAGATTGAAGTCATACATAGTTCAACTAAAGATCAGATAGTTGATATGCTTACAAAGAGTTTGGATGGACCAAAGTTAGAGAAGTTTAAAGACATGGCAGGCATAAAGAAGATAAGAGAAACCTCAATTGATGATTGAGGGGGAGCTGTTGGTGCAGACCAATCACCAATTGAATGAAGGAAGATTCAATTCTTGAAGCTTGGAAGAAGGATACATTCAGAGGATATGAGGAATGTACACATATGTACATTAGTATAGTTATAGTTCACTTAGATTTTTGATTAGTCATAGACTTGTACAAATTTCTCTATAAATACCTTGAAAATGTCGAGGCGTGATATGAGAGCATATGAAAGAATAGATGAGTGAGTATAGAAGTCAAGAAAGGAGAATTTAGATGTCATGAGACATGTGAAATGTTAGTTGAGTTTTCCTCTCATCACTCAACTGTAATTTTCTGAGTAATCGAAGAAATATTGCGCCCGATGTTTCTGTGTCTGCTCCATCTGTGTTAGATCATTTGTGAAATCCTTATGAGGATATTTAAGTTCATAGTTAATGAGTCTATGACTTGAGTTTCAGAGTCTAATTGTAAACAGGCTAGGAGAATTGTTAATAGGAACATTCATATGTGATGAGTTTTCACAGTTCTTTGAAACAGGCGCAAATTTTGATCTTGATTTTTTGGTCAGTTCTCACTCCACAGTTTAAAGTTTTGTGCAAGCAAGCACTTAATCTTTAAGTTAGAAGGTAAGCTGCCTGTATCTACAAGCATTTGTTTAAACGGGTTCGAGATTGATAGAACTATGTGTTAGAAGTTAGGGGTGTCAAAATCGACTTCTCAGAAGTGCAGATTTAGACATAGGTAACTTGTGAAGTTGATTTCTCAAGTTATACTAAACCTTTTGAAGAAATTTAACTTGGAGGAGGTGTGCAACTTCTAGGCAACACTCCATACAAAATTTCATAGAAAACTTTACATGTTTGATAGGTCAATGAGAAGACATTGTGCAGCAAACTTTCTGTGTTTTATCTTCTTCACAGAATTTTTCAACTTTTGATAATTTGGAGATTGAACCTCTAATTTGGTGAAGATTTTGACTTACTCTTGGTATAGAGGTGCTCTAATCATAAGATTAGGTTATTCTTTTGGAGATTAACACTCTCCATCATACACCTCTCTACACCATTAGGCAATGCTTGTCATGCCAATGGGATTGTACACGTGTTAATTTATAGATACATTTACATCATTCATCTCTGTGTTCACTGCTTGTCTACTCCAAAATCTATCAACTTGTCAAGGGCATATCGCAGTCAATACTCCACCAAATTCAGTGATTCAAAGCTTGTTGGATTCAGCTCAGAGTCATCTATCATGCTGACAAAGTTTGAAGTGATTTCAATCAGCCAATGCAGAGAAATCATCGTCGAGGTGCTCACTGGTCTATCTCTGCTACAGTCCTAAAAAGTCGAGGGTACACCAAATCTTGCTAAATTAATTTCTCTTAGCATAGTTCATTATTTTACATCATTCCACTTGCAAATGGTAGCTTACCAAGCTAATTGAATACCCCTAGAAGGAATTTTATCAATTGCTACTGTGCTGGTCACACTGAGCAAAACATTGAGCAGGTATCAAGACCAAAATAGAAGGTTTTCTTGAGTTTGTGACTTCCAAAGTTATCTGTTTTGATTCAATCATTACACAATTCATTTCCAAAGGACATAGAATATTTCTTGGTGTCATTGGGAAGCTAAGGAAGTCTACTAATCAAATATGAAGCTAAAGAGGGCTGGTGCAAAGCAGGTTTAGCAGTACCTACTCAGTCTCTTGGTGCATCCATCCATCTTTCCCAACACTGTCAAATGGCGACATGATTATTGCTTCTAGCATTTTATGTTGTGTGTTGTATAAGCTCATAGACTATAAAAGATCTGTGAATGATTCAACATGTGCAATGATTCTCAGGCTATCTCAGATGCAAAGCTTTGGCATGCACGCTTTGGTCATCTGAATTTTGCTAGTTTGTTATGCTTGTAGAAATCTGAAATGGCGTCCTTTTTTCCCAAACTTGAGGCACCCAGAAAACATGTCTTTGATTGCTGTATTTTGGGCAAAATGCAGCGTTTCTCCTTTCCAAAAGATGGTTCAGTTTGAGCTACTCAGAAATTGCAGCTTGTTCATAGTAATGTTTGTGGTCCTACGTAGACACCCTCTTTTGGAAATTATATTTACTTTAAGACTTTCAGTGATGATTTTCTAGGCATGCATGGATATATCCATTGAAAGCAAAGTCCAAATTGTTCATGTGTTTCAAATAGTTTTTGGTTTTGGCTAAAAATATGTGAGCATGTAAAATGATCATCCTCCATTCAGATCGATGTAGGGAATATGTCTTTTCTCTTTAACACATTTCTGGTTGAATGTGGTATAAAACATCAGTGTACAGTGCCATATACACCTCAACAAAATGGAGTTGCTGAACGAAACAACAAATCACTCATGAAGATAGCGAGGTGTATCGTCAGGAGTCAGAATTTACCACATAGTTTCTAGTTTGAGGATATCATGTGTAAAACATATGTACTTAATAGGTGTCCCACTAAAGCACTGTAGTCTATCACTCCATATGAGGCTTGGCATGGTCGCAAGCCATCTCTTGCTCATCTGCATGTTTTTGATTGTTTGACATATGCATTAATGTCTGAATAGCATTGCAAGAAATTGGATGATAAAACAATAAAATGTATTTTTGTTGGGTAGAGTTCTGAAAGCAAAGGCTATCATCTATATCATCCATAGATTAAATGCATTTTGGTTAGCCTTGATGTTGTTTTTTGTGGAAGATGCTATTTAGCCTTTACTTTCATGTACGAAAGAGCCATCTATTCAACTGATGTGATTCAACTTGTTATATGTATGTTAGACTCTCTAGTTTCCAGCTATCAATTTTCATATCATTTGGTTTAGTACTTTATGAGATACATTCTCTACAAGTCACCCATGTCTGCTCACTATTATCTTCCTAAAAAGTGGGGATTACACCCCTAACTTCTTAATGTGATTTCTCATCATATACTCATCATAAATTAGTGAAGTAACTTCCTATAACAATCTTAGGACTCTAATTATCTATTTCTAAAAGCTCTTGGGTCAATTACAATCAATGAGTGAGCACTCAGTGAAATACTGAGCAGGACCAAGTCCCAAAATAACAAGTTTTTTGAAAGTCTTCAGTCTTGAAAGTAATCTATTTTGATATAACTATTTGAAGGTGATGCTCCAAGGTACATTATGGATCCAAATGCATATTTGGGAAGCTAAAGGTTTCTACTAAGGTACTCTGAAGCTACATTGGCAAGTGTAGTGCAGGATTTGTGCAGCACCACCTCATTTTTGGAGTGTATCCAACCATCTCCCCAGAATGGTATCAGAGCTATCATCAACTCAACATGGGAGATGGATTCCCATCATCAATTGACAAATCGGATCAAGGTAATTACTCTGCTTGGTCTATTTTGAATGGAAGCATATCTACAAGGTAGAAATCTTTATGGTTATATATCTAGAGATGCGTTAATGCGAATACTCAGAAGATAAGGCCAACCTACTCAAGAAGAACAAGAAAGGTTATCAACATGGTGCTCAAAGGATGCTTTGGCTAGGTCATATCTTCTCAACTCACTTTCTGATTTTTTGCTCCCACACATTAGGAACTATAAGACATCACAAGAAACCTAGAATGCACTTGAAGCATTCTTTTCTTCAAGCACTAGAGCACGAAAAAACTGACTGTGGATGGAGTTCACAACATTCAAAAATATGCCCAAGCAGAATGTGACTGATTATGTCACTAAAATGAAGGACCTAGCTCATCAACTTGAAAGCATTGGAGAATTCATTGAAGAGGAGCCAATTGTGAGACAAGTGATCAATGGAATCAAGGCAGATGATAAATGGGAAGCTTTCACCACAACAATGGATCTATACATGGACATGCAGGCACCTGACTTCAATACTCTAATAGGGAAACTATTCACTCACAAATCAGAGCTTGTGAAAAACAATGACAACTCAAAAGATAATCAATTCTCTACCCTATACACTGATAAGAACAAGAGTAAGAATAGTAAAGGTAAAGGCAAGAAAACTGATGATGAAGCTAGTACCTCCCAAGCTAACTTTGCAGGAAGAGTTAGAGGTACAAGAGGAAAAGGCAGAGGAGGAAGCCAAGGTAGGGGAAGAATCCAAAGCACCTCTCCATGTGCCATACGTGGATTGACTCACCATAAAACTCAGAATTGTTTCAAGAAACCTAGAAATCAAAGAGGAAGAGGCTTCAATATAGAAAGATATGGAAGATGAAGATCAAACAATTTCAACAACTACAATAACCAAGGAGGCTATAGAGTAAGAAGAGACTACAACAATTACACTGAAGAGCAGACACAAGAGGACTCACTTTTATTGATGATCATGACCATGAGGCAAGGTAATGCAGATGAGCATGTGTTCTATATAGATTCTAGTTTTTCAAATCATGTAGCAGGAAATGTGGCATTGTTATTTGACTTGGAGGATCCAAGGGACAAGCATGAGGTACAGACAAGAGATGACACAACGCACTTAGTTGAAAATATTGGAAATGTGAAGATTCCTGAAGCATTGGATGTGATGATATCATATGAAGCTTGGAATGGAAGGAGACCTAGCCTAGATCATTGTAGAATATTTGGATGCATAGCTTATGCACATGTTCCATCACAAATCAGAGGTAAAATGGATCCTAAGGCAAAGAAATGTGTGTTCATAGGATATGATATAAATAAAAAATTGTAGAGGTTGTATAATCCAAGTACTAAAGGCTTTATTGTTAGTAGAGATGTTGTTTTTATGAAAACAATTCCTGGTTTGAAGATGATTGCAGAAAAGTCAAGCTACCTTATGACTGTGATAAAAATGAAGCAAGCACCCCGGGCTCGCTCGACGACTCGCATCGGCCCGTCGGTAGGATGACTTGCTGGAGTGTTTTGTTCTCTTGCTTGAAAGCGCAAGCTCACTTGTTGAATGAAAAACTTGCTTGCATTAAGAAGAAAACGATTACAAAAGGAACGGCCTAAGCCGGCCCGCGTTGAGCGTAGCAGGTAAATGCTTACAATGAGTCGGCCCGCGTTAAGCGTCACGGGCAAACGCGTACAACGGCCCCTCGATGGCACAACGGCGCTTTCGAGAGGTGCGTGCGGAGGGGACTAGTATGAAGGCTACCGCACATTGGGCACAAGGTTCGCTTGGGTCACTTTGATTGCTTGGTCTCGGAGGCTCACTATGTCCCCCTATAAGTACTTACAATTTGGCGCCGGTTGGCAAACCACACAAGCACCTACAGGGGCTGGATAGAAATACAAGGGAGGGGGGGGCTCTTGCCCACGGGTTGTCACATATTCTCCCCTGCTTCGAAGAGCTTTGCATCCTCGTAAAGCTAAGGTATTCTCGCCTGGGATGTTGAAGGATGAGTCGTTTGGAACGCCTCAATAAGGTTTTGGGCTGTCGGAGGCATATTGTTTTTACTTACCCATGTGGCTTCTTTGAGGGGTCTGCCACGCCACTTGACGAGGAACTGTGTGCTGTTCTCCTTGAGGATCAACTCTGCTTGTCGTTGTTCAATAGGATCTTCCACCAAGGTGGCTTGACGTCCGAAATGAGTATCAGGGCGGAAGCGTTTGAGCAAACTTACATGGAGCGAATTATGGATATGAATTTCGGGTGGAAGAGCCAGCTGATAGGTAACTCGATTGAACCGGTGACTAATCCTGTATGGCCCATAGTACCTGTGGTTGAACTTGGGAGTGAAATTCTTGGGCAAAATGATGTTCTTGGCGTTCACTAGAACTAAGTCACCCACTTGATAGTCGGGAGCTTCTGTACGGTTCTAATTGGCATTTCTCACCATCCTTTCTTTGCTCTTGATGAGAGCTTCCTTTGCTTGTTGAGGCTTGGACTGCCAGTCGCATAAAAAATTACCACATTCACGGTCTGCTGCTACTAGCACTTCATCTGACATGAGTGCCATGGGAGTGATTACACTTTTGCCGGTGGCCACCTCGAACGGTGACATAGATGTACTTGAATGGATGGAGTTGTTATAATGAAATTCTAAAATATCTTAGTACTTGGCCCAATCCTTCTGGTCCGGTTGTACATAACTTCTCAGATAATTCTCCACTGTTTGATTGATTCTTTCTGTTTGTCCATCTGTCTCGGGATGATAGGTCGATGAGAATCTGAGTTGAGTGCCGAAAATGGAGAATAATTCACGCCATAAATCACTCATAAACCTGGTATCTCTATGTGAGACTATGGCCAACGGAAGACCATGATATTTGAATACCTTTTGAAAGAATGTCTATGCTACCACCTTTGCCCGCATGGGTGGCTTCATAGGTATAAAGTGTGCTTGCTTTGAAAAATAGTCCATCACTGCTAGAATTGCATTGTGGTCATCTGATGTTGGCAAATATGTTATAAAATCCATACTTACTATGTCCCAAGGTCTATTTGGAATGGGCATTGACTGCAGTAAGCCTGTCGGTTTTATCTTCTGTTGTCTTACTAACTGGCAAGTAGGGCACGTTTGTACATACTCGATTACATCTTCTTTCATCTTTGGTCAAAACACATGCTCCTTTAGGTGCTCATAACTTCTACGTTGACCACCATGTCCTGCAAGCTGACAGTCATGTGCTTCCCATGACAGCATCCTTTGTAATTCCGCGTTGTCTGGTATGTAAATTTTTCCTTTTCTGTATAACATATTGTTCATAATCTTGTACTTCCCTTTGTGGTCTAAGCCCGAGTGCACATCTTTGATGATCCTCTGTACCTCAGGATCCGTTTGTTGTAGTCTGCGTATTTGGTCTTTTGTCTTACTTTCGGCCATAGAAATAGTGGCCAAGCTGGGTCTTCTACTCAGGGCATCTGGCATAACATTTTGCTTTCCCGGTTTGTGAACTATATCTATATCAAATTCAACCAAGAAATCTTGCCATCTTGCTTGCTTGGGAGATAACTTGGGCTGAGTGCAGAAATACTTCAATGAAATGTTATCTGTGTAGATCTTCATGTGTTTATCTTGAACATAGTGATGCCACTTTCGTAAACAGTGGATCACCGCGAGCATCTCCTTTTCATGAGTGCTCCATCTTAATTCTGTACCTGAAAACTTGTGTGATTCATATGCTACAAGGCGTCCCTCTTGCATTAGGGCCCCTCCAATTGCTAGGCCTGAAGCATCTGTATGTATTTCGAACTCTTTCTCAAACTCTGGCAACTTCAACACAGGGGCTTCACACATCACCTGTTTGAGTTGCTCAAAGGCATCTTGTTCTTTTGGCCCCCACACAAAGCATCCCTTTCCCTTGGTTAACTCTGTGAGCGGAGCGGCTACCTTGCTGAAATCTTTTATGAACTTTCTTGGAAACTGACAGAAACCTATGAATTCTCTTACTGCCCTTACTGTTCGTGGCGGAGCCCATTGACGAACTGCAGTGATTTTGTGAGGGTCTATCATCACACCTTTGTCTGAAACTATGAAGCCTAAAAACTCAACTGAAGCCATTACAAACTCGCACTTCTCAGGTTTAGCATATAGCTGTCTTTCTCTTAGGTGTTGAAGTATGGCCCTTACATGCTCCAAGTGTTCTTCAAGAGTGCGGCTGTATATCAAGAGGTCGTCTATGTAGATGATTAGGAACTCATCTAACATGTCTCTGAACCCATCATTCATCTCTCGACAGAACGTGCCTGGAGCGCCTGTGAGTCCAAAAGCCATGACCAGCCACTCGTAGCTGCCATAGCGAGTCCTGAACACCGTCTTTTCAATATCTTGCTCTGCTATGCGAATCTGATGATATCCGGATCTTAGATCTATTCGTGTAAAGAATTTTGCCTAACCCAGTTGGTCCATCAACTCATCCATAACTAGTATTGGAAACTTCCTCTTGACATTGATCTTATTCAAAGCCCGATAATCCACACATAACCGCATGCTGCCATCTTTCTTCTTCACGAATAAGACAGGTGCGTCGTAGGGTGAACTACTGGGTCGAATGAAACCTTGTTGTTTGAGTTGTACTAGTTTCCTTTTTAACTCTTTCAGATCTGATTCATTCATTCTGTAAGGTGCTTTGGCTGGCGGAGCTTGGCCTGGCATAACTTCAATTCTATGTTGGACTTGTGTGAGTGGTGGCAGCCCGCTTGGTAACTAACTTGGTAGAACATCTTCAAATTCTCTAAGTACTTCATGAACTCTTTGATCGCCGACCTTCATCTTGTCACTTTCCTTTTCGTCTATGTCGATGGGACTGCATTTTATCACACACAAATGGGCCTGAGCTCCTTGCTTCATCGCCCTTTCTACTTGCTTGGCCGTCAAAGGCCCTTGCGTCTGTTGTCTCCTGTCAGCTCTTGTCACTGCGGCTACTGATTTCAACTTTCCTGCTTCTAAGTTCAATTTCTTGTTCCCTTTACCTTGACTGCTTGAGGGCACGCTCTCTTGGTGCATAGGTGCCTTGCCTTTCCTTTGTCTGTCCAACTCCTCTTTTGATGTGGGAGGAGTGACGGTCTTGCAGTTTGATTCCTGTGAACTTGATCCTGGGTTTTCCATCTTTTCTAACTTGCCTTGATCATCTTTGTTTACTTCCGGGGATCTTTTGGGTACTCGATGACAGTCTACCACCACAATGTTCCCTTGCATATCGAGAAGGAGCTTATCTATCCCCTTACCCAACATACTTACCATGTATTTATCCATGAAGGATAGCCCAACTATGATGTCAAACGACTCAAGTAGGACTACCAAGAGATCTATCTTTGCTGACCATTCTCCTACTGTCATTCAGACATTGAGTGCAATCTTAACGTTGTCGTCTCGGCCTTGAGCAAAAGTCACTGACATCTCAGGGAGCTTACTCAAAGCCAACTGCAAACTTGCTGCACACTATGGCGACATGAAATTATGCGTCACGCCTGAGTCTACTAGCACCGCTTTTCTTTTGTTCCCAAACATTCCCCAGAAGTACATATTCTGAATCATTCGTAACGTCATTGGAAAGCACCTTGGCATTGCAGCCATGGTACCGACATGAGGCGCCTGGTTACCTGCTTGTACTTCTTCTTCAGTTTCATCTAGTTCTGTCAGGACTACATTGGTGTTCCGTCTCTATGGCTCTTCTTCTACCTGAGACGTTTGCACTCGCGTTTGATTGTTATTGCGCGTGCATTGGTGAGTCCAGTGATTCCCGCGGCATACTCTACAAAATGGCCGGGGATCATTTCGTTGCCTTTGGGACGCTGGCAACGCCCTCTGCTGATTATTCCCATAATTGGTTTGGTTCATCTGAACTTGAGTGTTGCCCGTGTTCTGAGTGGTTGTAGGACGGGCGTTGGTGTTGGTACTTCCCGCACCTTGTTGACTTCTTCTCAGTGAAACATTCTTCGTCTTTCGTATGTTCTAAGCGCGACGATTGCTCTCAGCGTCTTGGTAATGTTCTGCCATAACAATCGCCTCCTCCCATGTGTTGGGCGACTGTTTCTCTATCTCGTGTCTTGTCCAAATGCTACACCCGTATAGGAACCCATGCAACCGATCGAGATCATGCATCTCCGTGATCTGCAGCATGAGTCACTTGCGTATATATTCAGACAACAGGCCCTCTTGTTTAAGGCCCCTCCACTCGTCCCTGAGTTTGAAGGATTCGTTTTGAGGGATAAAGTACTCCTCAAATGCCACTTTAAAATCCTTCCATGAAGTGAACTCCTCCCTTGCGGACTCTGCCAAGAACCATGCATCGGCATCGTCGGCTAGGAAGAAAGCGGCGATTTTCACTAAATGTCCTTTGCCCACTCTTTGAAGGTCGAGGTACTGCTCCATGTCTCGACGCCATTTGGAGACTGCGAGAGAGTTGCGTTTCCCTCGGAACTTCTCGGGTAGACAAGGCTTGAATCTCCCATAGGAGTCTGAGTCGCTACCTTCATCAGAGGATGAAATGGACCTGCGTCGTCTTATATGTTGTCGACGGTCCTGTCGAGACATACGTCCTGATGTCTCACCCTCTTGTAACTCCGGTTGCTTTCCCATATCCTTGGTCTTGTCTTCCTTTGGTTCCACCTGCCCTTTCAGCACTTACGCTAGATCAGCGATGGTAGACTCAAGACGGCCCATACGGTGCTCTTGAGCCACCATCCAATCTATCGGCGGTTCATCCTTATCTTTTTTCATTGTCCCAAAATCATAATTCCGATTGATGGGAGGCGGGGTCTGTTGATGTTTCCCCTTGCTCCTCCGTTTCTCTCTTCCGATTTCTTTGTGGCCGCCACCACGCTGTGGTCGTGATACGATAACAAGCTTGAAGATTTGGAACATAACATTCAACTCAAAAACTTGGTAGCATGAATGCAGATTGGTGATTTCTATCCCTCATTAACTTCTTCACCATGTTTTGATAACTTGCATAATTTGCTTGAGATAATAAATTATCGATGATATAGGTCATTTGGTACTTGCTCATATCATTCTCATGCATGGCTGCAAAGATTTGACAAACATTGTGTGCAATTTTTGTGTTAAAACGATCGTGTATGGGATATGAAAGGGTGTTCATCTTCTAATCAGGTTTTATAAACAGATGTTTCCATCATTTCATTGACTATCTCTATATATAATATGCAATGGCTGTGGTGCAATGTTTAAAAAAAGGTAAAAATATGTGCAGATGTGAGCATGTTGGCTCCACGTAATTTTTCTGTAGTGTGAAGATGAAGTATCTAATATTATATATATAGAGTATATGGACAGTATTCATGTTTTATTTTGGGACACATAAAGCAAACAGGTAGCGTGGATCCAGAACTGGGGGGGTACAAGCTCTTTGAGACACTGCCAGGTTTACATGGCATCGTGTGGGACATCAGGATCTCACTCGCAGGTTGTTGGCTATCCGCCTTCTATGATTCCACAGGTTACGTGGAGAGAAAAGGGGGGTCTTCCTTTCTTATGAGGGATCGTGGCTCAAGGAGCGGGGATTTTACTTACTTTTTGTGGGGCATTCCAAATTAGAGGGGAAGAGTTCTCTCGGGGGGAGAGACGTACAGAAGAGAAGAGGGGCGGCTTTGCTTCGAAGGCGACAGATCAAGTGCACATATCTATACTTTGCTGATCTGATGATATGAGAAAAAGTTTCTCTTGTTCAATTAAAAATGGAGCACTAATCACCTGAAGGGATAAGGATCGAAGGATAGCGACCATCTTTGAAGAAGTAGAGACGGAAGTTCTTCTCGCGAATTTAATTCGTAAGAATCCACGTCCGTTGAGCAGAGAATTGGATGGTGTCTTCCTGAACTTTGATCGGAGCAAACATCATGGATGTGCTAATTTTGTTGGTAATTTCCACTGAAGATGTGTAGCACTTCACCGCTATTATCTCCTCTTCGTTATGGTTTCTGCGTTATATAAGGTTCGTAGACAATATGTAATTTTTCGCGTTGTTGTCTGTACTTATCATTGTTACTCCCTCAATGTGAACTATACTATTATAATTACATGTGATCATTGCTAGTAAGTTTATTATCTGCCAACAACGTCAACGTTGCTAACGTTTCGACTTCTCTTCTACTTTTGATAATTTGAATATGTCGTCTTCATCAGTTTTTATCACCTTAGCAATTTAATAAGCGGCAATCCTAACAGACTGTAATGTTTGATTTCATCACATGTTCGATATTGTGTCTATCGGTTGATCAAAGTGATAATGTACTAGAACTGAACATAGATTGTTTAGTGCTTAAGCATGAAAATATTGCTTTAGCTTAGTATCGTACTGTTCACTTTTGAGAAATTAGAAACAGGATCCATTCGCTTCTTCTTCTGATGAGTTACTACAAATTAGTACTCTCTGTGTATATGATGTGATTCGAGTTTTGTTTTTTTAGATGATAAACTTCTGCCACTATAGCCCTTATGACATTGAATAATTATATTACATGTTTATCAGCGTGTACTCGTTACCTTTTGTATGTTTTCCTTCCTTTACAATATAAGTGAACACATCTGAACATGGAATTAAGTACATCAATTCATGTGCTACGAGTGTTCATAGTTTTAAAGTTGTTCTGATCTGAATCCAAACTCTTCTGAAAGTTCTTAGTAGCGCACCTCTTCTGTATACGTGAATATAAAGAAGAAGTGCACTAAAGTATATCAGACTCCTGTCAGTAATCCCTGTAAAGATGAATTCTAATGGGATAAATGCATACGTTTAAAGAGATGAAACAAAAGTAGGGCATGATAAGCGAAGAGGGAGGCCAACTCTTGCTTTAATCAGGCGCACTGTATACAGAGTTTGAAGCAGAAGGTGTTGTTGTAACGAACAGGTGTGTGATCAATAGTTATTTGCTTTCATCGACGCTTTGGCAGAAGAAGGGTCGTTAAAACCTGATAAAGATGACACTTCTATACGATAGAGAAGAGGACATTATTTTGATGCTGAACTGAAATTGATCTAACAATGTTTATACTCTGTTATATATTTGTTTCTATACGGTCTAGAAGGACCTTTATCATGCAGCTGTAGTAACGTTTCCAGGTTAAGTTGAAGCGCAAACTTCGGTGTGTTGAACAGTAAAGTCATCTTGACTTATTATGCTCTTGATGCTCATCTGACATTGTTAATTACCTTAGCGTTGTTCTATCAATTGCGTTGTGCATTCTGACGAGTCTTCATACATGTCTGGCGATTCAAATTTATGTACATCAGCACTTTACCTTTGCGGTTGAAGAATTTGTGCTCTATCATATGAAGTTTTTTTTCAAACTCTAATAGAAGAAAGTGTCGATCATGCTGCTATGTTTCATGCACATTGTTCTATGTCTTTATGTTGTCTGTCAAGTGGTAAAGCAAAAGAACGAAACTTAATTGTTTTTTTTCTTACGATCAAATTAGATCTCTCTAGATTGATTGTTGACGCTGTTGTGGCAATCTTTGCAGTTCTGAAACTTAGCAATATTCATATCGAATATGTTTCTTCATTAATTCCACGATGATATTTGAATTTCATAGATTTCTTATATTCCTCTCAGTAATAGTACATGCGCGCTCCAAAGTAAATGTTTAGATAATTTGCTGAAAAGGACTTTACTCTTTGACTTTCTATCCTACCTGAGTTTGCATCAAGCACCCGGCGTGCGCCGTTATTTTGGGCGGTCACCTTGATCCACCGACCGTCGCTTTCCCTCCTTTCTATGAACCCCGCGACATACCTGGTGAACCCGACGTGAAAGGAGGAGAGTGTAGAGATCCTGATCCTAGTTTAAAGAGTGGTGCGGTTGAGTGAGCTCATTGTGCTTGACCATTTATGGGCGACGCAACGATGGATGTTATAACCCAACTTCTGCGCTTTCAACAGGACGAGAAAAGACGGAGTGCCATCCAGGCATTTCATGAGCGAGTAGTCAGAAGAAGTGGATATTTCAGTGGTAAAAATGTTACTCGTTTTTGTAAGGAATATGAATTGGAGGCACGATACCTTGGTACGGGTCTAACACCATTAAGTGACCAAGAATTAATAGACAATTTTGTATACGTTTCAGAATTGCATTTGCGTGACCGACTAGTTGTGGATGCACCTCGACTAGTTGTAGAAGGGCAAATAAGATGGTCACAATACAAGATGATACTCACAAGGATGTTTGCACTGGATGATGAAGATAAAGTGACTAGATCCACATTTCTAAAGTGGATACATAAACCAAAAGATCAATCCATTCTAGGTATAAAAAGGGAGTTTGATCAGCAATTTGCAGACTTATCTGATTATGATAGGAGGGCTATAGATCAAGAAAAGGTATCCTTGTTTCTCCGGGCTATAGATTCGAAAGCCCGAGAAGAAATTTTTCCACAATTACAACAGGTAGGTACTGAGTCTGGTCTTACCGAAGATTGGGGTAATGTGGATGAAGCTGTTAGAGGATATGTAGAAAAGCAAAGAACTTTGTCTAAGTTCATGCAGAGCTGGCATGATGATATGCAAGAAGAACAAGCTCAGGCTGTTCAGCAACCTGTACAGAACCCTCAGGTAAACCTACCAACACCAAAGGATGTTGTGCCCACTAATACAATGGAAGATATGTTTAAAAAGTTTAGTGACCTTACGATTCAAAGTATGAAGCAGATGATTGAATCTCAATCTTTACAAGCACCGGCACCTAAAAACCCAAAAGCTCCTTAAATTAAAAGATGTATTTGGTGTGACTCTTTGGAGCATAACAGATACTCGTGTGAGAGCTTCAAAGAAGCATTGGCAAAGAATTTGGTATTCGTTAAGGAAAAGATGATATATGACTCTAAGACTGGAGAAAAGGTAAACATTAATTTTGGTCGGGGAGGAATGAGAATATTCTTCCCTGGCACATGTGAAAACGTTGCTTCAACATCGCATACGTATGCATGTCAGGTAATTGACAAAAATAATGATATAGAACCGTGGTCTAAAGTGATAAAGTCCTTAGATCGCAGGAAGATGCATCATGAAATTTTAAAAACAGCTAGTAATGAAATCCGAGGGGTAAGTGGATGGGATGATCCTGTAGATACTCTCTCGGTTGTTACATATCTATGCTCTTCGGTAGAGCATGAAGCAGTAGTGGAAGAGAAACGAAGGAGAACCAATGAGGGTGAAGAGGAGAAAAGAAGAACTAGGCGTCAAGTAGAAGCTTCACATGAACAACCTCAAATACCTAACCAAAATCAACCAACACAAACAAACCAACCCACTCAAATAGATCCACCATCACAACCGACATTAATCCAACCAAATAAAATTCCGACTCAAGTTCAAATTCCTACTTCTGCTGAGATGCCAATCCCTACCCACGATAATATTCCTCCTCAAGATCAAGAAATGCAACCTGTGAGAAAAGGACAAGGAAGAGTGAGAAATCCCTCATATATGCTAAAATCGCACATAGAGCAAGCCACAAATCTTAAACAAGTTCTCCAGAAAAGAGTGCTCGATAGTGTAATCGAATTTACACTCAGTGAGTTATTGGGAATAGCAAAAAGAGAATTTCTAGAAGTAATAATTGACCTCTTAAGAAGAAAACGGCAACCAATAGTTGACATGCAAGAGATTGAAAGAATGGATGAAGAGACTCCTGTTCATACTGTGCAAACACAAGTACAAGAGCTAAAAAATGTACTTGAACCAATTGAGACTAATGTTCAACCATGCGTGCATGAGGAAATATCCTTGGAGCGGAATCCTTCAGAAATAACTCCTTCGAGTTATTATACTAAAGATCATTGGGCTCGAGCCACAACTGAGACGTTGGTAAGATTAGAAAAAATTAGCACTCTAGTTGTCGCTCTTATTGATCACGGATCTGAAGTTAACTTGATGTCCAAAGATCTCTATATGAAGGGGAAATGGCCAATAGACATGCAGCCTGGTTGGAGAATTAAGGCTGCGAACTCGATGCCAGGTGAGTTGTTTGGTGCATGCCCGCAGGTTCTAGTTACAATTGGAGATGTTAGTGATTATCAAAATTTTTTCGTGCAAGATCATTCTAGTTACTCATTGATTTTAGGGCAGCCATATATTACTGCCTTAAGAATGGAAACAAGAGTCTTGGAAGATGGATCGGCCTATGCGTGAATCCGTAGTAAGGATGGAAAAAAGGCAGTCCAATTCATGACGGTATGTGTAGATCATATCAGGAATAGAACTTCTCTTCGGACAAGACCTATTCCTGAAGAATTCGAGGATCAAAGTTTTTAAAGGAAGCTTTCATAAGTCGGGACTATGAAAGCTTGAAAGGTGAAAAGATCCCGAATGTAAATATGTTTATATCAAGTTTCATAGCACTTTCTTCGACAAATTCATTTCAGTTTCGTGTTTTTTCTGAGTTAAAAAAGTGGGAAAAACAATACATAGCAGATCTTCAAAGAAACTTTCATGGATGTAGAGTGCTTAACTTCGACGAGGAAATCTCCGGAGTCTTTGATGAGATATCCTTTGCAGACACATTGTTTGATCTGCAAGAGTTAATTCAAGGAAAAAGGAGTGATTATGTGATTCAAACGCACTCTATTTCCATGTACAAAGAAATAGCAAAGTCTGAGCAAGATGAAACAGGTAAAGAAGTCTTCGTTGAAACAAAATACAAAACAATTGATAAAAAGATAAAGCCAGTCGCAGTTCCGCTTCCTGAAGATAGTAATAAACTTATGGATGATGTAAAATCTCAGCCACCTCTCAGAGATAAGAGAAAAATAGGCCATAAATTCACTAAAGAAACACTCGAGCAAATTCAATTGGGGAAAGATGGTTTCCTCAGCGAAAAAGAGAAGAATGTATTCTCTCGGATGTTATTTAAGCATGGAAAAGCTTTTTCTTTCAATGCCCAAGAAATTGGATGTGTAGATCCATCTGTGGTGACACCTATGATAATTTTCACGATACCACATGTACCTTGGAATCTTAGACCAATTCCGGTACCAAAAGCTCATATTTCAAAGCTAATTGATCTGTTGAATGACAAGATTAGAATGGGGATTCTTGAGCCATCAAGTGCTCCTTATTCTAACCGTTGGTTTATTGTACCAAAAAAGAATGGGTCATTAAGATTTATCCAAGATCTACAGCCAGTGAATAAAGTGACAATTAGAAATATGGGAACTGGGCCTATTGTAGACGAATATGCAGAAGCCTTTGCAGGAAGATCTATTTATTCAATGGGAGATTTACACTCTGGATATGATCAATTCCAGCTAGCTCTCGAAAGCCGTGATTTGACAACTATGAGGATGCCACTTCGGCTTGTGCGCATGTGCACTTTGCCGCAAGGTGCCACGAACTCGGTGGCACATATGATGAATGGTATGCATAAAATTCTTAGGGATTTTTTTCCACATCTGACTATGCCATTCATTGATGATGTCCCTATTAAAGGCTGTGAAGAAATAGATAGAGACGAGACTCTTGATGAGGATGGATGTAGGAATTTTGTTAAAAAGCACATAACTGATTGTGAATCCATTCTCAGTCGGCTGGAAGAGGTTCATTTGACATTGTCTGCTGAAAAATCAGTATTTGGAGTGCAAGAGGTTTTAATTGTAGGAAGTTTATGTGGACCTAAAGGAAGGAAGCCATGTCCAAAGAAATTAGATGCCATTCAACACATGAAAGAGGTCTGCTCCTCGATCACTGAAGTGAGGAGATTTCTTGGGGCATGTGTTTTCTATGTTGTATGGATTCCCCATTTTGCCCATATTGCTGACCCACTTTATCAATTGCTTAGGAAAGGGCAAAGATTTCAATGGAAAGATATCCATACTCAAGCTGTGAGAAAATTAAAGAAAGCACTTGCAGAAGCTCCATTGCTTAGAAAGGCTAATTATACTGATAATAAAGAAATTTATATCACCATAGATACAAGTCCGACAGGTATAGGTTGGGCGATTGGCCAAGAGGATGATGAAGGAAAAAGATATGCAATTCGTTTCGGAGCTAAAGTTCTAAATGTTCGCCAGAGAGGTTACCCTCAAAATAAGCGAGAGCTTTGGGGAATAGTGACTGCACTAAAAAATGATAAAGAATATCTTATTGGGGCAAATGTGGTAGTGGAAACAGATTGTTTACCATTGTTGGGAATGATCGTGAATTGTTCTACTGCAGACATTGCCATGTTAAGATGGATAGCATACATTAAGTCACTAAACCCTGAGTTTGTTCATATAGCTGGAAGGAATAATGTGGTGGCTGATATGCTATCACGAGCTATATATGAAAATGAAGATTCGATGATGTTGGAGCTGGAGCTGAAGGACTGACAAGACAAGGAAGCACAAGAAGAGAGTCCGAGAGAAGAGAAAGCACAAGCAGACAAGGTAGTCAACGACGATCTGGCAAGTAGGCCAATATTTTTTCAATACACTAATGCATATCAAAGAGATGGACACGCAGGGAGGAAGAGCAAGTAGGGAGCTCGAAGATATGTATGGCAGATCATTAGAAGAAATCCCTTCAACAACAGTGATTTTTATCACTAATAATCATTGTAAATATCATTTCACATTTTTGTAGCTCCATTTTGTACAAGCCAAGGAGTCCTTGAGCTTGGGGAGCTTTAGGAGTACCTACATATTAAATTTCGTAATTTTTAGATTCCGTTTGAGCCTTCAAATAAGCCCTGGAACCTAATTTTTAACGAGGCCGGACACTAGGTCTGGACAGGGCCAAAACTAGTCAAAAACTATAAAAAGAGCTAGAGAGCTCATTTTTGAGGTTAGCTTGTAATTGAAATGAACTTGTAAGAGCTTTTTGAAAGTAATCTAAGAACTCCATTGATCCTCACTCTTTGTCTTACTGTGTGTACGCGTGTGCGTGTATGTGTGTGCATGTTAGTGTGCTTCTCACTCACGCACTTGTGTCACCACTTGCTCGAGGTCTCCATACCATCCTCACGTCTTCCCGGATTGACATTAAAGGAGGTGCTATTGATGGAGAGTGTTAATCTCCAAAAGAACAACCTACTCTTGAATTTAGAACACCTCTATATCAAGAGTAAGTCAAAACTTTCACTAAGTTAGAGGTCCAATCTCCTAATTATCAAAAATTGAAAAATTCTGTGAAGAAGATAAAACACAGAAAGTCTGCTGCACAATTTCTTCTTATTGACCTATCAAACATGTAAAGTTTTCTATGAAATTTTGTATGGAGTGTAGCCTAGAGATTGCGCACCTCCTCCAAGTTAAAGTTCTTCAAAAGGTTTAGTATAACTTGAGAAATCAACTTCACAAGTTACCTATGTCTGAATCTGCACTTCTGAGAAGTCGATTTAGACACCCCTAATTTCTTAGCTCCAATTCTCTCAGTACAAAACCCGTTTAAGCAAATGCTTCTAGCCACGAGTAGATTACCTTCCAACTTAACGATTAAGTGCTTGCTTGCACAAAACGTTAAACTATGGAGTGAGAACTGACCAAAAGATTAAGATCGAAATTTGCGCCTGTTTTAGAGAACTGTGAACACTCAACACATATGAATGTTCCTACTAACAATTATCCTAGCCTGTTTGCAATTAGACTCTGAAACTCAGGTCACAGGCTCATTAACTACCAACTTAGATATCCTCAAAAGGATTTTACAATTGATCAAACACAGACGGAGCAGACACAAAAAGATCGGGTGCAATATTTCTTCATTAACTCAGAAAGTTACAGTTGAGTGATGAGAGGAAACTCAACTAACTTTTCACATGTCTCATGACATCTATCTTCCTCATTCTTAACTTCTATCTATTCTCACATATGCTCTCATATCACACCTCGACATTTTCAAGGTATTTATAGATAAATTTGTACAAGTCTATGACTAATCAAAGATCTAAGTGACCTATGTACATATGTATACATTCCTCACATATTCTGAATGTGTCTTCCTTCCAAGCTTCAAGAGTTGATCTCATCCTTCATTCTTTAGTCTTCAAACATTCAATTGGTGATTGATCTGCACCAACAGCTCCCCCTCAATCATCAATTGAGGTTTCTCCTTTCTTCTTTATACCTGCCATGTCTTTAAACTTCTGTAGCTTTGGTCCATCCAAGCTCTTTGTAAGCATATCAGCTATCTGATCTTTTGTTGAAGTATGTATGACTTCAATCTCCTTATCCATCACTTTCTCCCTTAGAAAGTGATACTGTATCTCAATGTGTTTGGTCCTGGCATGAAAAACAGGATTAGCAGCTAAATACAATGAACTCATGTTATCTCCAAATATAATTGGTACCCCATGCACAATGTCAAAACTCTTCATCAAAGTCTTGAGCCAAATTACTTCCTTTGCAGCTTCAACCATGCCTTTATACTCTGCTTCTGTAGAAGACAAAGCAACTGTATGTTGCTTCTTGGAACACCATGAGATAAGTTTATCTCCCACATAACACATATATCCAAAAGTTGACCTTTTATCATCTGGATTACCTGCCCAATCTGCATCACTATAAATTTTGATATTTGTATCTGAGGTAAACCCATAATACAAACCCTCATTGAGTGTACCCTTGATGTACCTCAATACTCTTTGACCTGCAATCCAATGCTCTTTCCTAGGACAATGCATAAATTGAGACAAAACTCCAACTGCATATGATAAATCAGGTCTAGTTAAAGTAGCATAGATAAGGCTACCAACCAAACTCTGATATTGTTTCATGTCCTTGAATTCTTCACCTCCAAACTTACTCAATTTGTGATTCACTTCCATTGGTGTAGGTGCTACCCTGCAATCATCCATTTTAAACTTGATTAACAAGTTCTTCAAATACCTTTCTTGGGTCACAAATACTCCATGTTGAGTATATGTAATCTCCATGCCCAAGAAATATCACAAGTCTCCCAAGTCACTTATCTTGAACTCCTTTTCCATTTGCTTCTTGAGTCTTTGTATTCCTTCTTCATCTGTACCTGTAAGAATTATATCATCAACATATATGCACATGTATATGAAACCATTATCACTTGCTTTGACAAGCAAGCTACTATCTGCTTTAGACACCTGAAATCCAAGTTCCTTTAGAAACTTCACAAGTCTATAGTTCCATGCCCTTGGGGCCTGCTTCAAGCCATACAAAGCTCTCTTGAGCTTGCACACATGATCTGGATACGTTTTATCTCTGAACCCTTGAGGTTGCTCCATGAACACATCATCTGAAATATAACCATTCAAAAAAGCATTTTTCACATCAAGTTGACATAACTTCCAACCTTTACATGCAGCAATAGCTATAAGTGTCCTGATGGTTGTCATCTTTGCCACAGGACTATAAGTCTCATCATAGTCAACACCATAAGTTTGAGCAAACCCTTTGACAACAAGTCTAGCTTTGTATCTAGACACACTTCCATCTGCAAATCTCTTGGTCTTGTAAACCCACTTGCATCCAATGATTTTCTGACTATTTGGTTTTGGAACCAAATCCCATGTTTGATTCTCCAATAGTGCATCATATTCTTCCTGCATAGCTTTCTCCCATTTTTCCTTACCTTTTGCCTCTTCATATGTAGAAGGGTCTTCATCTGTATTCACCATATAAGCATAATCTTTTGTGGCCAAAAATGAAGTATCATAGCTATACCTTGTAGGTTGCCACTTATTCCTTGTAGACCTCCTAAGCTCTCCACTTCTTGAGGTTTCTGGTTCTTCATATTCAGGATCAAATCTTGGTGTTTCTTCCACTTCAACCTGCACTTCATTATTCTCTTGTTCACTAAATATCTGAACCTTTGATTTACCTTTCCTTTGGTTCACTTCTTCTTCATCACCTGTATTGATATTGATTGTACCTGCATACCAAGTACTTTGCTCATCAAATGTAACATCTTTAGAAACCATGAATTGTTTTGTAGATGGACTCCACAATCTATAGCCCATCTGCTTATCATCATAACCAATGAAAACATATTTTTCAGCTTTAGGCTCCAACTTGTGCCTTAATTGTGATGGCACATATGCATATGCCACACATCCAAAAACTCTGCAATGATCCAAGGTAGGTCTCTTACCCCACCAAGCCTCATATGGTGTCATACCCTGCAAGGCTTTACATGGTAACCTATTGACCAAATAAGTGGCTGTATTTACAACCTCAGCCCATAAATAATTAGGGCATTTTTTCTCCTTCATCATGGATCTTGCAAACTCAACAAGTGTTCTATTTCTCCTTTCTGCAACACCATTTTGTTGAGGAGAGTACCTGCAAGTAACTTCCGTTTTTATACCTGCATTCCATAAGTAGTCACTGAACTCATTAGAGAAATACTCTCCCCCTCCATCTGACCTTAATCTCTTCAACTTATGACCTGTAATTCTTTCTGCATATGCATGATAGTGTTTAAATGTATTAAACACTTCTGACTTATCTTTGATCACATAGATAGTGATCCACCTAGTGGCATCATCAACATAAATCACATAATACCTTGATCCATTTATACTGAAATCCTTTGATGGTCCCCACACATCTGTGTGTACCAACTCAAGCTTCTCTGAGTGCATAAAACCATGCTTGGAATAAGAATTCTTATGAGCCTTACCTAATTGACATGCCTCACATTTGTATGTCATATGTTGACCTGCAACATTAGGCAATCCAAGCACTGAAGCATTGTTAACCATATCTTTAATACCTCTTTCATTGAAATGTCCAAGCCTCTTGTGCCAAAGATCTAACTCAGAGATCTTATGTCCTCCATATGTGAACATAGCATGACCAATATTGCCTTGAATCTTCAATGTAAATAATCTTCCTTCCTTTTTCCCTGAAACAATCTGTTTATACCCTTGGCTAGGGTCTTCCACATATACTCCATCATTAGTGAATCTTACTTCATATCCCTTTTCAACAATTTGTCCTACACTTATCAAATTCTTAGGGATTGTAGGAACATACAAGACCTTACTCAATAAGGTGCTACCATCCTTGGCCTTCACTGATCCAATTGACTTCACATTGTGCTTTGTGTTGTCACCTGTCTGAACAACATGATTAAAAACATTATTCTCCAAGTCAGTCATCAAGGATATATTACCACTCAGGTGATTGCTACACCCTGAGTCAATGTAGAAAACTCTTTGATCTTCACTCTGCCTTTCACAAGTTGCATTCATTATCAATGTTGAATCATCCTTTTGATCTGAAGCATAATTGTAGTAGGTGTTGTTATATTGTTGACTTTGGAATCCTCTACCTGCATTTCTTCCAAAGTAACTCCTTCCACCTCTACCTCTGAAATTACCTCTTTGATTTCTGCCACCTCTACCTCTTGAATTATAGTTCTGATTGTATCCACCATTACTCTGATTATTATGCCAACAATCATTAGCTAAGTGATTTGTCTTACCACAAATCCAGCAAGCTTTGCCTCCATCCTTGTTGTTTCTGCCTCTTCCTCTACCTTTGCCACCTCCTCTTCCTCTTAGGAAGTTGGCTTGAGTAGTTGTTCCTTCATCTTCACCTGCTTGTTGTTTTCCTTTGCTATTCTTGTTCTTGTCCTTTGAGTACATTGCATGACCTGCACTCTTGCCACCATCTCCTTTAACATCCTGCTCAAATGTTAGCATATGACCTAGCAATTGATTTAAATCAGGAGTGAAATGGTCAAGTGATAATTCTGTAGACAAAATAAATGGCTTCCATTTGTCATCACCTCTCAAACCTGTAAGGATTTGCCTTACCAATTTATCCTCCTCAATGTCTTCATCAACAGCTCCTAATGCATCTGCAATGTCTTTCATCCTTGTCACATAGTCTGAAATGGATTGAGAGGCCTTCTTCTTGAAGGTTGTAAATTCTGCCCATAAGGATGCCTTCCTTGACTTTGTAGTATTCTGGAAATGCTCCTCCAAAGCATTCCAAATATCAGTTGCACTTTCAAGACCTCGAATATGAGGTTACAAGTAATCATTGACTGCCATATAGATAATGCTCCTAGCTTGAGCATCTTTCTTCATCCAATTTTTCAAATCTGCTAACTCTTCCCTAGTTGGAACACTAGGATCTCTGAACTGTGGCTTCTCTTCTTCTCCTGTGATGTAAGCAATTAAATCTTTGCTCATAAGATGAGCTTCCATCCTCATTGACCATGCAGGATAGTTTTCTCTATCCAATTTCTCTATCTGTAGAGAATCTCCCATCTTGTGTCTACCTGTGTATTGAAATCTTCAAGCTTTATAAACAGTATATGTACCTTTACTTCGAATTAGACTCCTTTTGTCCTTCTTAATGTCGTATGGTCTCCTCCTCTTGCTTTGCCTTCAAACTTTCACCTTTTAGTTCTTCAATTGTTGAATTTCTTGAATCTGCAGCAGTCGGGACCTTCCTTTCCTTGATTTGATGTCTCCTGCTCTGATACCACTGATGGAGAGTGTTAATCTCCAAAAGAACAACCTACTCTTGAATTTAGAACACCTCTATATCAAGAGTAAGTCAAAACTTTCACTAAGTTAGAGGTCCAATCTCCAAATTATCAAAAATTGAAAAATTCTGTGAAGAAGATAAAACACAGAAAGTCTGCTGCACAATTTCTTCTTATTGACCTATCAAACATGTAAAGTTTTCTATGAAATTTTGTATGGAGTGTAGCCTAGAGATTGCGCACCTCCTCCAAGTTAAAGTTCTTCAAAAGGTTTAGTATAACTTGAGAAATCAACTTCACAAGTTACCTATGTCTGAATCTGCACTTCTGAGAAGTCGATTTAAACACCCCTAATTTCTTAGCTTCAATTCTCTCAGTACAAAACCCGTTTAAGCAAATGCTTCTAGCCACGAGTAGATTACCTTCCAACTTAAAGATTAAGTGCTTGCTTGCACAAAACTTTAAACTATGGAGTGAGAACTGACCAAAAGATTAAGATCGAAATTTGCGCCTCTTTTAGAGAACTGTGAACATTCAACACATATGAATGTTCCTACTAACAGTTCTCCTAGCCTGTTTGCAATTAGACTCTGAAACTCAGGTCACAGGCTCATTAACTACCAACTTAGATATCCTCAAAAGGATTTTACAATTGATCAAACACAGACGGAGCAGACACGAAAAGATCGGGCGCAATATTTCTTCATTAACTCAGAAAGTTACAGTTGAGTGATGAGAGGAAACTCAACTAACTTTTCACATGTCTCATGACATCTATCTTCCTCATTCTTAACTTCTATCTATTCTCACATATGCTCTCATATCACGCCTCGACATTTTCAAGGTATTTATAGATAAATTTGTACAAGTCTATGACTAATCAAAGATCTAAGTGACCTATGTACATATGTATACATTCCTCACATATTCTGAATGTGTCTTCCTTCCAAGCTTCAAGAGTTGATCTCATCCTTCATTCTTTAGTCTTCAAACATTCGATTGGTGATTGATCTGCACCAACAGCTACTCATCGCTGAGCTACACCAAATTTTGGCGCCGTTGCCGGGGATCGAGCTTTGAGGACGAGCGTGTGATGGTAAGACGTAGAGTTGACGCGTTGGAGTTGTAGGTATTTTCTTCACTTTCATCTATTTTCTTGTTTTTTCTTCACCATCTTCATCACCATCATCATCATCACCATCTCCCACCTCCATCTCCATCATCGCGGAAATTTCAGTTTTGACCATATCACCATCTCCACCTCATTCCCCTCATTCTACTTGTGAGAGAGAGCGAGAGAGCGATACTGTGTGTGCTGTTTCTTGCATGTTTGCTGTGTTTCTTGCAGGTATCATCATCCTCATCCCCTCAAGCACGCTACGCAGGTACGAAAATCTCAGAAACTGTCTCGCGGTCGCAAGTCTCTGTCGATCGCGATTGACAGAAAATTTCAACTTTTAACAAAACTAAGTGCACCATGAGAACAAGCACAAGGAGCACATCCTAGATCACTAAAAAGTTTTCAAAAATTCTGTGTTTTCCTGTCAATCGCGACCGACACTGTCGATCGCGACCGACACTGTCGATCGCGATCGACAGCCACGATCGACAGATTCTGTCAATCGCGACCGACAGCCTTTGTCAATCGCGACCGACAGACCCTATCGATCGCGACTGACAGACCCCCACGACCGACTGACTGCCACGTAGGACCCTGTCAATTGCGATTGATACCGTCGATCGCGATCGACAGCCACGACCGACACCTCTGTCAATCGCGATTGATACCGTCGATCGCGATTGACTGAAATACCACGATTGATTGACTTTTTCGCGAAGCCACGTGTCCATCGCGACTGATAGGCCCCCGAGTGAATGAAATTGCGGCGAAAAACCCGGAAAACGTGTCGATCGCGATTGATACTGTCGATCACGATTGACAGCCACGATCGACTCTGTCGATCGCGATTGACACTGTCGATCGCGACTAACAGGCCCGACGGACACCTCTGTCAATCGCGATTGACAGACCTGTCGATCGCGATTGACAGGCTTTTCGGCCAAAAAAATTAGGGTTTTTTATTTCAAAATTTGGGATAATTTTGGGGCACAATAGCCAATCCATTAGCATTTTTGAGGTTCCTACACTTGTGAATTGGGAGAAAACTCTAGGATCTGTCAGCCTGTTTTGAATCCTGTTTTAACCCCCTAAACCCTGAACAGTCATAACTTTTTCATACAAAATCCATTTTTTTGAGCTCTTGGGCTTGTCGGAAAGCTCATGGCATATACTACACGCCCTCAACTATTTTTAATAAAGATAATGCGTTGATTTTCAGATAGGGTATTTTGAAGTTGACCATAACCAGGGGGATCAAATTCAGGGTTCTCTAGAATTATTTTCTAAAAAGTCATAGTGAAAATTGGTGTTTGTGCTACCTGAATGAGAATCATTGGTTCTGTCTTTGGAGTTTAAGTCTTGAGCTAACTTTGGAACTCTTACAGATCGATTGAGAGCATCACAAGGCGTTCTAAGCAAGCGTAAGTGCAAGCTTGGGAACACCCTTCCTGGGCATTCAAGGGCAACCAAGCAGGATACAAAAGGTTGGAAATTCTCAACTCCCTTTGTCAATTCCTAGCTTAGGATTAAGAACGACTAGTGCTAGGAGTAAGATAGGGCAACGATAGGCATCAGTCAAGTTGAAGACGACCTATGCACTCAAGTTCAAGACTAAACATAATATCTTCGTGATGCGATAACCTTAAGGGAAAGAACCTAACGTGGAACGATCAATTTACAGTGCGGAAATACATTCAAGTATACCTGACGACGTGATATCAGACAAGAGTATAAACACGGTAATCAACTAAAAAGAATCAAGTAACCGATACAAAGGAACGGCAACGAGGTTGTACTCTGGGCAAAAATTGGGCTACTGAAATAGGCATATGAACCTTAGATCAGGACGACATCTTGTAAGGGATAGACAAAGCCTTAGGTCTTCAGAGGCTAGTATCAACCACACTGCTAGGTCTTGGGCCCAGCAGTTGAGCCACCACTCATACTACCCTAGCTCTGAGACCAGTGAATCAGGGATGTCTCAAGGCATGGACAGACCTACGGGAAGTTCAGGAGTGCCATACTTGCACAGAGTAGAAGGCCCTTACAAAACACAGTTGGAATACCTTAGGAGCAACCAATTAGGTGCTAGCATCTATGAGGACGGTCTAGGAAGATCCGTGGTCCAGATTAAAAACCCTGACCAGTCCATTGGACTAGAGCACCTCGCTGTAAAGTTTGAAAACGGAGCATACTTAGACAAAGAAGGAACAATATATGTAGTCACCAGTCACCCAGATAGGACAGACGAATTCGGGAATGTGATCCTAGAAGTGGACTTAGGCGACCTAGAGCAAGGAAACATGAGAGCAGAGCCTAGGACCCCTCGTGGAAAGTAAGTGCTAACAAGGATCATCACTCCCGAGTGGATCCCACAGGATAATAAGAGTATCGATCTGCTGCTAAACCGAGAAACCGATGAAGCCTTTTGGAGGTATAAATTAGACAAGCCAATTGATATAGGAGCAATCATGATCTATGAGTTTAAAGATCCAGATAGCCCAGGCAGAGTGACCTACTTAGATCATTCTTCGGAAAGGATCTTTGTGGTTACAGAACATGATAGGCATGCTTACACTTGGAAAGGTGAGTCCATCTTCCCTCAATCAAGATCGAACGTGTCCTATGGTCATCCTGGTGCTGGAACATCCCATGCACATGGATCTCAAAGAGACAGACATAGAGATAGACCTGAAGTAAGCTTTGCCAACCTAGTGGGCAGAGAAAGAATGAGGACGGAAACAAATAGAGTAGAGCCTGAGGTACTTAGAACTCATAGGAATCAAAGAAATGCGGATGAGTTCCCTCTACCACGACCTAGAGAGCACACAAGGACTTTGAGACCAACTCAGCTAGTTAAGTCCATGAAGAACTACTTCGATGGCACTGGAGATCCATACGATCATGTGGCAGAATTTAGGCAAGTCTTGAGAGCAGAACAAGTGGAGGATTTATTCACGCAATATAATGCCTTTGGTCTGACCCTTAGGAATACAGCCCTTACGTGGTTTCATCCATTGAATGAGAGACAGTTCAGGAGCATAGACCAACTTCTAGAGGCATTCATCACTGAATTCTCTAAAAGTGGCATAAGGCATAATACTTCCTCCTTAATACATAGCTTCAAGCAGACCCCTCAAGAGACCGTGAGACTTGCAGGAAGAAGATTTAGGCAATACTTAGAGAGATGTCCTATCCCTGAGCTACCCACTCCAGCCAAGCAAGTGGCATTATTCTTGGATGGATTGCTAAGTACCAAATTAAGATCATATGTGTACTTGAAGGACCCTAGGACCATAGAAGAGTGTGTACGCATGTGCATCGACATTGAGGATAACCTAGGGGAAGAACTAGAGCTTTCCAAAATCTACAAGGACTCAGGTAGTGCCTCTAGCCTCTCTTCCACGCAATCCACATCTATTGAGGAACTTGCAGAGAAAGTAGCTCAAAAACTAGGTGTCTCTAGCCAGCAAATCCCAAGGTTCGCCCCTGTGAAAAGGTGCTATACTTGTGGTGGTGACCATATGGCAAATGTATGTCCCATCATGGCGCAGCCCCAAGTAAATCCTAGTAGCCAGTAATGCACCATAGAACGGAGGTACACCAATCACACCGCGCAAGACTGCCCATACAACAAGCAGGCAGTTAGGCAACCCTATCCCCAGCCATACCCTCAGCAGGGAAGATACCAGAATGAGTACCCACAGCAGCAATATGCTAGGCCTCAAAAAACCTACCAAGCACAATACCACAACCAACAAAGGCCTCAGCCTGTGTTAGCCCAACAACCTCCTGCTCCAACAAATGTAATCCATGTAAAATATGCAGCTGCAAAAGAGAATTTGAATAGAGCCATAGTCCTAGTGACTCCATTAATTTTAGAGAATGATCCGAGTGATCAAAGTTTTGATTCCACACACATAGATAGCCCTCAGGCCTACTACATGCAATCTCCTGAACATGGTGAGTCTTACTATAGTGAAGAGCCAAATGAACCTAGTTAGGAGACAGATTACACAAACGTCATGTACACAAACCCCAACCCTAGACCTCAACCTAGGCAAGTAAGACCTCCATTCCCTAGAGGACCATGCTACAGATGTCAAGGAGATTGATGGAGAGTGTTAATCTCCAAAAGAACAACCTACTCCTTAATTTAGAACACCTCTATATCAAGAGTAAGTCAAAACTTTCACTAAGTTAGAGGTCCAATCTCCAAATTATCAAAAATTGAAAAATTCTGTGAAGAAGATGAAACACAGAAAGTCTGCTGCACAATTTCTTCTCATTGACCTATCAAACATGTAAAGTTTTCTATGAAATTTTGTATGGAGTGTCGCCTAGAGATTGCGCACCTCCTCCAAGTTAAAGTTCTTCAAAAAGTTTAGTATAACTTGAGAAATCAACTTCACAAGTTACCTATGTCTGAATCTGCACTTCTGAGAAGTCGATTTAGACACCCCTAATTTCTTAGCTTCAATTCTCTCAGTACAAAACCCATTTAAGCAAATGCTTCTAGCAACGAGTAGATTACCTTCCAACTTAAAGATTAAGTGCTTGCTTGCACAAAACTTTAAACTATGGAGTGAGAACTGACCAAAAGATTAAGATCGAAATTTGCTCCTGTTTCAGAGAACTGTGAACACTCAACACATATGAATGTTCCTACTAACAATTCTCCTAGCCTGTTTGCAATTAGACTCTGAAACTCAGGTCACAGGCTCATTAACTACCAACTTAGATATCCTCAAAAGGATTTCACAATTGATCAAACACAGACGGAGCAGACACGAAAAGATCGGGCGCAATATTTCTTCATTAACTCAGAAAGTTACAGTTGAGTGATGAGAGAAAACTCAACTAACTTTTCACATGTCTCATGACATCTATCTTCCTCATTCTTGACTTCTATCTATTGTCACATATGCTCTCATATCACGCCTTGACATTTTCAAGGTGTTTATAGATAAATTTGTACAAGTCTATGACTAATCAAAGATCTAAGTGACCTATGTACATATGTATACATTCCTCACATATTCTGAATGTGTCTTCCTTCCAAGCTTCAAGAGTTGATCTCATCCTTCATTCTTTAGTCTTCAAACATTCAATTGGTGATTGATCTGCACCAACAGCTCCCCCTCAATCATCAATTGAGGTTTCTCCTTTCTTCTTTATACCTGCCATGTCTTTAAACTTCTGTAGCTTTGGTCCATCCAAGCTCTTTGTAAGCATATCAGCTATCTGATCTTTTGTTGAAGTATGTATGACTTCAATCTCCTTATCCATCACTTTCTCCCTTAGAAAGTGATACTGTATCTCAATGTGTTTGGTCCTGGCATGAAAAACAGGATTAGCAGCTAAATACAATGAACTCATGTTATCTCCAAATATAATTGGTACCCCATGCACAATGTCAAAACTCTTCATCAAAGTCTTGAGCCAAATTACTTCCTTTGCAGCTTCAACCATGCCTTTATACTCTGCTTCTGTAGAAGATAAAGCAACTGTATGTTGCTTCTTGGAACACCATGAGATAAGTTTATCTCCCACATAACACATATATCCAAAAGTTGACCTTCTATCATCTGGATTACCTGCCCAATCTGCATCACTATAAATTTTGATATTTGTATCTGAGGTAAACCCATAATACAAACCCCCATTGAGTGTACCCTTGATGTACCTCAATACTCTTTGATCTGCAATCCAATGCTCTTTCCTAGGACAATGCATAAATTGAGACAAAACTCCAACTGCATATGATAAATCAGGTCTAGTTAAAGTAGCATAGATAAGGCTACCAACCAAACTCTGATATTGTTTCATGTCCTTGAATTCTTCACCTCCAAACTTACTCAATTTGTGATTCACTTCCATTGGTGTAGGTGCTACCCTGCAATCATTCATTTTAAACTTGATTAACAAGTTCTTCAAAAACCTTTCTTGGGTCACAAATACTCCATGTTGAGTATATGTAATCTCCATGCCCAAGAAATATGACAAGTCTCCCAAGTCACTTATCTTGAACTCCTTTTCCATTTGCTTCTTGAGTCTTTGTATTCCTTCTTCATCTGTACCTGTAAGAATTATATCATCAACATATATGCACATGTATATAAAACCATTATCACTTGCTTTGACAAGCAAGCTACTATCTGCTTTAGACACCTGAAATCCAAGTTCCTTCAGAAACTTCACAAGTCTATAGTTCCATGCCCTTGGGGCCTGCTTCAAGCCATACAAAGCTCTCTTGAGCTTGCACACATGATCTGGATACCTTTTATCTCTGAACCCTTGAGGTTGCTCCATGAACACATCATCTGAAATATAACCATTCAAAAAAGCATTTTTCACATCAAGTTGACATAACTTCCAACCTTTACATGCAGCAATAGCTATAAGTGTCCTGATGGTTGTCATCTTTGTCACATGACTATAAGTCTCATCATAGTCAACACCATAAGTTTGAGCAAACCCTTTGACAACAAGTTTAGCTTTGTATCTAGACACACTTCCATCTGCAAATCTCTTGGTCTTGTAAACCCACTTGCATCCAATGATCTTCTGACTATTTGGTTTTGGAACCCAATCCCATGTTTGATTCTCCAATAGTGCATCATACTCTTCCTGCATAGCTTTCTCCCATTTTTCCTTACCTTTTGCCTCTTCATATGTAGAAGGGTCTTCATCTGTTTTCATCATATAAGCATAGTCTTTTGTGGCCAAAAATGAAGTATCATAGCTATACCTTGTAGGTTGCCACTTATTCCTTGTAGACCTCCTAAGCTCTCCACTTCTTGAGGTTTCTGGTTCTTCATATTCAGGATCAAATCTTGGTGTTTCTTCCACTTCAACCTGCACTTCATTATTCTCTTGTTCATCAAATATCTGAACCTTTGATTTACCTTTCCTTTGGTTCACTTCTTCTTCATCACCTGTATTGATATTGATTGTACCTGCATACCAAGTACTTTGCTCATCAAATGTAACATCTTTAGAAACCATGAATTGTTTTGTAGATGGACTCCACAATCTATAGCCCATCTGCTTATCATCATAACCAATGAAAACATATTTTTCAGCTTTAGGCTCCAACTTGTGCCTTAATTGTGATGGCACATATGCATATGCCACACATCCAAAAACTCTGCAATGATCCAAGGTAGGTCTCTTACCCCACCAAGCCTCATATGGTGTCATACCCTGCAAGGCTTTACATGGTAACCTATTGACCAAATAAGTGGCTGTATTTACAGCCTCACCCCACAAATAATTAGGGCAATTTTTCTCCTTCATCATGGATCTTGCAAACTCAATAAGTGTTCTATTTCTCCTTTCTGCAACACCATTTTGTTGAGGAGAGTACCTGCAAGTAACTTCCCTTTTTATACCTGCATTCCATAAGTAATCACTGAACTCATTAGAGAAATACTCTGCCCCTCCATCTGACCTTAATCTCTTCAACTTATGACCTGTAATTCTTTCTGCATATGCATGATAGTGTTTAAATGTATTAAACACTTCTGACTTCTCTTTGATCACATAGATAGTGATCCATCTAGTAGCATCATCAACATAAATCACATAATACCTTGATCCATTTATACTGAAATCCTTTGATGGTCCCCACACATCTGTGTGTACCAATTCAAGCTTCTCTGAGTACATAAAACCATGCTTGGAGTAAGAATTCTTATGAGCCTTACCTAATTGACATGCCTCACATTTGTATGTCATTTGTTGACCTGTAACATTAGGCAATTCAAGCACTGAACCATTGTTAACCATATCTTTAATACCTCTTTCATTGAAATGTCCAAGCCTCTTGTGCCAAAGATCTAACTCAGAGATCTTATGTCCTCCATATGTGAACATAGCATGACCAATATTGCCTTGAATCTTCAATGTAAATAATATTCCTTCCTTTTTCCCTGAAACAATCTGTTTATACCCTTGGCTAGGGTCTTCCACATATACTCCATCATTAGTGAATCTTACTTCATATCCCTTTTCAACAATTTGTCCTACACTTATCAAATTCTTAGGGATTGTAGGAACATACAAGACCTTACTCAATAAGGTGCTACCATCCTTGGCCTTCACTGATCCAATTGACTTCACATTGTGCTTTGTGTTGTCACCTGTTTGAACAACATGATTAAAAACATTATTCTCCAATTCAGTCATCAAGGATATATTACCACTCAGGTGATTGCTACACCCTGAGTCAATGTAGAAAACTCTTTGATCTTCACTCTGCCTTTCACAAGTTGCATTCATTATCAATGTTGAATCCTCCTTTTGATCTGAAGCATAATTGTAGTAGGTGTTGTTATATTGTTGACTTTGGAATCCTCTACCTGCATTTCTTCCAAAGTAACTCCTACCACCTCTACCTCTGAAATTACCTCTTTGATTTCTGCCACCTCTACCTCTTGAATTATAGTTCTGATTGTATCCACCATTACTCTGATTATTATGCCAACAATCATTAGCTAAGTGATTTGTCTTACCACAAATCCAGCAAGCTTTACCTCCATCCTTGTTGTTTCTGCCTCTTCCTCTACCTTTGCCACCTCCTCTTCCTCTTAGGAAGTTGGCTTGAGTAGTTGTTCCTTCATCTTCACCTGCTTGTTGCTTTCCTTTGCTATTCTTCTTCTTGTCCTTTGAGTACATTGCATGACCTGCACTCTTGTCACCATCTCCTTTAACATCCTGCTCAAATGTTAGCATATGACCTAGCAATTGATTTAAATCAGGAGTGAAATGGTCAAGTGATAATTCTGTAGACAAAATAAATGGCTTCCATTTGTCATCACCTCTCAAACCTGTAAGGATTTGCCTTACCAATTTATCCTCCTCAATGTCTTCATCAACAGCTCCTAATGCATCTGCAATGTCTTTCATCCTTGTCACATAGTCTGAAATGGATTGAGAGGCCTTCTTCTTGAAGGTTGTAAACTCTGCCCATAAGGATGCCTTCCTTGACTTTGTAGTATTCTGCAAATGCTCCTCCAAAGCATTCCAAATATCAGTTGCCCTTTCAAGACCTCGAATATGAGGTAACAAGTAATCATTGACTCCCATATATATAATGCTCCTAGCTTGAGCATCTTTCTTCATCCAATTTTTCAAATCTGCTAACTCTTCCCTAGTTGGAACACTAGGATCTCTGAACTGTGGCTTCTCTTCCTCTCCTGTGATGTAAGCAATCAAATCTTTGCTCATAAGATGAGCTTCCATCCTCATTGACCATGCAGGATAGTTTTCCCTATCCAATTTCTCTATCTGTAGAGAATCTCCCATCTTGTGTCTACCTGTGTATTGAAATCTTCAAGCTTTATAAACAGTATATGTACCTTTACTTCGAATTAGACTCCTTTTGTCCTTCTTGATGTCGTATGGTCTCCTCCTCTTGCTTTTCCTTCAAACTTTCACCTTTTAGTTCTTCAAATGTTGAATTTCTTGAATCTGTAGCAGTCGGGACCTTCCTTTCCTTGATTTGATGTCTCCTGCTCTGATACCACTGATGGAGAGTGTTAATCTCCAAAAGAACAACCTACTCTTGAATTTAGAACACCTCTATATCAAGAGTAAGTCAAAACTTTCACTAAGTTAGAGGTCCAATCTCCAAATTATCAAAAATTGAAAAATTATGTGAAGAAGATGAAACACAGAAAGTCTGCTGCACAATTTCTTCTCATTGACCTATCAAACATGTAAAGTTTTCTATGAAATTTTGTATGGAGTGTCGCCTAGAGATTGCGCACCTCCTCCAAGTTAAAGTTCTTCAAAAAGTTTAGTATAACTTGAGAAATCAACTTCACAAGTTACCTATGTCTGAATCTGCACTTCTGAGAAGTCGATTTAGACACCCCTAATTTCTTAGCTTCAATTCTCTCATTACAAAACCCGTTTAAGCAAATGCTTCTAGCCACAAGTAGATTACCTTCCAACTTAAAGATTAAGTGCTTGCTTGCACAAAACTTTAAACTATGGAGTGAGAACTGACCAAAAGATTAAGATCGAAATTTGCACCTATTTCAGAGAACTGTGAACACTCAACACATATGAATGTTCCTACTAACAATTCTCCTAGCCTGTTTGCAATTAGACTCTGAAACTCAGGTCACAGGCTCATTAACTACCAACTTAGATATCCTCAAAAGGATTTCACAATTGATCAAACACAGACGGAGCAGACACAAAAAGATCGGGCGCAATATTTCTTCATTAACTCAGAAAGTTGCAGTTGAGTGATGAGAGAAAACTCAACTAACTTTTCACATGTCTCATGACATCTATCTTCCTCATTCTTGAATTCTATCTATTGTCACATATGCTCTCATATCACGCCTCGACATTTTCAAGGTATTTATAGATAAATTTGTACAAGTCTATGACTAATCAAAGATCTAAGTGACCTATGTACATATGTATACATTCCTCACATATTCTGAATGTGTCTTCCTTCCAAGCTTCAAGAGCTGATCTCATCCTTCATTCTTTAGTCTTCAAACATTCAATTGGTGATTGATCTGCACCAACAGAGATCACCTCATTCGTGATTGTCCCTTACCTCCACCTACACAACCCCAGTCAGTAACAATCCAAGGCTTTTGCCAGGAATGTGGAAAAGAGCATCTCTTACGAGACTGCCCTAAGAATCCCAATAATATGCCAAAAACCACCCCAATTAACGTTATTGGGCTAGTAGTAGACTCCACAGGGAGTGTGACTTCCACTGCACCAGTACAAGTGGTCACAAGAGCCCAAGCACTGCAGCAAAACCAGGGCATAGGTCAGGAAAAGATCCCAGAGGCTAGTGAAATCGAGAGCATAACCAAGAAAAGGACTAGAGCTTGGAAAGATAGTCGGGAAAGAATGAAAAGACAATGGGCAAAGAAGATGAGTGAACTCGAGGAAAGCGTAAGAGAAACAAGAGCCAGAATAACCGAACTCACAACTCAAACTCCCTCTCACATTACTCCACCACCACCGTTCCCAACTCCATCCGACCTGCCACTGTCCAACCCACCTCACATAATCCCACCACCCCCTAGAGTAGGATCAGTCCTAGCAGATCCCACTCCCGAGGACCTAAACATGATTCTTAAAGCATATCAGGCCAGAATCCAAGAAGGGCCAACCATAACCAATCATGAAAAATGCTACCCCAGAGCCGAGCTAGAGCTTGAACGGACGAAAATTTGTGCTAAAATGGTGGAATTGGCTCAGACCATGTTTGAAGCTAGCCACCTCTTTAACATCTCTAGCTCAGCTAAGACGTAGTTACACTTTGATGGACTGCTAGAAAGAATAGAGAGGCTGATTGCACAATCAGAAAAGGAACCTGCCCCTCAAAGAAAGGAAAGGGCAAGAGAACGGATAAGCCAGCCTCTTCAGGAAGCCCATGTGCCTCCTCAAGAAGCTTATCTTTCCCCCCAAAAGGCAGATGAGCCTCCCTCGAAGGCTTACGTACCTCCACAGGTTGCCTACATTCCTTCTCAGGGAGCGTATGAGCCTGCTCGGAAAAGTAATAGAATAAGTAATCCTACCCAAGAAGCTTATGCTCCTACTGTCTATCAGAACGAGGAAAGAGCCAACGATAGAATAAACCCTCCTTCCTAGGTTGTTTATGTGCCTAATTCTACGGAGCCAGACACTTCTCCTTCTATGAATCGGTTTGCACCAGACTTCCTACGAGAGATTCAAGAAGACAAATGGGATAACGAAAGTGAAGTCGCCCCTCCCTTTGAACTTGTGGATGATGCACACGACCAATTCCCACAAGACATCCCATCTATTTACAGGGAACATGAGAGTACTCAGTCTCACGAGAGATTGGACTTTGAGTCTAATTCCATACAGGAGCTACCCCACTTCACAGGCTCATGGGAAGCAAAGTCCACGTGTATGAGAGCACCCACAGTCATGGTAAGGAACGACGACTCAGTCATGCTTAAGAACACGGAGGTAGTAAAGAACACCAAGGTGCAGCGCGATCTCACTTTGGAAGAACTGCCTAAGGATAGACCAGAAGCGCGGAAATATGTAGCCAGTCAAGTAATTGAAGTTGCAAAACCACGTTCCCGGGTAGGATCCCAAAGGACAGTGCCAGAAATACCATTGGACAAGATAGGAGACATGTGTGAAGGTGAAGAAGGGAACACCTACCTTCCCATTACCTACGAGGGGCACACCACCAAGGCAATTTTGGACTCAGGTGCAGGAGTTGCAATTGCCACCACTTCCCTATGGAAGCGTTGGGGCAAGCCAACACTCAGGCCCACGAGGATGAAATTGCAAATGGCCGATGGTCATATTGAGAGACCCTTAGGATTGCTCGAAGGCATAACTCTCACCACTTGTGGTGTTGAGTTCGAGCACACATTTGCTATATGTGATTTTAGCAAAAATCATGCCTATGAGATGATTTTGGGAAGACCGTTTATGCGACAGCTGCAAGTGGTACAGGACTGGGGAACCAATTCCTTGTACCTGCAACACCTAGGTGTCACGACCAAAGTGAATCTCAAAGATTACTCTCATAGAGATGTCCCTCCTATCCAATGGAATCCCATCCATAGAGCCAAAGATGATACGGAATCGGTGCAGTCCATAGGATCAGGATCCTCATGGATGCATGAAGATACCCAATTGTGGATGTGCAAAGTAGCAGTAGAAGAAGAGAAGAGAGAGAAAGCCAGAGAGGTAGGTGCAAAAGAAACACATAGATCAATTCAAGACCCAGCCTATGCGCCTATAGTCTTTCCTGATGAAGAATTTGAACCCCATGGCTGGGCAGAAATCCTGGCAACAATGGATGTAGCCATCAATGAAGAACAATGGACACCTCACTGTGATGAGGATGGCTATGACATTTCAGTTTTCTCCATAGAGCCAATCATGGGAGAGGCAGTGTTAGAAGAGTGTGAACCTAGCCCTGATGCATTTGAGGATGCAGGTGACTCCGATCTAGAGTCAATCATTATGGACCCACCTTTTGCATCAGATGAAGAATACTTCCATGAAGTAGAATTTCAACCCCAGAGGCATGGAGAGCTTACAAGTGATGTAAGACTAGCCACACATATGACCCCGAAGGAAGAAGGAAAGAAAAGAAAGAAGAGAGAAGTCACACCAGAAGAGGAAGAATCTTTGTTTGAGGTCCCGGACAATTTTAAGAAGTATGAGATAGATGACAGAAGAGTCATGATCAGAATGCCTAAGCGAGAGGCACAATCAGGGGAGGCCTATGATAACAAAGAGACCACCAAGAAAATAGTAGTGGCCCTAGAAGAAGGAGAGGAGAGATGCACGTACATAGGTCATGACCTAATAGAAGAAGAAGAGCATGCGTTAATAGCCTTGCTAAGGGAATACAGAGATGTATTCGCTTGGAGTTACAAGGATTTGAAGGGTGTTGACCCAGACATATGCTCACACACCATCCCCATGACCTCAGATGCCAAACCCTCTAAGCAAAAGCCTTATACATATAACGATAATTACGCTGCTAAGATCAAGGAGGAGATAGATAGACTGGTTGAAGTGGGATTCATCTACGAAATTGAGCATACTGAGTGGGTATCCCCCATCGTCGTGGTGCCCAAGAAAAACGGAAAGCTCCGTGTGTGCATTAACTTGAAGAAGGTTAATGCAACCACGATTCGAGATAACTATCCGCTTCCTATCACAGAGCATCTTTTAGAAAGAGTAGCAGGCAAGGAAGTGTACAGCTTCCTTGATGGATTTTCGGGATACAATCAAGTAGCCATTGCTCCAGAGGATCAGCATAAGACGACTTTTGCCACGGAGTGGGGCATATTTGCCTTTCGGGTAATGCCATTTGGGCTTACCAATGCTCCAGCCACATTTCAAAGACTGATGTGTCATGTGTTTAAAGAGTTCCTGAGGAAGAATTTAGAAGTCTATGTTGATGATCTTTGCGCTCATTCCAACATTAGGCACACCCATATTCCTGAACTCAGACAAATCTTTGACAAATGTAGAGAATATCAAGTCTGCCTAAACCCAGAAAAGTGTGTTTTCATGGTCAGGCAAGGCAAGATTCTAGGGCACATAGTGTCAAAGAATGGCATATCCACGGATGAAGAGAAAGTGAGAGCCATAGCAGAGCTACCTAGGCCAAGGAACGTCAAGGAAGTACAAGCTTTCATGGGGCATTGTGGTTATTACCGACGGTTCATTCACATGTATGCGGTCATTGCAAAGCCCATGTACGGACTTCTGACTAACTTTGAGTGGACTGACGAATGTGAGGATTCCTTCCAAGAGCTTAAACGAAGATTATGTTCAGCACCAATCCTGACCACTCCAGATTGGAATAAGCCATTCCATGTTCACGTGGATGCATCCAATTACGCTATTGGATGTGTACTCACACAACCTACTGGTGAAGGTAATATGGATCTTCCAATTGCCTATGCTAGTAGACAATTGAATGCAGCTGAACGAAATTACACCACTACGGAGAGAGAAGGACTAGGCATGGTATATGCAATTAAAAAGTTTAGACATTATTTGCTTGCAAATAAGTTTAAATTTTTTACTGACCATCAGGCACTGCTATATCTAGTAAACAAGCCATGCAACACAGGAAGATTAGTAAGATGGTTTCTCTTACTAATGGAATATGACTTTGAGGTAGTGGTAATGAAAGGGAAGACTCACTTGAGAGTAGACCATCTCTCTAGGCTCACATCTGGAGAAGCCCCACAAGGAGTGTCAGATGACCTTCCTGATGCTTACTTGTTTAATTTGGAAGTGGTGCCACAGTGGGCTAAACCATTAGTTCCAGTATTGACATACGGACCTAACCACCCAGTAATAAACACACGGGATAGAGAGGTAGTAAAAGCCCAAAAGTATCACATTATGGCAGGTAGTATGTACAAGCACACAGATCAAGGGATCTTGGCCTGTTGTGTGGAAGAGGAGGAGTATGCTAAATGGTTGCAATTAGCACATGTGGGTTCATTAGAGCAACACTATTCAAAGCAACGAACCTTACAGACACTAAGGAGACTCGGAGTGCATTGGCCAACGATGGAAGCTGATGTTCAGAAGTTATGCAAGGAATGCCCAATCTGCTGCACTAAACCCCCTGTGGAACATGCCACACTTTATCAAGTGTCCATAGTGCCAGATTGGAGTGAACCCCTAGTATTCTTCCTGAGTACGAAAACATTCCCTCCAGACATGACCCTAGTTAGAAAGAGGAGTTTAGAACAAGAAGCCCAGGATTACTCACTCATTGGTGATAATCTATACAAGCGTGGTAAAGATGGTTACCTGAGACTATGTGTCCATGAGAGTGAATATCTTAAAATCTTGGAAACTGCTCACCAAGGTGTAGCAGGAGGACACTTCGGACCTGATCGGGTGATCAAAGCGATCCTATTTGCAGGCTTTTGGTGGCCGACCCTTCACATGGATGCACATACCTATGTGAAACGGTGTGATGTCTGTCAGCGAACTCAGTATCCTATACGTAAAGATGAGATGCCACTAAAACCTATGATGGGTGGACGTGCATTCTCTAAGTGGGGAATAGACTTTGTAGGTCCTATTAATCCCCCAGCTAAGGGTTCCCATGCTGAATATATCATTGTGGCCACGGATTATCTAACCAAGTGGGTAGAAGTAAAAGCCACAACGAAGAACAATGCTCAAACAACTGCTAAATTCTTGTTTGAGAATGTATTCACAAGATACGGGCTACCTATAGAGCTAGTCAGTGATAGAGGCACCCACTTCTTGAATGAGGTTATTGAAAATATGCTCCAAGAATTCTTGGTAGTACATAAGAAGTCTGCCCCCTATCACCCCCAAGCCAACGGGCAAGCTGAGAGCACCAATAAGATTCTGTGCAATGTGCTGACTAAGTTAGTGAACAATAAACGCTCTGATTGGGACAAACAGCTACATCATGCCGTTTGGGCATACCGAGTCGCCTATAAAATGGTAATCCAAGCCACCCCCTTTCAGATGGTGTTTGGTCAAAATGGAGTGCTACCATTGGACTTCTTGATACCTACATTGAAGGTAGCACAAGAGCACGAATGGACAGGTCATGAACTCTCATCTAGAATCTTTGACCTTGAACGACTAGGTGAAACGAGACTCAGAGCTGCAGCAGGAATTTACGCAGCTAAGAAGAGACAGAAAGCATACTTTGATGCCCACGTTAAGGATAAAGGCTTGAAGGTAGGAGACCTAGTATTAGTATACACTTTGAAACAACATGCAAGAAAATTAGAGAAACGTGGCTATGGACCTATGATCATAAATAGGATCTCCACGAGTGGAGCAGTGCAGCTAGCCACATTAGAGGGTGATGTTCTCCCAAGTTACATTAGCGGATGCAGAGTCAAGTTGTGTCAGGAACCTCTCACAGAAGAGATGCTAAGTCGCCTTAATACTGCTAAGAAACGCAAGGAAGAAGAAAAGCGGATTCGAGAAGAAGCTCAAGCAGAAGCCTTAGAACGCATCAGAAGGATGAAGTTGCGAAGACAAGGTAGAGATCAGCCTAGAACAAATGATTATGCAGATCAAGAATATCATATGGCAATGTGTGAAGTCGCAGGAACAAGTTCCCTTAGAATAATTGATCGACGACCTTTTGTGACCATAGAGGTAGGACAAGGGACTAGTGCACAGTTCGTGCGCGCACTGATTGACTTAGGTGCAGCCACTAGTGCGGTGAGACTCTCTTACTGTCAAGAATTGAAATTAAAGGTCAATCCTATAGAAGCTTATCTCATAGGATTGGGAGGTGTGGAAACCCCTTGCATGGGCGAGGTGGAACTTCCCATCTATATTCATGACGAGGCAATGACAGTCAAAGCACTAGTGTGTCAAGATGAGGACCTCACTGAGCCTCTTATCTTGGGTCAAGACTGGATCTACGATCATGCAGTTGACCTAAACCTAAGAAGGGGACTTCTTCAGGTATGGGTAAATCATAGTCGAATTACAGTTGAATTGGAAAATGAAGCACTCAAGGAACTAGGACAGGCACGAACTCCTGGTCCTTCCAGGAGCACACTTGAAGATGACCATGCTGTTCTTGTCAAAAACTGTGTGATGCAGAAGAATGTTGATCTCAATCGAGGAATCAAGGATGCAACGGAACTCTCTTCTCTCCCAAAGCCTAAAAGGATACACCAACCAAGGACAGATCCAAGACAGAAGAAGCAGCAGACTACTGATCTCGGAGGCCGAAAACACATGCAAAGTGGAAGGTCTCAGCCGTCAAAACAAGTGTGGGTGCGGAAAGGCGAACTCCCTGTCACAACCATACCAAATCTGCGACCGGGATCTCTTATTAGTAATCAACAACACGACACTAATAAGAAGCCGGTAGTCAAATCCTCTGCACAAGTTAAGTTTATTTGGGTACCCAAGAAGTCGATGAAGGCCTGCCCACAATCACGCAAAATCTGGGTGCCTAAGGCTTGCTTGCGGGCTCAAATAACGACACCAAGGCCACGCCCAGTGCTACCTAGTTCACCCACTCGAACAACACACAAGGACACACATTCTTCCACGAGTACACAAAGACTCACTTGTAAATGGATACCAAAACAGTCTCGTTTTCAGGCAGATACTCCTATCCCACTCTCTAGAGTCTCCACAACATCACGAGCAAAACCCATTCACTATGTTTGGAAGCCTAAGATCTGTAATAAACCACCTGACCCCAGTTGTACATCCATATCCACCAACTAACCACATCACTATCACACGACGTCATTTCACTTAGCTCTTAGGTCTACCGAACTCCTAACCACACACACACTAGCACCGAGCACTTACTAACCCATTAATCTCTCCCGACCCTCATGTTAATGTTGTAATGGGGACAACAACGGTTCTCTCTTGTCCTGTACAATGTTAACACTTGTTTCTATATTCTCTCAGAAGCAAAAGGCAAGAAGTAACATGGCAGATACGGCAGGACCAAGCTCCCAGACAGGCACAAGTCCCCAAATCGTGGATATCGAAAGTCTTCCCGTGGAGGAGGAATTGAAGGAGCGACCAGCAGCATTAAGGGCATTACATGCCATACCAATCCAGAATCCTCCACAGGGTCACAGAATGCCAGTGGGCAAAACCTCACACTGGTTCAGTGATGTTGTAGGCCCCCAGGGTGAAGGCACATACATGTGGGAGTCCGAGATAGAATTCAATGGACGTTGGGGCAGGTACCACTTCTTTACAAGGGAGTTTGAAAAGATGCAAAATAACAAAGGACTGAAGCCGATATGGAAGAAGGCTGGGCTTTATGACTACTTCAAGTTCCAACTACCAAAGCCAGACTTCCTAAGGTGTTCATGCTTGATTAGCACTCTCACTCCAAGCAAAGATAAAAAGGGATATAGCTCCTTTGTACTTCCATCGCTAACAAGGGGCAATGAGCTGAAGCGATTCCGCCTGACTATCAACTTAGTAAGAGAAGCCCTCGACATGAAAGGTATGCACATCCCTACGAAAAAAGAGACTATGGTCCCCGATTATATGAAGAACAGGAATCTAACGAAGTTAAAAGACATGGTGGCAATGACGCCTACGATTGCCATTCACTTGCGAATGGTCATGCAGCATTTCGCGTTTCCAGCACAAGAGAGGTTCACAATGCCTCCCAAGAAAATATGGTTTAGTCTCTATTTGGCGGATGCTTTTGATTTGACAGTCAATATGCCTCATTGGATTATTGACCAAATTCACCTGGCTCATCAAAGATGGTACAAGAAGCAAAGGTCTGTATTGTATGGTTGCTGTGCCCTCACAAGGATTGTATATAGATGTTTGGCGTATGACGTGCCAGTGCAAAGGGCACTCATCTGGAACCGCGTACAAGAGTTTCAACGACGGTTATCAGCTGCAGGACCACCATCCAAGAAAATGAGAGGAGCTATGCAAATGCCCTGTGCACAAGGCCGCGCTGAGTTGACACCTGAAACAACGCCACGACTCCCTAGGAGGGTGCAACCCTTCACTATCAGACTGCCATGCCACAGCACCGACGGACCCAATCTGGTGTTCCCACCAATACCAACGGATCTCGAGTTTCCTCACGGATTCACACTAGAAGACCTGACCGATGAAGAGGTGGCCAGAATCATAGAAGCAGTTAACGCAGAAGTCGCGGAAGAGCAAACTGGTGGACAACAAATTGCCTCAGGCCAAGCCCAGCCAAGCCAACCGGACGTAGTCAATGTGGACGATGAAGAAGAAGCACATGAGGAGGCACAAGGTGGACAATCAGAAGCAGAAGAACAAGAGTGTGATCAGGAAGCCCTGCAAGTACTGGAAGGTACCCCAGCCTATACTAACGCATTAAAGAAGCTCTACGATACGATGAACCAAGTTCAAGAGCAACACAGACTATCATTAGCTGCAGGTAAAGCCCTCATGAACCAGATTCTGGAGGAGGAAGGTGTGCACGAGCAATACCGTGCCACCTTGGAAATGATATCGGACGCTTTGGGAGTACATGAAATAGTGCATACTGCACTAGTGCAATCACGAAGGACAGAGAAAAGATATGGCAGACGCCCCCCACGAACGGGGAAACAAATGAATGTATTAGGATCAGGACCACAAGGCACCCCCACCACCACTGGCACAGCACACACTGTTCACGACACCGAGGAAGTCCACACATCGAGTGCACCTCCATCACCTCCCTTGCCACCTTCTCCCCCACATCCGCCCCATTCACCTCCCTCTACAATTGTAACCTCTACTGTCACCACCTCTGAGCCCACTACACACACCGATGCACAAACCATCAGTCAACCCACATACTCTATTTCCGCTGAAATCACAAGTCTAGCCACAGCCACGGTAAACCCCACTACTCCGATCACATTTCCTAGGAGTTCACAATTACACACACCTCTATACACGTTCACGACTCTCACCACAATCCCCATGTTCACAGTCACTCCCATCACGGCCTCCACTTCTGAATTCATGGAGATATCACCCACCTCTGCACCTCTCCCACCCCCCATTTACCCACCATCTCCCATTCCCCCACCTCCCCCCTCACCCTTCTCCGGTACTGCATCCACAATTCCCTTTCCCTTTCCCTTCCCCTCTGCATTCAACACCATTTCTCCCACCATTCCTCTTAATAATGTAAGTATCAATGCATGTCCCAACTTCAGCAACACTACCAACACCTTGACAACCAACATACAAGGATCTTCCGAAGCCACGCAGATCTCCAAGCACGATGTATGGATCTTGAAGAGCAGAAGCAGCTACTACAACAGCAGCATGTGACATTACAGGAACAATATGCACAATTAGTAGCCAACCCACCCCAAGCAGATGATGAAGAACGACGACACATGGACGAGCTGCTACATTCTCAGATCACGGAAAACCTTAAGCTCCGACGGAACTTGGGCCTCCTACGCAAGCATATGTCTACAGCGCTAGAGGAGAATAAATGATTACAGAAACAGAACGAAGAAAATCTGGAGGCGGCCATGGAGGGCTCCCCACAGGAGATTGACCCAGAGCGATTCAAGGCAATTCCCTCTGAGAATATGAAAGTGGTGTTAGAAACTCATGCAGATCTAATGGAAGCCCATGCCGCTTTAGAAAAAGAGAGAGATGATTTACTAAGGCAGTTGGCCACCCAACAGCCATCACCAAGCAAGATCACACCCGCAGAAGATACATCTGAAGAAGTCACTAAAATCCGGGCAGAACTTGAGGAATTACGTAGCAAGGTCATGCAATACGAGCGTCTGCCCTCCCCTCTGGTAGAGCCCGAGCCTGACGATCTTGTGCCAATTGAAGTAGACGAAACGTTCGAGGATCCCTATGTCCCGATGCCAACACCCGGGGGCAAGCGAACCGAACAGGGCATGGACACAATTGAAATTGAGGCACCTGAATGGATGCAAAAATTAGAGAAAGTAGCCACGACACATGATGACAGGGTGGCAGTCCAAATCGCATTGATGTCACAATTGGAGGAGGTTGTAATAAAATCCGATTATTTTAAGAATCTCTCACATCATAGGTGGATCGGCCCATCGGACGACCTGTATGTTCCTTTTTGCGTCTTAATGGCAGATTATAATGCGGAGATAAAGCACCACACCTCAAGGGAACCAACCTCTGCCACACAGTTTGCACCTGACGACATCCCAGAAAGTGCCAAGCAGGGAAATATTCGCCAACCGACTTGGAGAATTAGGCTGCTTGAAACCTACCCGGAAATGGTAAGAACATGGAACAACATGCCCTTGTATATCAAATATAACCCATGTTATTGCCCTGTATTCCGAAGGAGATCATGTCCGGAGTACACACAAACAGTATTGACGATTAAAGGATGCGAGAAGTGGCTCAATTATGTGTACTTCGCACCCCCTAAGGGCCCACCTACTCTTGGATATATGATTTCGACAATTCGACACTGGGGGGCTAGATTCAAGAATGTACCTGATATCATGACTCAGATGTGCTTGAAGATTTTTGAACTCATGTTGGTCACCTTTAGGACCTTCAAAAATGTCAAGGAACCGCATCTCTCTGCACTAGGATTTAATGAAGGTAATCAGGACCTTGTATACGAAATGAGCACCACCCCATCGATTAATGTTGTGTATGCATGGCACGCTCGCATCAAATATCTACCGGCCTGCTTCAAACAAACGTTTGAAGAGTTGTTTGTCACGGGATTCTGGGAATATCACTCCGAGATATTCATTCCCAGACCATCCCATCTCTTGCAGTTGTTTGCCGTGGAACAAGCTCTCCATTCCAAAAAGCTACGTATCCCACATCCAGAGGTTCCAGGGCCGGTAGATTGGGACTCCTTACTTACGGATTTGGCCAAAGGGTTGCGCATTGCAGAGCATCACTTGGCTCAAGATGTCGTTGAGTATTACATCCAAAAACCCACACAACAAGGGTCTGTCAGGGACGACAGACGCGAGAGAGGGGGGGGTGTTGGAGCTGGAGCTGAAGGACTGACAAGACAAGGAAGCACAAGAAGAGAGTCCGAGAGAAGAGAAAGCACAAGCAGACAAGGCAATCAACGACGATCTGGCAAGTAGGCCAATATTTTTTCAAGACACTAATGCATATCAAAGAGATGGACACGCAGGGAGGAAGAGCAAGTAGGGAGCTCGAAGATATGTATGGCAGATCATTAGAAGAAATCCCTACAACAACAGTGATTTTTATCACTAATAATCATTATAAATATCATTTCACATTTTTGTAGCTCGATTTTGTACAAGCCAAGGAGTCCTTGAGCTTGGGGAGCTTTAGGAGTACCTACATATTAAATTTCGTAATTTTTAGATTCCGTTTGAGCCTTCAAATAAGCCCTGGAACCTAATTTTTAACGAGGCCGGACACTAGGTCTGGACAGGGCCAAAACTAGTCAAAAACTATAAAAAGAGCTAGAGAGCTCATTTTTGAGGTTAGCTTGTAATTGAAATGAACTTGTAAGAGCTTTTTGAAAGTAATATAAGAACTCCATTGATCCTCACTCTTTGTCTTACTGTGTGTACGCGTGTGCGTGTATGTGTGTGCATGTTAGTGTGCTTCTCACTCACGCACTTGTGTCACCACTTGCTCGAGGTCTCCATACCATCCTCACGTCTTCCCGGATTGACATTAAAGGAGGTGCTACTCATTGCTGAGCTACAGATGACTTCTAATGATGAAGAGATAGGTCTGGACTTTTATGCTTCACATGTACATAATTTAAGCCTAAATGAAGCATCTACTGGACTAAATAGAAAAGAGCCTAAGCGTCAAAATGAAAGGCTTGGAATTTGTACAGAGTCTTCAAAAGAAGTTCAAAATAGCTTAGGGAGAGGGAAAGATAACAGATGGATAGAAGAAGAACCTTACAAGATTCAAATAGGAATAACAGAAAGATTTAATGAAGACGAATATGAAAATGAGTGGAAGGAAATCGGGAGATATTTAAGTATGAAGTGTCCTGATCTTAGTTGGAGCAAAGAAAAATTTCGTACCATTCGAAGAAAGTCAAGCAATTATTTCCTGAAAGATGGATTACTCTGGAAGCGAAGGATTGGAATAGGTAAGATGCCCCAGCGAGTTGTAGGTTGTGAAGAATCGAGAGGAAGGATTATGCGTGAAATGCATAGCTCACTATGGGCCGGTCATAAAGGCTTTCAAGGAACATATGAAAAGATAAGGGAAAGATATTGGTGGCCTGTGATGTATGTGGATACCCAAAATTACGTAGCCACTTGTAAACCTTGCCAGATGTACTCCAATGTTAGACACAGAGATGAATTACATCCAACATATCCTCTTAATATTCACAATAAGTGGGTTGTTGATTTAGTTACAATGCCATTAGGGGTGCATCAGATGAGGTATATTGTATTAGCAAGAGAAGACCTAACAAATCATGTTGAAGGAAGAGCTCTAAGGACGAAAACTACAAGCAATGTATGCAAGTTTCTATTAGAAGATTTGGTTATGTGGAGAAAATAGTTGCCGATAAAGGTGAGCTTGATGCTCAGGAAGCCAAAGACTTCTTTAAAAAATATGGAATTCGATTATCGCTCACCACTGCTTACAATCCCGAAGCTAATGGAAAAATTGAGCGTGGTCATCCTCCAATTATTAAAGCTTTGGCTAAGGCTTGTGAGGGGAAAATAAAGAATTGGCCAAATTACCTTCCCTTTGCCCTTTGGGCAGATAGGATGACATACACTAGAACTACTGAATATATGCCAGCAGAACTGATGTATTGTCAAAAACCTATTTTGCCGACAGAGTCACATGCTTTAGCGTGGACTTCCTTGCCTTGGGAAGACGAGGTGTCAAGAGAAGATCTTCTAGCAGTGCGGATTCTTCAACTAGAAAGAGGAAAAAATCTGGTAGAAGAAGCTGCATTTAAGCTTAGAGCTTCTAGAGAGAAAAATAAAGTTGCATTTGACAAGTCCCACAGGTTAAGGCCTAAAAGGTTGAAAGAAGGAGACTGGGTACTTGTCTATGATAGCTCACTGAATACTCAATATGAAGCTCGAAGAAAACTGATTAAGAGATGGTTTGGTCCCTATGTGGTATGTAAAGTTTTTGATAATGGAACATACTCACTTAGAGAATTAGATGGGACCAAGTTAAAGGATTTAATTGCTGGAAAGAGAGTTAAGCTCTTTAAAAGAAGAGAGAATGAGAATTATGAGACGATAATAAATGAAGACGAAGAAGAGGGAAGTGAAGAGGAAGGAAGTGGAGATGATGAAGATGAAGACATCAATAAGGAAAATCATTAAAATAAATTATATCGTAAGATGGTGCATATATATATATAAACACGTATATATATATATGTATGTATATAATAAAACCATGTAGACAAATAACAAGATATGAATCCGTCTAGATGTAATAAATAAATAAAGCAGCGAATAAATTAAATGTATGTGTTTTACTTATTCATGACATTCTATTAATACTAATTTTTGTTCCTTACAGGGTACTGACAGAGATTTGTGATCAGGTTATTAATAGGAAGTCTTTTAGGTTTAATTGGACTGTTTAACTATCTTAGGATCTGGAATGGACAGTGAAGATTCCAATGATACATCCATTCCTGAGGGTAGAATTCCTGAAAGATTTAGAGAGACGTCAAGGAGTGTGCCTGAAGGGAGAACCTTAGATAGTTCTTTCATATCAACTTACTTGCTCCCTACACCTGAAAATGAAGAAAGAAATCCTATAGAAGAGTTTGTTAAAGATCGTATCACTAGGGAGACCTTGATCACATCATCAAATGAAGGAAGTGTGCTCAGGTATCGAAGGGCACGAACATATGGAGAAGATGACACTTCAGATGACCGTGAGTCATATATGGAAGTGGACCCAACAGCACTTCTTGTATATAGTCGTGACTTAGCAGAATATGCAGAACTCTTACAATAGCTTGCCTTGTTCCGTAGGGAACGTGAGGGGGGTGAGACGTCTTAAAGATAGATTAAAATGTTGTATTAAAGCTATGTGTAAATAATGTTTATCTTGAATCAAGTTAGGTTTTTTTTATATATAAAGAATAAAGTCAGGAAAGATCCTCGGAGATCGGCAAGAAAACAAATACCAATGTATATAAATAAAACCAGGTAATATTTTCCTTTTTTGAATAACTGTTTTTATATAGATTCGTGTGAAATAAGCCTCTGATTTATGCAGGATGGCCAAGTTCAAGCTTTTTCTAAAGAAAGAATGATTAAAGGCGACAAGCTCGAGCGGCTTCTGATTTTATACTGGTGAGATGTTATTGTTTCAGTTTCTTTTCCTCTCATGTATATATGTGTATGTATGTATATATATATCCATATGAAAAGACTACATGGGTTGGGCATATAACATGTAATAAAATGCATAATTAAGAAAAATTAAGTAGAACAAAAATCTCGTGCCAATTAGATTACATGAAATGTATAAGGACCAGGATTATATGAGTAAGATTAGAAGATGGACTAGAACTTTCGAGAGCAAGATCTAGGAAGGTGAAGGGAAGACCTAGACTAAGTATCTGTATATAGTAGTGTTTACGAGCACTTGATGAGTGAGACACTTCGACTTCTACTCTTGATCTCTCATCTAACCTAATCTTCAGACATATTATATCTTGAGGAAAGAATTCTTATACCAGCCAGCTATCTATGTGTATATGTATGTGTTGTTGGGTGCTGCGATGAGCTAGTAGGCGGGTGGAACTACCTTGGTCGGGTGATCAGGGCCACGAGCTGACGCTAGTTGTGTCGTATGGCCTAACCTACATGTTGTTACACGCTCATACGGGTTGATAGGCGGGTGGAGTCACTCTGACCGGGTGGTCAGAGCCACGAGCTGACGTTGATTTCGTATGAGGCTGACATTGTGAATCGTGCGCTATGTCGGGTCAGTAGATGGGTGGTCTAAACCTGGCCGGGTGGTTAGGTCCACAAGTCGCATCCGATTTCGACATAGGCCGAAAAGTGTGGAAAAATAAATAAATAAAAATAAAAGCAAAGATATAAAGGTTGAGCTGGGAAAAAGAATTAAAATAAAGAAAAACAGAATAAAAATATGAGAAAAATAAAAAAAGGGTCTGAAGGGGGTTGAAATGATAGAAGATCAATAGGGAAGCCAGAAGCGGGTTTCATAAATCGAGTTAGTGAAGACTGGTATATGCAAATGCTTCGGATAGGCTACTAGATCTAACTGGGTCAAGTTAACGAGAGAGCTAAGAAGTTTTTGATTTACTCATATGATTTCTAGTCTAAGTGCATTAGTGTATTCTGATATGTTGTATGAGATGTTTTTGTCTACCTCTCTTCTCTTAATGTATGCCAAGTTCAATGTGTTTTCAGATTTCACGCATCAAGTTAAAATTTTCTTTAAGTCTTGTTTATATGCTATGACTACTTGATCCTTGCTTGTGTTTGATGTTATGTATGCAGGATGGTGCATCCGGAGGATGCATAGGTTCAGAGGGGGTGGATGTGGTCGTGATACGATAACAAGCTTGAAGATTTGGAACATAACATTCAACTCAAAAACTTGGTAGCATGAATGCAGATTGGTGATTTCTATCCCTCATTAACTTCTTCACCATGTTTTGATAACTTGCATAATTTTCTTGAGATAATAAATTATCGATGATATAGGTCATTTGGTACTTGCTCATATCATTCTCATGCATGGCTGCAAAGATTTGACAAACATTGTGTGCAATTTTTGTGTTAAAACGATCGTGTATGGGATATGAAAGGGTGTTCATCTTCTAATCAGGTTTTATAAACAGATGTTTCCATCATTTCATTGACTATCTCTATATATAATATGCAATGGCTGTGGTGCAATGTTTAAAAAGGTAAAAATATGTGCAGATGTGAGCATGTTGGCTCCACGTAATTTTTCTGTAGTGTGAAGATGAAGTATCTAATATTATATATATAGAGTATATGGACAGTATTCATGTTTTATTTTGGGACACATAAAGCAAACAGGTAGCGTGGATGCAGAACTGGGGGGGTACGAGCTCTTTGAGACACTGCCAAGTTTACATGGCATCGTGTGGGACATCAGGATCTCACTCGCAGGTTGTTGGCTATCCGCCTTCTATGATTCCACAGGTTACGTGGAGAGAAAAGGGGGGTCTTCCTTTCTTATGAGGGATCGTGGCTCAAGGAGCGGGGATTTTACTTACTTTTTGTGGGGCATTCCAAATTAGAGGGGAAGAGTTCTCTTGGGGGGAGAGACGTACAGAAGAGAAGAGGGGCGGCTTTGCTTTGAAGGCGACACATCAAGTGCACATATCTATACTTTGCTGATCTGATGATATGGGAAAAAGTTTCTCTTGTTCAATTAAAAATGGAGCACTAATCACGTGAAGGGATAAGGATCAAAGGATAGCGACCATCTTTGAAGAAGTAGAGACGGAAGTTCTTCTGGCGAATTTAATTCGTAAGAATCCACGTCCGTTGGGCAGAGAATTGGATGGTGTCTTCCTGAACTTTGATCGGAGCAAACATCATGGATGTGCTAATTTTGCTGGTAATTTCCACTGAAGATGTGTAGCACTTCACCGCTATTATCTCCTCTTTGTTATGGTTTCTGCGTTATATAAGGTTCGTAGACAATATGTAATTTTTCGCGTTGTTGTCTGTACTTATCATTGTTACTCCCTCAATGTGAACTATACTATTATAATTACATGTGATCATTGCTAGTAAGTTTATTATCTGCCAACAACGTCAACGTTGCTAACGTTTCGACTTCTCTTCTACTTTTGATAATCTGAATATGTCGTCTTCATCAGTTTTTATCACCTTAGCAATTTAATAAGCGGCAATCCTAACAGACTGTAATGTTTGATTTCATCACATGTTCGATATTGTGTCTATCGGTTGATCAAAGTGATAATGTACTAGAACTGAACATAGATTGTTTAGTGCTTAAGCATGAAAATATTGCTTTAGCTTAGTATCGTACTGTTCACTTTTGAGAAATTAGAAACAGGATCCATTCGCTTCTTCTTCTGATGAGTTACTACAAATTAGTACTCTCTGTGTATATGATGTGATTCGAGTTTTGTTTTTTTAGATGATAAACTTCTGCCACTATAGCCCTTATGACATTGAATAATTATATTACATGTTTATCAGCGTGTACTCGTTACCTTTTGTATGTTTTCCTTCCTTTACAATATAAGTGAACTACTACACATCTGAACATGGAATTAAGTACATCAATTCATGTGCTACGAGTGTTCATAGTTTTAAAGTTGTTCTGATCTGAATCCAAACTCTTCTGAAAGTTCTTAGTAGCGCACCTCTTCTGTATACGTGAATATAAAGAAGAAGTGCACTAAAGTATATCAGACTCCTATTAGTAATCCCTGTAAAGATGAATTCTAACGGGATAAATGCATACGTTTAAAGAGATGAAACAAAAGTAGGGCATGATAAGCGAAGAGGGAGGCCAACTCTTGCTTTAATCAGGCGCACTGTATACAGAGTTTGAAGCAGAAGGTGTTGTTGTAACGAATAGGTGTGTGATCAATAGTTATTTGCTTTCATCGACGCTTTGGCAGAAGAAGGGTCGTTAAAACCTGATAAAGATGACACTTCTATACGATAGAGAAGAGGACATTATTTTGATGCTGAACTGAAATTGATCTAACAATGTTTATACTCTGTTATATATTTGTTTCTATACGGTCTAGAAGGACCTTTATCATGCAGCTGTAGTAACGTTTCCAGGTTAAGTTGAAGCGCAAACTTCGGTGTGTTGAACAGTAAAGTCATCTTGACTTATTATGCTCTTGATGCTCATCTGACATTGTTAATTACCTTAGCGCTGTTCTATCAATTGCGTTGTGCATTCTGACGAGTCTTCATACATGTCTGGCGATTCAAATTTATGTACATCAACACTTTACCTTTGCGGTTGAAGAATTTGTGCTCTATCATATGAAGTTTTTTTTCAAACTCTAATAGAAGAAAGTGTCGATCATGCTGCTATGTTTCATGCACATTGTTCTATGTCTTTATGTTGTCTGTCAAGTGGTAAAGCAAAAGAACGAAACTTAATTGTTTTTTTTCTTACGATCAAATTAGATCTCTCCAGATTGATTGTTGACGCTGTTGTGGCAATCTTTGCAGTTCTGAAACTTAGCAATATTCATATCGAATATGTTTCTTCATTAATTCCACGATGATATTTGAATTTCATAGATTTCTTATATTCCTCTCAGTAATAGTACATGCGCGCTCCAAAGTAAATGTTTAGATAATTTGCTGAAAAAGACTTTACTCTTTGACTTTCTATCCTACCTGAGTTTGCATCAAGCACCCGGTGTGCGCCGTTATTTTGGGCGGTCACCTTGATCCACCGACCGTCGCTTTCCCTCCTTTCTATGAACCCCGCGACAACGCGGCTCCACGTCACTGAGAAAGACATCATTACCTTCACCCTCCATCACGGTGTACTAAGTAGAACGTTAAGACTCGGTCCCCAACACTGGTGTGACAACCGGTCCGTCCTCTTTTCCAAGGCCGCTTGGATCGAGCGAGGCTCTGATACCAAAATGTGATAAAAATGAAGCAAGCACCCCGGGCTCGCTCGGCGACTCGCACCGGCCCGTCGGTAGGATGACTTGCTCGAGTGTTTTCTTCTCTTGCTTGAAAGTGGAAGCTCACTTGTTGAATGACAAACTTGCTTGCATTAAGAAGAAAACGATTACAAAAGGAACGGCCTAAGCTGGCCCGCGTTGAGCGTCGCGGGTAAACGCTTACAATGAGCCGGCCCTCGTTAAGCTTCGCGGGCAAATGCATACAATGGCCCCTCGATGGCACAAAGGCGCTTTTGAGAGGTGTGTGCAAAGGGGACTAGCACGAAGGCTACCGCACGTTGGGCACAAGGTTCGCTTGGGTCACTTTGATCACTTGGTCTCGGAGGCTCACTATGTCCCCCTATAAGTACTTACAATTTGGCGCCGGTCGGCAAACCACACAAGCACCTACAGGGGCTGGATAGAAATACAAGGGGAGGGGGGGGGGCTCTTGCCCACGGGTTGTCACAATGACCTAGAGGAGGACTTTCCAACACTTCAAAAGGCAAATGATCAACAACAAGAAGATTCAAGTGACTCTGATGATGATCAAAGAACACCAAGAAGGAACTTCAAAGTATGGAACAACAAAGGTAAAGAGAAGATGTAAGACTTGAGGTATATTGTAGAATCCTCTCAACAAACAATAACAAGATCAACTAGGGAAAAGAAGAAGCCAGAAACATATGGATTTGACACCTCTCTAGTCATTAAACAGTCAATCTATATTGCGCAAGATATTAACTTAGAGGAGCCATCAACCTTTGTAGAAGAAAACAAGAAATAAGAGTGGAAAGAAGCAATGGAGGAAGAGATACAAGCACTCCAAGAGAATCAGACTTGGGACCTAGCTCCCAAGAAAAAATCCATGAAGATCATTGGATCTAGGTGGATTTATAAGGTAAAAAAGAATTTTGATGGTTCAATAAACAAGTACAAAGCAAGGCTTGTGGCTAAAGGGTTTGCTCAAACCCAAGGAATTGATTATGACGAGACCTTCTCTTCTATGGCAAAGATGCTAACAATCAGAGTTTTCATAAGTATAGTTGCTTCACAGAATGGGAACATTTATCCGTTGGATGTAAAAAATGCATTCTTAAATGGTTGGATTTCAGAGGAGGTGTACATGAAAGAACCTCCTGGATTTGTTGATAAATCACATCTTGAATATGTGTGCAAACTTAGGAAAGCTATCTATGGTCTCGAGCAAGCTCCTAGATCTTGGAATCATAGACTTGTTACATTCTTGCAAGTAAAATGATTCAAATTGAGCAAAGCTGATTCTTCACTCTTCATTAAGAGGAATAACTCTAAAGTTATATATCTATGTGTGTATGTAGATGATATCATTCTTAGAGGCAATGATGCAGATGGAATCAAGACGATCAAGGCCCAAATGAAGGAAGAATTCAAGATAAGTGACCTAGGATTGCTCACTTATTTTCCTGGATTAGAAGTTCTCTATACAAATCAAGGAATGTTACTTACACAAAGGAAATACATTAAAGATATGATTGCAAAATTCAAAATGCAGGACACTAAGGTTGTTGGTACTCCTATGGAGGTCAATCACAAGTTAAGTGCTAATTAAGGGGAACTAATTGAAAAATTACAAGCTACCAAAGTCTAGTTGGAAGCTTGAACTATGCCACCCTAACTAGGGTAGATATTTTCTATGGAGTATGTGTGCTTAGCCAGTTCATGAACACTCCAAGGAAACCTCACATGGATACAACCAAAAGGATATTTAAGTATCTAAAGGGAACAATCAATGAGGGCTCATATTATCCTTACACATTTGATTTAAGTGGAAAGCTTTTCACTAATGTAGATTGGGCAAGATCAAAAGATGATAGGAGAAGTACATCTGGAGATCTATCTTTTGTAGGTACAAAGCTCATTTCTTGGTCTTCGAAGAAATAGCCTACTGTAGCACTCTCCTCAACTAAAGCTGAATATAGAGGATTGGCAAATGCAACTCACGAAGCAATGTGGATGACCCTATATACAGATTTAGGGTTAGATTTTGGCACTCCATATATATTTGGGGACAATATGAGTTCATTACATTTAGTTACTAACCCTATCTTTCATGCTAGGACTAAGCATATAGAAGTCCATTGTCACTTTTTTAGAGAAAAGATTGCAAGCAAAGAGATACAATTATCTTATGTGTCTACCCAGATGCAATGTGCAGATATGATGACCAAATCACTTCATGGAAGCAAACTCAATTGGTTCAAATCAACTATTGGTTTGCAGGAAATACCAACGAAATGAGGACTCAAGCATCTTAGGCTTGAGAGGGAGATATTGGTAGATTTGGCAAGCCTTGATGCTTGACCAAATATCAAAGGTTTACTTCATAGCTTTGGTGTGACTATCCTTTTTGGGTGGCAGATTCAAAATTCAAATTGAAAACACATCTATAAAAGACCCTGACGTTTAGTCACAAGTAGTAGAACAAGAAGAAGGACACATTGAGCTTCAAGCTTGTGGGTACACTAAGCTCACACACGTATGAGTAAGCCTACATCATCTCCCTTGTATCAAACATTCATAATATTACACATTTGATTCAGTTTATGCAAGTCATTTGGTATCTACTGTTGTCTGCTACCAAGGGATCATTTTAGTGAGTTTGTTTTGACGCTTTCTCTTTGAATACTTATTCAATTGATGTGATTCGACTTGATATATGTAGCTTAGAACTTCTAGTTCTTATATCAATTTTCATATCATTTAGTTCAATATGTGATGAGATACATTCTCTGCAAGTCACCCATGTTTGCTCACTATCATCTTCTTAAAACGTCGGGATTACACCCCTAACTTCTTAATGTTATTTCTCATCATATAATCATCCTAAATTAGTGAAATCACTTCCTATAGCAAGCGTATCCCTCTAATTGTCTACATCCAAAAGCTCTCAGGTCAATCGGAATGAGTGACTGACCATTGAGTGAAATTGAGCAGGACCATGTCCAAAATTAGCAAGTTTTTTGAAAGTATTAAATCTTGAAAGTAGTCTGTTTTGATATAACTTTTTGAAGGTGATGCTCCAAGGTACATTATCAATCCAAATGCATATTGGGGAAGCTAAAGGTGTCTACTAAGGTAATTTGAAGCTACATTGGTAGGTATAGAGTAGGATTTGTGCAATGCCACCTCATTTCTGGAGTGTATCCAACCATCTCCTCACATATACAATTTTGCAAACTCACTTGGTTTTTTTGTGGATCTTAGCTTGCAGCTCAAAATAGAGATCAAGAAGGCTTCAAAACTTTGATCCAAAAATATTTTGAGGTCTTCTACCTTCACGCCAATTTCCATAGCAATGTGAGGTCATTTGTGAATCACGCTTTCTCCATGCATTCTCCGTACTCTTCACCGTTGGCCTTCTTCATCAGCTCTCTATAGCCACACTGGCTTTGATACCATGTCACGAGGAAGGAGATAAGGAAATAGAGCTCACACATGCACACACTCTCACAATCAAAGAGAAGCACACACACAGATTGACACAAGGAAGAATGATCTTCTTGTTCTTCTTTTATTACCTAAAAGGAAAGTATAAGAATGACCTACAAACAAGAATACAACAAGTGTAATATATAGAGACTAGTACGTACAGGAAAACCTAATGTCTATGAATGAGTGAGCTAGAACGAAACTAATGTGCCATCACTCTCGATATATAAATCTAATAAAGCTCAATGAAGTGTCCCTGACATATACCGGTGTCGGGATGAAATACCTGAGGGAAGTGTACATCAAAATTTTTCAAGTTCATTGTTTTTCTGGTTTTGGTGTGATATTGTTTTGACCAAGAAAGAGTTATAAACTCTGCATGTTTCTATTGATTCAATTTATTATGAGATGCAAAATAGGTTTGATCTTTAAAACCACTTGAAAACCTGAGTTTTACCCCATGGAAACCTGAGGTTTGACCCTTAGAAACCCTAGGATTCTAGATCACAAGTGTAAGTAAACCCTTGAAATGATGTGCATGACTTTAATTGTAGACAAACCCTAACTTGGACCCTTAGTCCTAAACCTTTAATTTGATTTAATTTTGTACATGCAGTGTGAAACCAAAAACCTTGGTCCAAGAAATAAAAAAGAGAAAACAAAAAAGAAAGAAGATCATTCTTCCTTGCCTCAATCTATGTGTGTGCTTCTCCTTGAGAGTGAGAGTGTGTGTGTGAGCTCTCTTCCTTATCTCCTTTCTCATGACATGGTATCAGAGCCAGTGTGGCTATAGAGAGCTCGTGGAGAAGGCGACAGTGAAGAGTACGCGACAAGGCCTCGAGAAAATGCAATTCACAACTGACCTCCATTTGCTACAAAAATCGGCGTTAAGGTAGAAGACCTCAAAATCGTTTTGAGAGTTATCACTTTAGGTTCACTTGTTTTTATCAAATCAAAGTTTCGGAGCCATCTCGACCTCCATTGAGCGTGCAAGTGGAGCCCGTAGAAAGACCATGTCAGTTTCAGAAATTGTAACTTTCGTTGTGTTCGGCAACACTCATATATTCTAGATCTAGAATTTCAAGAAATTGCATGTACTGTTGATACACGAAAAATGTGTTTTTCTGAGATCGAATTGTCACGTCATAGTGTGATAGTGTTCAAGCAGAAGTGCTACTTGTAGTGCTTTGAAGTGTTGTGAATTGTTGCAGAAATGGCAAACGCAGATGGAATGAGTCAGCTTATGAGCGATAAGCTACACAAGAATAACTTCCATGCTTGGAGATTCAGAATGAAGAATTTCCCGATGTGAAAAGGCTATTGGAAGTACATCGAAGGACATAATGAAAATGCTTCACAGTTACCAGAAAGGAATCGGACTGCAGATCAGTTAAGAGCATCTGAGGAATGGAATCAAGGAGCATGAAAGGTTATGTACTAGCTAGCTGTTAGCATACAAGATAGCACAATTGGACACATACAGGATGCCAAGACTCTAAAAGAGTCTTGGAACAGTTTGGTCACAATTTGTGAGACCAATACAAAGGCACGTAAATTGCAACTCAAGAATAAGTAGCATACACTGGAGAAGAAGAGCATGTTGATAAGTGACTACACCTTGAAAATAAAAAGCATATCTGAGTCACTTGCATCTATTAGCATGAATGTAGATGATGATGATAAGGTGGAAGTGTGTCTTCGTGGTTTACGAGCTACATATAAGTAGTTCAGAACTTCCATACAGGCTAGGGAAAATATTCCAAATTTTGTTGATCTGGTATCTATGCTGATTATTGAAGAAAAGAATCTTGGTGAGGATTCAAACTCCCAAGGAAAATCTAGTTCTGAGCAGGTATTCTACTCTGGTAGAGGAAGAGGTAGAGGTTTTGGAAGTGGAAGAGAAAATAGTAACCAAGACCAAAGTCAACAACAAAATGATGCAGGAGGAAGAGGACAGTTTCGAGGCAGGGAAGCCAAAGAGGCCGCAAAAATTTCCAAAGAAGTGATTCAGGTAATGACAGTAAAGGATGCTGGAATTGTGGTAAACCTCGATACTTTGAACCTGATTGTAGGTTGAAGAATCAAAGTAACAGAAGGTAGCAGAATAGTTATACATCCACAAATGCAGATGATTCTGAGAAGTTGTTCATTGTTCAACATCACATGATGAACACGATGTCTGCTAGTGTTTCAAAATCAGATGATAATTTCCGGTATGTTGATTCAGGTGCTTCAAATCACATGACCAGTCATGCAGAATGGTTTAGTACTTTGCAGAAATTGCTAGTTCTTGGATATGTTGAAACAGGTGATGACACATCACATCCTATTGAGCATACACGAAACATAGCACTATCGATGGAGGATGGAAATGTAAAACATCTTGCTGATGTGCTGCATGTTCCAAATATAACAAAGAATCTAGTTTCTGTTGGATAAATGGTTGTCCAGGGATTACAAGTCAGGTTCAATGCTGATGGATTATATGTAGAAGAGTACAAGCATGATGGATGATTGGTTGCCAAAGGAAACAAAGTGGGTAGGATGTTCACCTTAATTATGAAGATCCTTGAAATGAATCCAGTGATGTTTGCAAAAGGTGCAGGAGTTATTGCAGATATAGAGGTGTGGCACAAACGGATTGGACATGCAAACTTGCAAAGGGTGAAATTGATGCAGTCAAAGGAGATTGTCCATGGACTACCGAATTTCAAAGTTTCAGAAATGCAAAAGGTATGGCAGCATGTCAATTCGGTAAACAGTCAAGAGCATCATTTCCACATGACAAGCATGTTAGTGAGAATGTACTAGAATTAGTTCATACAAATGTTTGGGGTCCAGCAAAGACCATATCTATGGGCGGTTGTAGGTTTTATGTTACTTTCATTGATGACCATACACACAAAGTATGGGTATATTTCATGAAAGAGAAGAGTGAGGTGCACTTTGAGAATTTTAAAGCTATGGTGGAAAAGCAGACAGAGAAGAACATTCAGACATTAAGATCTGATGGAGGAGGTGACTACATGTCAAATGAGTTCAATAGTTTTGTAAATAATCATGGAATTTGGCATCAATTTTCATGCAAGTACACACCATAACAGAATGGTGTTGCTGAACGCAAAAATAGACATATTGTAGAAATAGCAAGAGCCTTGATGGCTGAGAAGAATATGCCTCATTGTTATTGGGTAGAAGTTGTGTGTACTATTGCATACATCATGAACAGAACTCTAACTACTGCTATACATCAAGTTACACATGAAGAGAAGTTTACATGTAAAAAGCCAAACTTATCACATCTCAAAGTTTTTTGTTGTATTGCATATGTACATGTCCAAGATGAATTGAGGATGAAGCTTGATCCAAAAGCAAAAAGCGTGTTTCCATTGGATACTCCCTTGAGCAAAAGGGATATAAATGTTATAACCCACTCACATGAGAGGTAAAGATGAGTAGAGATGTGTTATTTGATGAGATGTCAAGCTTCTTTGCAGATGCCAAAAAAGGACTGAATCTTGAACCAAACGACAAAGAAAATGCTGAAAAATCAAGTGTAGAAGCTCAAATTTTGAGTGGACCGGATGCATCACTAAGCAATAGTTCCAACTCAAATCCATGAACTGGAAGATTGCATGGAAATTTAGTCGAGCAAATTCATCAAATACATCCAAGAAAGTTAAAGAAAAACTTTCGGCAGGTCATAAAACATGTGCAAGTTTCAAAGATGTTGATGGAGATTCGAGCGGTTTAGAAAAGAGTCTTGATGAAGAACTTGGATTGCCCTCTCTAAAGACTCCAGGAGTAAGAAGGTCACATGCAGATGATACAACGAGAAGTGACCCAGGACCAAGACGATCTGGGAGGATGTGGAATTCAATGCATGATTGATGTATGATAGTTATATGGCTCGTCATTATGTCTACATGACAAAGGTAATACAAGATGGTGAACCTTCTTGCTTTGAAGATGCAATTGGAATTGCAGATAGGGAAAAATCTATGGATGAGGAGATGGTTGCACTTTATGGAAATGATACACGGAAGCTCGTTCCATTGCCACAAGGAAAGAAACCCATAGGCTGCAAATTGGTCTACAAGGTAAAGCATAATGCTGATGGTACCATAATCAGGTATAAAGCACAATTGGTAGCTGAAGAATATGCACATACATATGGCATTGATTATGAGGAAACATTCAGCCCTGTAGCTAAAATGTCTACTCTCAGAACACTTATTGTATTAGCTATAGCAAAAGAATGGACTTTGCATCATATGGATGTGAAGAATGTTGGAGACCTCTTAATCTCCAAAGGTTTGATCTATACTGACTTAAGAACACTTCTATGTCAGTTATAAACCAAACTTTACACAAATATTGTTCTTCTTTACCAAAACTTTCATTAACACTTCTCTGAGTGAAGAAATGTTTACTTCAGAAAGTCTACTTCAGAAATCAACTTCATTACCTGCACATAACTTCAAATTTCTTCAAATATATGATGCACAAGTATTTGCCATACCTTTGCGCAATCATACCAATCATTAGTTCTCAAAAATAATCATCAAAAGTTTAATTTGATCCTTAAGATCAAAGGTATGTCATAACTGTCTTCCAGAGGTAGCGCCTTCGACATGGTCAACTTCTTAAGTTGATTTCTCACAGTACAAGTCCCGTTTTGCTAAATGCTTCTAGGCATAGCTTCCTTATCTCCTAACTTAGATTTTAAGTGCTCACTCATCAAAAACTTTACAGTATACACTCAGATCTAAGCAAAACACTGAGACGAAAAAGTGCGCTACTCTCAGACTTCAGTTTTCACTTCTACATACAAATGTTCCTATTGATCATTCTCACAGTAGGAGAGGAATTAGATCATGAAACTCTGAACATAGCTTCATTAGCTTCTCAATTAGATGTGTACAAAAGGAATCTTGATCCACATGATCAGACAGAGAGCACTCAGAGAAAAACCCGTCGCTATTTTTTGGGAAAAAACTCTCTACACATCTCTAAGACATTTGTCATCTACAAATGACTCTCTCATTCATTTCTTATCATCATTAACTTATATATACATGATTTTAGACTTATCCCGCGTCTATGACATTACTCCTTATCATCCTAAGGATTTAGCTCTACTCAGATTACAAGGATTTCCACTTATATGTACATATGTGTACAAGCTATCATTCTGAAATCTCCTTCACTTTCTCAAGTGTCTTCTTTCACTTCATTCTGACCATAAGCCTTCTTCAAGATCTTTATAATCACTAATTTGTGATTGATTTGTTCCAACAGCTCCCCCTCAATCACTAATTGTGATTATTCCATTCTTCTTCACTCCTGCCATCTCTTTGAATCTCTGTAGCTTAGGTCCATCCAAGCTCTTTGTCATCATATCTGCCACTTGTTCTTTTGTTGGAGTATACATCACTTCAATCTCTTTATCAAGTACCTTTTCTCTCAAGAAATGATACTGAATCTCTATATGCTTAGTCCTGGCATGAAAAACAGGGTTAGCTGCTGTTTTGTTTTGGACTCCAAGTTGTCCTCTCCAATCATGAAGTAACAAAGAATCAACAAATCATCTTTATTTTGTCAATCCTAGGAATATCCACAAGACCACAGCCCCTTCAAGATAATAGATTCAAGGAAATAAGAGATTGATGGCTGGATTGCTGAGAGAAATTGAAGATGAAGAGAAAATCTTGAGTTTACCATATCTAAGGCAAATCTCCATCATTTTCCATGTTCTTTGTGTCAAAACCATGCCATTTCATTAGCAGAATACAAATATGAACTCAAAACTGAAAAATATCACCTGTATCACCAAGACGAGACAATCGCGATTTTGTACCAACAGACGATTTTCACAGTTTTGGAACTTCCTTCAGTCCTTTCCACTCATTTACAGCAATAGGTCTCTCTCTTCATACAACTTACTCAGTAATACACAAATATGACTCACAAATCTCCATGCTTAGGCAAGAGACAAGCTCACACATCAAAAGAAATACACTCAACAGGAGGAAACACGATTTTGCAGAAACTCTTTCTTCTCTATTGATAGCTTGAGCAAATGGCTAACCAACCCCTCCAAAATAGAGAAAATTGACTTATATACATTTTCAAGTGTCCCTTTTCACACTTGAAATTAGGTCTTTTTCTCTAATTTTCTAAAGAAATGCTATCTAAGAGTTTCTAAAAATTCTACAAAAATTACATGAGATCCTCAACCACATAAGGAAGACTCTTCCTTATTTTTACAATCATTGCATAAATATTTTACAAATTTTTTGACTTTTTACTAATTTTCTTCATCAAAAATACTCTTCAAAAATACACCTTCCAACATCCTTCCCCTCCTAAGCCTTTCGGCTCCTGACGAAAGATTTTCTTATGTGAGCTCAGCTTTATTTCTTCTTCCTTTGATACACTTGTGACACCAAGTCATGGCTCTTCCTTTCTGTGACATTCAAATTATTGACCATTTCAAATAAGGCTTTCCTCCATTGTACTGCAGCTTCAGGCTTATCTATAACATCCTTCTTCAAATATTCTGTGTAGGCAACTTCATAGGCAGTAAGTCTTGCTTTTGTAACAACTGATAGTTTCCAAAAATCTCTGACTCCCTCTCAAAAAACCCATAATCAAAAGCATCCTCAAAAATCTGTAAGTAATGGCTACCCAAAAATATAATTCTGCTGTAGTAGGCCATTAAGCAGATCCTGTCTGGTGTCTCACTCAAATCAAATAAAAGAGCATCGGTTGGTGAATTAAAACCTATGTAGTTCAAAATTCTGATATCTGTATCAGTGTAGGTCTCTATACAAGCTAGAATCAATCTCATTATTCTGACAAGTAATATACAGGCTGGATCATTAACATCTTTATATGTTGTTAAAACTGACTCAGCAGTATTCACCATGTAATTTTTTGTAGGCCAAGTGCCTGCCTTTGGACCTGCTATTTTTGGAAAATTCAGCCATTTTGCTGGAATCTGCCCTGTTTTCCTCCTTTCCCCAAAAACAGTCCATTCTCTTCTTCTGGCAACTGGACAATAGGCTGGGTTGATTTTTAAATTCAAAGGTGCCTCTTTCCAGATTTTCCTGCATTCCTTATTGGCATCCAACCACTTATTCCTCCATTTAGGATTTGCTCTTTCAAATAACTCCTTCGTGACATTAATATCTTCTTCATACTCAACGTATTTGTTCGGAGATAGCCCTACTCTGGCTAATTGATAATTCTTTATACTCTCCAAAATCATGCAGAAAGGTATTCCCAGTCCATCTGCAGCCCAATGATGCTGATCTGGATTAATGCCTTTATTCAGAGCAAAGGTAACTATTTGATCTTCATACTCATCATGCATTTTCCTGATAAATTCCATTCTTGACTCTCTATTGGTCAATAATTTCTGTACAAAATCTTCAGAATATTCTTCCTCTGTTTCTTTGGCTGCTGGTTCCTTGTTCTCTTGTTCCCTGTCAAAATCCCCTGTTTCATATTCCCTATTGTCTGTATCTTCTGCCTGTACTTGATCTTGAATTTCTTCTGGAACTTTTGATTTCTCCAACTGTTTCTGTAATTCTTCTAAAGTCATCATTGAACTTTTGTTCTGAGCTGCCCATAACTCCTTTTCCTTCCTCCACTCATTTCTTTCTTCCTCCATCTTCGCTTGCCATTCACTTCTTTCCTTCTCTACCTCCAAATGTAATTGATGATATCCTCTCATTGATGTGGCAGCATGAGTGTTTGCCTGTTTCTCCATTTCTTTGGCCTCTTTTAATTCTGTTTGAAGTCTTTGAATTTCTTTATGCAGCTCTTCCTTTTCTTCCTCTGTCAATTGAACAGATTTACTTCCACCTTGTAGTTGACCTTCTTCTAACAACACTTTATTAATCTCTTCATGTGCTCTAGTCAGAATTTGATAAGATGTTTGTAAAGTTCTGTATCTTCCTCCAATGGTTTTTAATTCCATATCCATTTTGGCATTCTGCTCTGATAACTTTACACTCTTTTCTTCCAAATATTGTATCCTATTCTGCTTCTGAACCTCAGCTTCTTCCAAAGCAATGATTCTATTGAGATATTCTTCATTCCTTTCCTTTATCAACCTTAATTGCTCTGTCATCTGCTCTTTTTCTTTCTTGTGTTCTTTGATAATTAAACTGCCTTTTTCAAATTCTGATTCAGCCACCATTCCTGATATGATCATATTTCTGCTAGATGGTCTGAATTGTTCAATGTTGCTCATAATCATTTGACAAGCTGATCTTATATTTTTGGGTATTCTTTCCAACCCTACTTCTATTTCTGTCTGTCTAACTTCAATTTGCTTATCTTCTTTATCCACATCATCTTCTTCTGCTGCTGTTTCATCTTCTATGTCCTGCATGTCTTGTTCTTCCTCACTGTGATCATAGTTCTCTGTATCCTGATTGTTATCATCCTCTTCATAAACTAGTGCTCTGTCATTTGCACTCTTCTGCTCTGAGAAATCTGAAGCTTCCTTCTTTTCTAATGGCTTCTTTTCTTCCAATACTTGTTGCTTCTCTGTGAAGAGCTGGTCTCCCTTAATTAGTATCTCCTTCTCTTGTATTAGGGTTTCCTGACTATTATTTGAGTCCTTTTCAACAAGAATTTGTTGAACTTTCTTGAGTTGGTCTTCCTGTTCCTGCTTTTCCTGAACTTCAACTGATTCAATTTCTTTTGTACCAGCAACCTGGTCATTACTTTTCTCTTTTATGCATTCCTGATCTTGCTCCTCAATATCCATAAAATCTGCTTCCACCTCCTGTTTTTGATCATTCTTAGATGTAAATTCCTCACTGCTTTTTATATCCTGCAGCACATCCTTTATACTTTGAACAATTCCTTCCTCTATTACTTGTCCCAAAACCTCTTGAGCATTCTTTTCTGATTCTAACTCCTTGCTTTCCTGTTCTTTGGATGCATCCTTCTGTTGATCATTTGAACTGCCGAATACTCTCCTTGCTAGTTCCTCCAAACTTGCAGTCAACCTTGCATTTAATTTGAACGGTGTCTGTAATGAGTTGGTCCATATTGAATTTTTGTCAACATTCATTATTCCAGAACTATCTTCATTTCTCTTCTGGTCTTCCTCTTCTGTCATTCTTGCCTTTCCTTTTAACTGTCTTCTTTCTTCTTCAGCACTCATCTGTTGAACTATTTCCTCCTGAGTCTGCCTTTCTTTAGACTTCTCGTTTGTATCCTCAGGTGTCTTCATTTTTTCTACAGCCTGTATAGCTACATTAGGAGTGTTGGGTATTGACAAGTTTAAACTTTTCAACAAAAAACTCTCAATGTCACTATCTGACTCAGATGAGAATCGTGAGGATCCTCCTACTTCTTGCTCTGTGGACTTTGATACTTCCTTCAATGTGGTAGACTTCTGAGTTGCTTCCATGACTGTTGCTCCTGTGTCTTTAACTGTTGTAGCTTCAGCTACTGCTTTTTCTTTTCCCTTCTTGACTAGTTTCTTCTTTTGGACTTGCTTTTTTGGCACTTTCTTTTTTACCACAACAGTAGTCCTGGCCTCTGGAGGTCCTTGCAACTCCTTGAAGTATGCCAGCAACTCTACTTCTTTCCTCACAAATATTTCTTCGGTCTCGGCTGCCATCATTTCCTCATGTAAAACTTCATAATGCTCCACCTCCTCCTGTATCCAATCTGTAGCCTTGCAGGAATAGTCTTCCAGCATTTTCTGATATTGGGCTTCGTACATTGCTCTTTTATTGTTTCCTTGAGTTAAATAAGTAAATATTTGCTCTTTGCTGGTCTGTGGGGGGTGAGGTTCACTAGAGGATTGTACTCCTTTTTGGGCTGCCAAATGTTCTTCTTTTGTTGCTTCAATCTGCTCCATTTCTATTTTCCTTGGATCCACTTTCCTCTTCTTAACAGGTACTACTTCTTCAGAGATAATTTTCCTCTTCATTCCAGCTCCCCTCATACTGGTTTGTCCCACTGTGTCTTTAACCTGCATCCTTTTGGGAGGACTTTTTACTCCTGCCATCAAATTTCTAAAGTATTGGGCTTCTGGAGCTAATTTCAATTGTTCTTCCATACCCAAGATATGATAAATAATTCTTGTCAAAAACTGTGCTCCATTCATAAATTTCTTCTGCTCCCAATGTTTTGCTGCTTCCTTCAGCTGTTCATGGATGTAAGGTGAGACATCCATCACTCCGAATGGTTTGGTTTTGTCTTTATTGTTGAACATCAGCAGAGTTACTGATTTGTGAGGCATGGTGTATCTAGGCAGTTTGGGAAAACAAAAATATTGCAAGAACATTCTGATTGCATATTCTTCATTCTCTTTTCCTTTAAAATCCGTGAACTTTCCATATCCTGTATAAGTATCCTTATTCTTTTTTACAAAGCTTTGATCCAGTTTGGTGCCCATTGGAAAAAATTGTAAAGCAGCTCTAATATGTTCTGCCTTAATGGTAATACGCACCTCCTGATCATCTTTGTTCTTCACTTTGCACCTGAAATAAGCATCATTCTTTGTTCCAACTTCTTCCAAACTGTTCATTACCTGTGCTACCCTTTCAAAGTCAATGAAGAAGATTGGTTCCTCCAATAGTTTATGCAATCCCACAGCTTTCCATCTTTTCAAGTTGACAGTAGTTCTTTGGAACCTGTAAAATTCTTGGCACAGCATGGTGTACTTATATCCTCCCACTGCTACTGTGAAGATATGCTGACCTATTACTCCCAGAATTTCCTTCAGTTCTTTTACTACTTTTCCTGCTTCTGGAATTTCTGTATCTTCATCTGATTCCAGGTCCACCTGCTCCACTGTGCTCTCACTGTCCAAGAACCAATGTCCTCTTGACAAGGTTACTGAGTCAGCTTTGAAGTCATGAATGGTCAATTCTTTTGTATTCACCATCCTGTGTTTATATATCAAAGAAAAGAAAAACACTCCACCCACATGAGTCACAAGAATTCACAAAAAAATACTGTCTCATCTTGGTATGTCACTGATATAAACAAATGAAAGAGACAAGTTCCAAACAATTTTTTCTTTTTCCAAAGGACTCAATTTTTAAGTGAGCAATACAGGTGTAGCAAGATATCTAATGTGCTCTCTTCAATTGTCAATTCCTTGCTAAAAAACAATTCCTGAATTAGAAGGATGATGCTAGAAAAGATGATTAATGAAGAAACTTGAACAAGTAATGGTAAAAAAAAGAAAAATGATCACAAAAAATTAAAAATCAATAAGACAAAACAACTTTTTTTTCCATAATAAATTACTCTTTCCCTCCCTATATCTTGCTTTGTGTTTTTTTATTTTAGAAAGAAAATCAAGAAAATAAAATATATTTTCCTGGTTTAATCAAGAAAATAAAATATATTTTCCTGGTTTTTTTTTTTTTTTTTTTTTTTTTTTTTTCCGTCTTCTTTCCTTCCCCTCCTAATTTTCTTCTAAGGGGAAAGAAAGAAATATTTTTTTGTCCTTTTCAAAATTCCAAAAATAGGTCCACGGTGGATTATCCCTCTTCCATTGACCTAATTCTGATTTTTTTACCCAGTAATGTTTTATTCCATCTGTCCTTCTGTTATGGAAATAACCATGCTCTGTGGATGAACATTTTTTGACATTTTTTGGCTTCCATATCCATTTTGTTTTAATTTCCTGTTTTGGTGAGCCATAACTGTGCATGACCTGTTTCCATATTCTTTTTGTTCTGTTTTGTTGATATTGCAACTTTGGCAATAATAGTCTTCTCCGTTTTGTCTCCTCATCAACCTTTACCTCTTCAGTCTTTTGCTGATCTTGAGTGTGTGAAGCTTGATCACTTTGTATTGTCAAAATGTTCCTGTCCTTCATTGAGAAAGCAAATCCTTCGAGATGTGGGTCATGAACATCCATATGATCTACCTGCTCTTCATTACTCAGAAAGAACATTAAAAACTTTTTGTCCTTGATGGTCAAATTAAGCTTCATTTTTTCAAAATTTAAGGTGACTTTACCTTGTTTGAGCCATGGTTGCCCTAAAATCAGCTTTTCAGTCATTAAATGGTCTGGCCATTCTTCACAATCTATCTCCATATATTCATTATTAAATTTAACTTTAACAGAAAGTGAAGATATGCTTTGAATTATTTTCCCTCCCAGGGTTTTGATCAAAATTCTGCTTTCAGCTCTCTTAAGATTAAACTTATTGATCAAGGCTGAGCTAATTAGATTCACTTGAGCTCCCGAGTCTATCAAAACCCTTATGTTTTCATTGTGGTAATTCATCATAATCAAAGGCAAATGTTCTTTTTGCTTTAGAGTGTTTTCACATAAGCACACTTGTTTCAATTTTCTAATTCTTTCTTTGGCTTCCAGTTGAGCCTCCTTTCTAACACTTTCTTCCTCTTTTTTCCTATTTTGAGCCTTTTGCAATCTTCTCCATTCCTCAGTAGTTAATGGGCACTCATACCTCTTCACTCTACATCCACTTATGAAATTTGGCATGATTTCCCCATCAATATTGGCTAACTGAATAGCTCCACTTTTACTTATCTGATGTATGATATATGGCCCATGACCTTTTTTCTGAAACTTTTTCTGATGTTCTTTGATTGTGTAAGCTAAGACCAGGTCTCCTTCTTGTAGATCTTTGTCTTTTATGTGAACATCATGATAAGCTTTTTGTCTTTTCTTGTTTGTGTATATACTCATCACTGCTTGGAGTCTCGATGCTCCCAGTTTTTCTAAATCTATGACTCTCTCAGATAATTCATGTCCTGTCCAATTGTATTGGCTACCCACCTTCAGTGTTGGAATAAGAAATTCCATGGGTAAAACCGCATTCTGGCCATACACCAAATTGAATGGTGTGGTCCCTAAAGCTGTTTTGTATGCCACTCTATAAGCCCAAAGAACATGATTCAGTTGATAATCCCAATCATTTCTGTTTGTGTTGACTAATTTGGACAATACATTGCAAAGTACTTTATTAGTGCTTTCTGCTAACCCATTGGCTTGTGGGTGATATGGGGCTGACTTATTGTGACTAATCATGAAATAATTAGTCATGTTTTCTATGATCTGATTCAAAAAATGAGTCCCCCTATCACTTACCAATTCAATTGGTAGTCCAAATCTAGTAATAATGTTTTCATACAAAAATCTAGCAGTGGTGTGAGCATCATTTCTTTTAGTAGCTTTGGCCTCAGCCCATTTTGTCAAATAATCTGTAGCTACTAGTATGTATTCTGCATGAGATTGTCTGGCTGGAGGATGTATTGGTCCAATAAAGTCCAATCCCCATTTACTAAAAGCTCTGGCTGAAATTAAAGGAATTAATGGCATGTTATCTCTTTTGTTTGGTTGGCTTACCCTTTGACAGACATCACATCTTTTTACATAAGTTCTAGCATCGGGAAATAGGGTTGGCCACCAAAAGCCAGAATATAAGATGAGTTTGGTTGTTCTTTCACTTGAGAAATGTCCTCCAGCTACTCCTGAGTGTGCCATTTCCAACATCTCTAAATACCTTTCTTCTGGAACACAGATTCTCAGATATCCATCCATTCCTCTCTTGTATAATTGCTCTCCTATGAGTTGATATTCTTCTGAGATTACTTGTAGATTTCTTGAATCAGCACCAGCTATTACTTGTTTCCCTTTCTCCTTTCTCTTCAACTTCTCAACAATATTTTCACTCCATTCGGGGTTTTTCTGAAACCAATATAGAGTTATTAATTCTGCTTTCTGCCATGTTTGACATTTTTGACAATTATCAATATATCTCTCCACATCTTGAATCTTATTTGGCCAATGTACTCCCATCCTATTAAGGTTACTAAGAGTAACAATTGTAGAAGCATGAGTACATGGATTCCAGCAATGAGCTTTTCTTACATATTCATGTTGCTCTTCTTCTGGAGTACAATATTCCAGTATACCTGACTGATTGAGGTGATACAAATGACCAGCTAACAACATGAAATTCCTGCTTTGTAACACCAGATGTGTATTATTTGCTAATGACCTACAAGGTCCCATAGTTAGCAAGGGAATTAATGACATCGACCATTCAGGAACACTTTCCACCTTGAATAAGTATGTATCTGGCAATTCATCATCTATAGGTGAACTAGGTTCTTTTGACTGAATTCTTGATAAATGATCTGCTCTCAAGTGGGTTTTTCCTTGTCTAACCACCACCTCAAACTCAAATTCCATTAGTAAAAGAAACCATCTTACTATCCTTCCTGTATGACATGGTTTATTTACTAAATAGAGTAGAGCTTGGTGATCCACAAAGAATTTAAACTTGTTGGCCAATAGATAATGTCTGTATTTTTTAACAGCAAAGATCATTCCCAATCCTTCTCTCTCAGTAGTTGTGTAATTTTTTTCTGCAATGTTTAATTGTCTACTTGCATATGCTACTAGGAAATCTAATTTGCTTCCTTCTATAGGTTGTGCTAACACACATCCCAGAGCATAATTTGAAGCATCAACATGTACATGAAAGATTTTATCCCACTGCGGTGTTTTCAAGATTGGTGCTGTCACCAAACAAGTTTTTAAGGTTTCAAATGCTTGGTCACATTCTTCAGTCCACTCAAACTTTGTGATGAGGGCATATAAGGGCTTGGCTATATCAGCAAATTTGTATACAAATTTTCTGTAGTACCCACAATGTCCCATAAAAGTTTGGAGTTCCTTCACATTTGTTGGTCTAGGAAGCTCTATTATGGCTTTTATTTTCTTCTCATCAGTAGAAATTCCATTTTTTGACACTATGTGACCCAACATTCTTCCTTGTCTGACATAGAATACACACTTTTCTGGGTTTAAGCATACTCTATATGTCCTGCACTTCCTGAATATTCTTTCCAAATCTTGTAAATGATCTTGTCTTTTTAAAGAAAAAGTGCATAAGTCATCTACATAGATTTCCATCACATTTCTCAGGAATTCTTTGAAAATATGACACATCAACCTTTGAAAAGTTGCTGGGGCATTGGTCAATCCAAAGGGCATAACCCTAAAAGCATAAACCCCCCATTCTGTAGAAAAGGCAGTCTTATGTTGGTCCTCTAAAGCTATAGGTACTTGATTGTATCCTGAGAAGCCATCTAGAAAACTATAGACTTCCTTTCCTGCAACTCTTTCAAGAAGATGATCTGTTATTGGCAGTGGATAACTATCCCTTATAGTTGCTGCATTTACTTTCTTCAAGTTAATGCATACCCTAAGTTTCCCGTTCTTTTTTGGCACCACAACTATAGGTGATATCCATTCAGTGTATTCTATTTCATAAATGAAATTAGCAGCCAACAACTTGTCAATTTCTTCCTTTATTTTGGCAGAGTATTTGTCATTAAATGTATAATGTCTTTGTTTGCTTGGTTTTGCATCAGGTGTCATAGGAATCTTATGCTCACAAATTTTTGGATCAATTCCTTTCAAATCTTTATAACTGTAAGCAAATACATCCCTATAGTTCTTTGCTAGGTTCCTTAATGCTTCTTCTTCTTGTGATGTCATGTCATCAGCTATTACTATTTGTCTCTCTTCTCCTTCTTCCTGTGTAATTACAATTTTCTTTGTTTGTTCTTCATTATCATATGCTTCCCCTTTCTTCTTCTCTCTTTTTGGTTTCATTTTCAGAAGTAGTCTATCTTCTACTTCATAAGTTTTAAAGTTTGCTGGTACATCAAAGTATTGATCTCTGTTTATCTCTTTCTCTTTCTTTTCTTTTTCTTGGTCTCTTTCTATTTCTTTGTGTTTATGTTCCTTGTATTTGCCTGAGATTTTGTCTTTGATTACATCCTCAGCTTTTACTGTTTCCAAATATTGTGATTTTCCTTCTGTTAATATCATTTCTTGATTTTGATCCTCTTCTCTTTGTGATACTCCTATCATGTGTATGCCAATGTGGAAGATGTCAAATCCTTCCTCATTTTGAAATTCCATTCCCACATATTCCTCACTGGCCAAATCCATTGTAACTAAGATTTGATTCCATCCATAAGGCTCAAACTCTTCATCTTTGAATTGTTGAGGCACATAATTTTCATCTTGTATTTCTCTTTCTTCCACACAATCTTCTCTCCTTAACTTCCTTTTCCTATTTGTGATGTTTCTTAATATGTTACACTTCCAAACTGCTGATTCCCCTTCTTCCTGATCCTCCCTCTCTGATTCTTCACTTTCTGGTTGATTTTGATGTATTTTATACCATTCTCTAGGAGATATGTCACAATAGTGGCCATTTCTTAAGTTTACTCTTGTTATTCTCCCCTGGTTCTGAAGATATAAACAATCATTACCCCAATCTTGTACAATTTGCATTTGTCTCATGAAGGGTCTTCCTAGGATAATTTCATAAGATGTGGATTGTGGAAATTCTACTATAGCAAAGGTATGCTCTATTTCTATGCCACATATGTCCACAATCACTTTTTCCCAAATTCCTAGGGGCTTTTCTATATGACCATCTGCAAGTTGTAATCTCATTTTAGTGGGTAATAATTCCTTTCTTCCCCATTTCTCCCAGGTTTGTTTAGTCATTATAGCCACTCCTGATCCACTATCCAAAATGGCTTTTGCTGAATGTTTTTCATATTGTAATTTTAAGGTTGAATTCCCTTCTTCTCCTTCACAATATCCTCCTATTTTGTCAATAGGAATATACCATAGTTCCTCTAACTCTTGTGTTGGTGAATGAAGGTTTCCAGATATTGTTTCTTCTTTGTTCATCTTGTTTTGTAGATGAGGATTTTGTTTCAGCAAATTTTCCCATGTTGTATGACATGTAATACTACAATGTTCACCTAAACTCATTTGGAATGTTATGTGTAAATTTCCTTCTTTATCATTTTCCTTGGTTTTTGTTTTCTCATGCTAATCAAATGTTCTCCGAGAGCTGTCTTCTTCCCCTAATCTGAGTTGTGTTTCCTGGATAATTTGTTTGCATTTTAGCATCCTTTCATGCTCTAAATCTGGTATGGGATAAGCCATTGCATGATCTGCAGGGCTTGGTCCCTCTTGAATCCTTCCTTTATAGGCTTTGATTAGGGTGTCTAGGCTCTGAGAATTTCCTAATTCAGACAGATTCTGGGTCTTTTGAGGAGAAGTATGTTTTGAATTTGTTTGTTCCTGACTGTCTTCTTCCAGACTTTTGCCCACTTTTCTTTTCTTTTCCCATTTCCCTCTTTGTCTATTTTTCTTCCCTTTTGATGTGGAACCCTCATTTTGCTCTTTAATTGTTCCTTGTTGTTTGGCTTGTGCCCTTGTTATAACATTAAGTTCAATTTGATCATTGTCACTCAATTCCTCTTGTTCCATAATTTTGACTGCTTTTAAAGGTATGTTATTAGGTGTGTTCTGTTGTTTTTGGGGATTTTTTGGATAGTCCTTGATCAGATGTTCTCTACCACAATCCTTACAATATGCTCCCTCTATCCTGAATGTTGGAGGTTGTGGACAATCTCTAATGAAATGCTCTCCCCCACACCTATAACATGTTATCTTTGGTCCCCCTTTGAATTGAGGTTTTTGATTGGACATGTAGTTGTTGGTAATGTACATGAATGTTGCTGTGTCCATTTCAATTTTTCCATTTCCCAGATCTAGGGCTTTAAGCTCAGGTTCCCTTATCTCATAATCTTCCCATTCTTCCTGATGTCCTTCACTCCATTGATACTCCTCCTTATAAGGTGATCTGAATCTTGAATTTCCTTCGTCAATGGGTGTATATTTGACTGGTACCACATTGGTTGGAATGGGAGGTTGTTGTCCCAATACTGGTCTTGGTTGCTCGGTATAACCTGATTCCCTTTGAGCCATATAGTCTCTTTCCTTGACAGGTTGTTTGTTATAGAAGCAATCCTCCCTGGTATGGTTTGTCCATTTTCTCTCTAGTGTACAATACTTGAGTGTCTTCCTATCTTGTAAGTGTTGTGGTTTCTGATAAGGGCATTGTTGTGCCAGATGATTTTCTCCACAAATATAACATTTCTTGTTTGTGTTTATCCTAGAGTTTATCAGATTAGTTTTAGTGCTTACCTCTAGGGCTTTAGCAATAGCCTGAGCCAACTCTTCTACTGGAGGAATTTTGTCTTCATAAGATCTGGGTTGATCAAATGCTAACAAATCTTGACCTCTGTTGTCCTCCAAATCTATTGCTTCCTTAACACAGGCTGCTAAATCAGGACATCTCCTATAGTACACTAGGGTCCTTAATTGAGCACTTCTCAATCCCTCAATGAATAAGGATACTTGTTTTGCCATGGAAGGTACTTCTTCTCTTGGGCATCTATCAATGTACTGCTTAAACCTTCTGGCTGCTTCCCTAACATTTTCCTCCTTTTGTTGTTTGAAGCTGTGTATCAATGTGGCTGTACTATGTTTGATTCCAGTCTTAGAGAATTCACCAATGAAAGCTTCTAAGAAAGATTCAATGTCTAGGTACATTTCTTTTCTCAAAGGAATGAACCATGATAAGGCTGGCCCTGTTAGGGTTAGACCAAATGCTTCAAATTGTACCTTGTAATCTTCTACTTCCTCTGCTCTAATCAGTTGTCTAAATTCTGCAGCATGAGCATGAGGATCTGAATACCCTTCATATTGGTTTTTCATGCATTTGGCTACTTGGTATGGTCTAAGCATCCTACCCTGAGGTTGCCAATGAGGTCTTCTTCTGAGTGGGAAGTCATTGTTTCCTTCTGGTTCTCTGTCAAAGGGATTTGGTGAAGCATGTGTCCTTCTCCCATAATTTTGCTCATTATTAGTGTAGTTTTCATTTGGTCTAGGTATGTCTGGTTGTCCCATGTTATGTTCCCAAGGTCCTTTGTCAGCACATTGCCCTAGATCATTTGAATTTTCTGGGTCTTGAGAGAAGATGTATACACATCCTTGCCTGTCTTCATATCTTCCATCTTTGAATTGGGCTACTGGAGTTATATTCAGGGGAATTTCTAAATTTCTCAGTCTAATGAGGAATTTATGCATTCCATCCTGGTATATATAGGTTCCAAACCTATTTGTATACATGTACTTAAGGATGTTTCTAAAATCCCCAGTTTCTATTGACTCATTTGTTTCATTTAGGTTTTCCATGTTATTTTCTTGGCTTAAACTTCTTTCTGATCTTTTATTACTCCCTGGCTCTTTTTCCTTCCTTGTTAGGTCTTGTTTAGGAATTGAATTTATTTTATTTCCAGATCTTAGTATCATTCAACTATTCTTGACAAATTTCTAATACTCAAAGGAGTGTTTGTCTCAGTTTCCTAACCAATGTATTGGTTTTCCACAATTTTCTGTCCAAAATTGTGTGTGTTTTAATTTTCTTCCTATGTTTTGTGTTTTTCACGACTTTCTAATGAAATTAGGGTTTTTCACGATTTTCTACTGCCAGTAGTGTTTTTTCACGATTTTCAGATGAAAATCGTGTTTTTCACGATTTTATGATGCATTTGGGGTTTTTCACGATTTTCTGTTGAAAATCGTGTTTTCCACGATTTTCTACCTAGTTGTGAGTTTTTCACGATTTTCTGTTGAAAATCGTGTTTTTCACGATTTTCTACTTACTTGTGAGTTTTTCACGATTTTCTGTTGAAAATCGTGTTTTTCACGATTTTGTGTTCAAAATCGAGTTTTCCACGATTTTGAGTGAAAATCGTGTTTTTCACGATTTTGTGTTCAAAATCGAGTTTTCCACGATTTTGAGTGAAAATCGTGTTTTTCACGATTTTGTGTTCAAAATCGAGTTTTCCACGATTTTGTGTGAAAATCGCGTTTTTCCACGATTTTTTGTTGAAAATCGTGTTTTTCACGATTTTGTGTCAAAATCGAGTTTTCCACGATTTTGTGTGAAAATCGCGTTTTTCCACGATTTTTTGTTGAAAATCGTGTTTTTCACGATTTTGTGTCAAAATCGAGTTTTCCACGATTTTGTGTGAAAATCGCGTTTTTCCACGATTTTTTGTTGAAAATCGTGTTTTTCACGATTTTGTGTCAAAATCGTGTTTTTTGCGATTTTGTGTCAAAATCGTGTTTTTCACGATTTTGAGTTCAAAATCGAGTTTTCCACGATTTTGTGTGAAAGTCGTGTTTTTCCACGATTTTCTTCACAGAATCGTGTTTTTTGCGATTTTGTGTCAAAATCGTGTTTTTTGCGATTTTGTCCACAGAATCGTGTTTTTCCACGATTTTGTTCCCAGACAATCGTGATTGCTCACAGATTGTTAAAAACACGATTTTCTTATGAAAATCGCGTTCTGGGAGTCGCGATGTTGTTGGCACTTTTTCACAAAATCGCGATTTTGAGTAAAACTCAGAATCACGATTTTGTCAATTTTTGGCAGAATTTCAACTTATTGATTTTTTCAATATTTTTTCACCTATAGAATCGCCTTATCAAATTTTTAACATGCAATGAAGCAACTAAAGCAAAGATTACTGATTCCTTAGTAAAAACTCAAGAAATCAGAAAATCGCGATTCTGTCCTCCTCTGATTTTTTCTATTTTTTGGTGTTAATTTTCACTCAAAACCAAAACTATGTATTCAAATATGAAGTTAGGATTCTTACCTTTCTTCCTTGGGTGCAAATGTTCCAAAGTCCACTGTTTGCTGGAAATCGCGATTCTGGCAGCTCTGCTCACTCTCTCTCTCCCTCACTCTCACTCTCAAATGAATTTTTTCTTCAATTATCTGTTTATATAGTGCTCAAGAAATCACGATTTTGTACTCAGAAAGTCGCGATTTTTTCAAGTTTCAGTTTTCCACACTCTTTCACTTATTTAACTTCACTTACTCAATCTTAATGACTCCCTCTACACCTTCTTATGTCAAGTACCCCATATTTACCACATATTCCAAAAGAAAAAAAAAATTTTCTTTACAGAAAATCGCGATTTTGTGTAGAGAATCGTGTTTTTTCTGCAGATCTTTTTTTGTGCAAATTTTGAGTATTCTTTGTCCTTGCCTTCTCTTACTATCCTTCACAGCTTCAATTCATGAGTCACCTGAAAAGTTCTTTCAAAACAACACTTTTTTACAGAAAATCGCGATTCTGTTCAGAGAATCGTGTTTTCTAATTTTGTGTGTTTTTTGATAATAAATTTTTTTATTTTTTAAGCTTTCTTTCTCTTTGTTTTGCTTCAATTCCTTCTTTTGTTTGTAATTAACTCTGTTCCTGAATTTTTTGCACCAAAATCACAATCTCCCTCAGAAAATCGCGACTTTGTGCAGAAAATCGTGTTTTTCTCTATTTTTGAATTTATGCCACTTTGAGTAGCTTTTTCTTCTTGATTACCTTCAAAACCCTTCAACAACTTCAATTCAACCTTCACTTACAATGATATTTCAAAATCAATTACTTTTTTCAGAAAGTCGCGATTCTGTGCAGAGAATCGTGTTTTTCAATTTCCTGATTTTTTGATCATTTTTTGCTTTCTTTTCCAGTTTTTCACAATCACTCCTAACCACAACACCTCACTTCAACTTCTTATCAAGAAAGGAAATTTGTTTGATTGTTTTTTATGAGTTTTGTGAATTTGTTTGGTATTTTTGCCCTAAAAATAAAGGTGAACACTTTACTTAGGGTTTCTGATTTTGGAAATCAACTGATCCTATGGTTCTTGATTGGTTATGAGTTTCTATGTCCTTAGCTATCACTAAAGTACCAAAGAAAGGTTCTCCAATGAAAAAGTGTTATGAAAGGCAATCAAATTTTGTAAAGATAAACTCAATCATATGATTTTTTCAAAATGCAGCACAACTCAAGATTTAATGCTCAGACTTGGTCAACAACTGAATCCCTCATTCCCACATCTAGCTACTTTAACTGTCCTTTCCTTAGTATCACCATGTTATCTTCCCAAGATCACCCATGGTGTCTAGTACTTGGGCAAAAAGACATCTAGAAATGCAAGAATAGATTCAAGTTACCTCCATCTTCAGCTTCTTGGCTCAAATCCTCCACACACCTGCACTTTTACTTCACCAAAATGATGAGCAACTATCAATCTACAAAAATTTCAGCACTTCCACTTCTACAAGACATCCATTGCTTTCTTCTTCCCTAAAGACAAACAATGATATCTACCTATTCATGTGCACTTTTCCTTATTGATGAGCTTTACCTTGTTTACCATCATCAACTGAAGATCCAGCAAAGGTCCAACTTCAAAGAAGTTCTTGGAATGTTCCCCGGCAACGGCGCCAAAAAATGTTTTGTTTTGGACTCCAAGTTGTCCTCTCCAATCATGAAGTAACAAAGAATCAACAAATCATCTTTATTTTGTCAATCCTAGGAATATCCACAAGACCACAGCCCCTTCAAGATAATAGATTCAAGGAAATAAGAGATTGATGGCTGGATTGCTGAGAGAAATTGAAGATGAAGAGAAAATCTTGATTTACCATATCTAAGGCAAATCTCCATCATTTTCCATGTTCTTTGTGTCAAAACCATGCCATTTCATTAGCAGAATACAAATATGAACTCAAAACTGAAAAATATCACCTGTATCACCAAGACGAGACAATCGCGATTTTGTACCAACAGACGATTTTCACAGTTTTGGAACTTCCTTCAGTCCTTTCCACTCATTTACAGCAATAGGTCTCTCTCTTCATACAACTTACTCAGTAATACACAAATATGACTCACAAATCTCCATGCTTAGGCAAGAGACAAGCTCACACATCAAAAGAAATACACTCAACAGGAGGAAACACGATTTTGCAGAAACTCTTTCTTCTCTATTGATAGCTTGAGCAAATGGCTAACCAACCCCTCCAAAATAGAGAAAATTGACTTATATACATTTTCAAGTGTCCCTTTTCACACTTGAAATTAGGTCTTTTTCTCTAATTTTCTAAAGAAATGCTATCTAAGAGTTTCTAAAAATTCTACAAAAATTACATGAGATCCTCAACCACATAAGGAAGACTCTTCCTTATTTTTACAATCATTGCATAAATATTTTACAAATTTTTTGACTTTTTACTAATTTTCTTCATCAAAAATACTCTTCAAAAATACACCTTCCAACAGCTGCCAAATACAAAGAACTCATATTATCTCCAAAAAAATAATTGGAGTACTCTGATTAGTTTCAAAACTCTTCATCAAGGTCTTCAACCATATCACTTCTTTTGCAGCTTCTACCATTCCTTTATACTCAGCTTCTGTGGATGATAAAGCAACTGTATGTTGCTTCTTTGAACACCAAGAAACTAATTTATCTCCAACATAACAGAGATACCCATGAGTAGACCTTCTATCATCTGAATCACCTGCCCAATCTGCATCACTAAACACTTTAATTCTTGTGTCAGAAGTGAATCCATAACACAAACCTTCACTTAGGGTTCCTTTGATATATCTGAGTACCCTTTGAGCTGCAATCCAATGAGTCTTCTTTGGACAATGCATAAATTGTGACAACACACCTACTGCATATGACAAATTTGGCCTTGTCAAGGTAGCATAGATTAAACTACCTACCAAACTCTGATATTTTTTCATATCATTGAATTCTTCACCTCCATACCTGCTCAATTTATGATTTACCTCCAATGGTGTAGTTGAAGTCTTGCAATCTTCCATGTTAAACTTGACTAGAAGATTCTTCAAATACCTCTCTTGTGAAACATATACTCCATGTTGAGTATACACAATCTGCATTCCTAGAAAATAAGATAAGTTTCCCAAATCACTTATCTTAAACTCCTTCTCTATTTGCCTTTTAAGTTCATTGATTCCTTGAGCATCTGTTCCTGTGACAATAATATCATCAACATAAATGCACATGTAAATGTATCCATTTTCACTTGCCTTCACTAGCAAGCTACTATCTGCCTTTGATGCTTGAAATCCACATTCATTCAAGAACTTGACAATTCTGTAATTCCAAGCTCTTGGGGCCTGCTTCAACCCATACAAAGCTCTCTTGAGCTTACACACATAATCTGATCCAATTGAATTCATAAAACCTTCTGGTTGCTCCATGTATACTTCATCTGCAATGTATCCATTTAGAAATGCATTTTTCACATCTAATTGTGATAACTTCCATCCTTTACAAGCAGCAATAGCAATCAATGTTCTAATTGTAGACATTTTAGCAACAGGACTAAAAGTTTCATCATAATCTACCCCATAAGTTTGGGCATAACCTTTGACCACAAGTCTAGCCTTGTATCTAGACACCTTACCATCTGCAAACCTTTTTGTTTTATATACCCACTTACATCCAATGACTTTCTGATTCTTTGGTCTTGGTACTAATTCCCAAGTTTCATTTTCAAGTAGAGCATCATACTCCTCCTGCATTGCCTTCTCCCAATTCTGTTTACCTTTGGCTTCTTCATAAGTGATTGGATCTTCTTCTGTCTTCACAATATAAGCATAATCTTTTGTTGTTAGAAAAGATGTATCATAACTATACCTTATAGGTTCTTTCGTTTCCCTTGAGGATCTTCTGATTTCTGCACTTCTCGAAGTTTCAGCCTCATTTGATTCTGGATCAAATCTTGGCCCTTCTTCTACATGATCCTGTAATCTACTTTTAGAGTCAACATCATCAATACTTTCTTCATACACTTTTACTTTTGCCTTTCCTTTCCTTTGTATCTCTTCAACACCTGCATAGTCATTTGTTGATCCTGTATACCATGTATTTTGCTCATCAAATGTCACATCTTTGGTAACAAGAAATTGCTTTGTGGATGGACTCTACAACCTGTAACCCATCTGTCTATCATCATAACCAATGAACACATACTTTTTTGCCTTGGGTTCTAGCTTATGTCTTGTGAAGGAACATAAGCATATGCTACACATCCAAATACTTTACAATGATCAAGAGTAGGTTTCTTACCCCACCATGCTTCATAAGGGGTTCCTCCATCCAAAGCTTTACAAGGTAACCTATTCACAAGGTATGTTGCAGTATTAATGGCTTTTGCCCATAAGTAATTTGGACAGTTCTTTTCCTTCATCATTGCTCTTGCAAATTCTACAAGAGTCCTATTTCTCCTTTCTTCTACTCCATTTTGTTGAGGTGAATACCTGCAAGTTACTTCTCTTTTTATACCTGCATTCCACAAATAATCATCAAACTCTTTAGAGAAATACTCTCCCCCTCCATCTGACCTTAACCTCTTAAGCTTTTGCCCTGTGATCCTTTCTGCATAGGCATGATAATGTTTGAATGTCTTGAAAACTTCTGATTTATCCTTGCTTACATATAAAGTAATCCACCTGGTTGCATCATCAACAAACAACACATAATATCTGGATCCATTTATGCTATAGTCCCTTGAGGGACCCCATACATTTGTATGAACCAATTCAAGCATTTTGAATGCTTGTACCCTGATTTGTTGTAAGAACCTTTATGTGCTTTACCTAATTGACAAGCTTCACACTTGTACACCATATGTTGCCCTTCAACATTTGGCAATCCAAGCACCACCTGATTCTTTGACATTTCCTTTATAGCTCTCTCATTGAAATGACCTAGCCTTTTATGCCATAGGTCTAATTCAGATACCTTTTGACTTCCATAAGTAAATAATGCATGTCCCACATTACCTTGGACTTTGAGAGTGAACAATCTTCCTTCCTTTCTTCCTGCAATTATGTTTCTATATCCTTGATTTGGATCTTGCACATAAACACCATCATTTGTGAATCTTACCTCATATCCTTTCTCCAAAATTTGCCCTACACTTATCAAATTTTTAGGAATAGTAGGAACATAAAGTACCTTTCTCAAAAGTGTACTTTCACTCTTTGTCTTCACTGATCCAATGCTCTCCACTTTATGTTTAGTATTGTCACCTGTTTGAACTGTATGTCCATTCACCTTTGCTTCCATATCAGTCATCAAGGATAGATTCCCACTCAGATGGTTGCTACATCGTGAGTCAATATAAAACACTCTTTGATCTTCTCCCACTGATTCATGAGTTGCATTCAAGATAAGAGTCATATCATCCTTCTGATCTGATGCATAATTATAATAATTGTTATTGTAGGACTGAGATTGGAAGTTTCTTCTACCTCCTCTAGCATATGATGTCCTACCACCTCTTCCTCTGAAGTTGCCTCTTTGGTTTCTGCCTCCTCTACCTCTTTGATTAAAATTCTGATTATTGCTTCCACCATTTTGATTGTTATACCAACAATCATTTGCCAAATGATTTGTTCTGCCACAAATCCAACAAGCTTTAGCATTATCTTTGTTCTTACCTCCTCTTCCTTTACCTCTGAAATTCATCTTTCCTTTTGTGAAGTTAGCTTGACTTGAAGTCCCTTCATCATCATTCGATTGCTTTCCCTTGCCATTCTTTTCTTGTCCTTGGAGTACATAGCTTGACTTGCACTTCTATCATTGTCTCCTTTAATGTCCTGCTCAAAAGTTAGCATGTGTCCTAGCAATTGATTAAGATCAGGAGTAAAGTGATCAAGTGACAACTCTATGGACAATATGAAAGGCTTCCACTTCTCATCTCCTCTCAGACCTGTAAGTATTTGCCTTACCAACTTATCCTCTTCAATGTCTTCATCCACTGCTCCCAAGCTATCTGCAATATCCTTCATCCTTGCCACATAATCAGAAACTGATTGTGAGCTCTTCTTCTTGAAGGTTGTGATCTCAGCCCATAGTGAGGACTTCCTTGACTTGGTTGTATTTTGGAAATGCTCTTCCAAAGCATTCCAAACATCTGCTGCACTTTCCAATCCTCTAATGTGAGGTAGAAGATAATCATTTACAGCCATATAAATGATACTCCTTGCTTGAGCATCCTTTCTCATCCAAGTCTTCAAAATTGCAAGCTCTTCCCTAGTTGGAATACTAGGATCTGCAAATTCAGGCTTTTCTTCATCTCCTGTAATGAATGCCATCAAATCTTTACTCATGAGGTGTTCCTCCATCCTCATGGACCAAGCTGGATAGTTCTCCCTATCTAGCTTATCAATCTGCAAGCTTTCTCCCATCCTTGACCTTCTGTATCTGCAATTACTATGGTTTATGAGGATAAAGTGTACCTTTGATATGAGCTTTGTCCTTCTTGATTCTTTTCAAACTCGTGCTTTGAACTTTTGCAGATTATCTTCAATAATTTGTCCTTGTCCTCCTTTGATTTGGAAGAACTCCAATATCTGCACCGATCGGAACTTCAATTGTTTTTTCTTCTCTTGTATTGCACCTTCAGCTCTGATACCACTGTTGGAGACCTCTTAATCTCCAAAGGTTTGATCTATACTGACTTAAGAACACTTCTATGTCAGTTATAAACCAAACTTTACACAAATATTGTTCTTCTTTACCAAAACTTTCATTAACACTTCTATGAGTGAAGAAATGTTTACTTCAGAAAGTCTGCTTCAGAAATCAACTTCATTACCTGCACATAACTTCAAATTTCTTCAAATAAATGATGCACAAGTATTCGCAATACCTTTGCCCAATCATACCAATCATTAGTTCTCAAAACTAATCATCAAAAGTTTAATTTGATCCTTAAGATCAAAGGTATGTCATAACTGTCTTCTAGAGGTAGCGCCTTTGACATGGTCAACTTCTTAAGTTAATTTCTCACAGTACAAGTCCCGTTTTGCTAAATGCTTCTAGACATAGCTTCCTTATTTCCTAACTTAGATTTTAAGTGCTCACTCATCAAAAACTTTACAGTATACACTCAGATCTAAGCAAAACACTGAGACGGAAAAGTGCGCTACTCTCAGACTTCAGTTTTCACTTCTACATACAAATGTTCCTATTGATCATTCTCACAGTAGGAGAGGAATTAGATCATGAAACTCTGAACATAGCTTCATTAGCTTCTCAATTAGATGTGTACAAAAGGAATCTTGATCCACATGATGAGACAGAGAGCACTCAGAGAAAAACCCGTCGCTATTTTCTAGGAAAAAACTCTCTACACATCTCTAAGACATTTGTCATCTACAAATGACTCTCTCATTCATTCCTTATCATCATTAACTTATATATACATGATTTTAGACTTATCCCACGTCTATGACATTACTCCTTATCATCCTAAGGATTTAGCTCTACTCAGATTACAAGGATTTCCACTTATATGTACATATGTGTACAAGCTATCATTCTGAAATCTCCTTCACTTTCTCAAGTGTCTTCTTTCACTTCATTATGACCATAAGCCTTCTTCAAGATCTTTATAATCACTAATTTGTGATTGATTTGTTCCAACAAAGAATGCTTTCCTACATGGTGAGTTATAGGAAGAAGTATATATGGACCAGCCACAAGGATATGAAGATTCAAAGCATCTAGAATATGTTTGCAGGTTGCAAAAGGCTTTTGTATGGACTTAAGAATGCCCCTCCTACTTCGGATGAAAGGACTGCTGACTACTTAACCACCATTGGATTTTCTATGTATGATGTAGAGGTCGTCCATTATATGCAAGGAAGGGTGATGATGGCATCATGATTGTGGCTATTTATGTTGATGACTTCCTTTTAGGTTGTGATAATCAAGAGAGCATTAAAAAGGTAAAGCAAATCCTTATGTAGGAATTTCATATGAAAGATCTTGGTTTGTTGCACTATTTATTGGGCATTGAGTTTATACATATAGAAACATGTATATGGATGTCACAAAGGCAATATGCTTTTAGTATGCTGTGAAAGTATGGTATCCTGATTGTAAGCCAATTTCTATGCCATTAGATCAAAATTTGAAGTTGTATACTACATCAGGTGAAGCATTGGAAAATGCTACTATGTACAAGGAATTTCTGGGAAGTTTGATATATCTCACAATTGCAAGGCATGATCTAAGCTACACTATTGGACTTGAAAGTCAATTTATGCACGCTCCTAGGTGTTGGCAGTGCAACAGGTAGTGGCCATAGGCATCGATGCAGAGGTAGTATCTGAAAGGGGAATGCAGTTAGTTTGTGGGGACAGAAATGTTCATTTTTCAAGGAATATGTTTTATAATGCTTTAGTCAAAACTTCAAAAAGTGATTTTCATCACTTTGGCAACATATGTACCATAGAATACCCAATTTTGTATCAAGAAAATCCATTTTTTGAATGTGGAGGAGTCCTTAAGGTTGAAAAGCTTAAGTAGAATTCTCATACCAATTTTGGTGACTTTTAGATTTCATTTGGATGTCCAAATGACCCCTGGAACCTAATTTTTAGCTAGGTCGGATACTAGGTTTGAGTCCGATCAAAACTAGTCTAGAAACTATAAAAAGAGCTAGAGAACTCACTTTTGAAATTAGTTTGTTACAGATTGTAGTTTGTTTGAGAGCATGTAAGAGTGCTCTTGGGTAATAGAGCTTATTCTTCAACTTCCAATGCTTCTCTCTTGTCTCTACCCTATGTGTGTGTGTGTGTTCATGTACATGTGTGTGCAATCACATGCTTCTCACCTTCACCATCACTCACATCACTCCTTCACAATTTTCATATCAACCTATCTCTTCCGTGGATTGAAAATTAAGAAGGTGGAACTTCTTGATGTGGTGCTCACCCTTGTCTAGAACAACACAAAATTTGGTGCCATTGCCAAGGAAGCGCTCTACGACGAACGTGTTATGGCAAGAGTATAGTGAGAATTGGCATTGAAAGGTAATTAATTTCAGTTTTGTCTTTGTATTTGTGTTGTTTTTAGTGTTTTTCACCTTCTCTATACTCCTCTTTCATCCCCGTATCATCTTCTTGAATCTCAAAAAAGTCCAAAAACTCACAAAATTCACCCACTCGACACATTTTCTTCATTTGCAAGAGTGTGTGTCAAGGGGAGAGAGAGAGAGAGAGAGAGAGAGAGAGAGAGAGAGCTTGTGAGCAAGTGTGTGTGTTTGTGTTTTTTAGTTTCTGATGCAAGAGTACTCTAGTGCATCTGGACAACTTTGAAAAGGTAAATTCTAACTTTCTTCCATATCTACCGAAGGCCATAGACCAACATGATGGTATGGAAAATTCGACTTTTTGTGATTACATTGTAAGCAAGGTGTAAGGCATACTAGCACCTTTAGAACTCCTTTGGTGCATTATAAGCAAGGTATAAGGCATACTAGCACCACCATCACGATGAGCCAAAACCATCACAATTGGCTCATTCCATTGCGACGAGATCGAACCATCGCGATGTGGTCGGGTTCTTAAACACTTATGGGTGCACACAGAGTCCCAAGAAAGTGACCTTGGTGGATCAGGTCAACCTCTGGAATTATAGCGTATGCCGAGTGCTTTGAGCAAACTCAGGTTATGTCTAGATTATGCTACAGAGCTCAAGTGACGAATAGATAAATGCTCAAAGATTGATAAGCAAAAGAACCTTATTCAATAACTTCAAGTGCTTTGGAAATGCTCTTCTTAATGTGGAAAGATCTTGTTTGACGATAACTTCACTCTAAGATTCACGGGCATAAATCAAAAGAACTTTTTCACTTTGTGCTCACTCAAAAATCAAGTTTGAACTAATGTGAGTAAAATTATCATTCGAGGCCACAACAAAGATTAAATATGCAAGACGGAAACTACATATGACATCTCGTAAAGAAATGAATCTGAGTTCTGCAGATCAAATAATTCAATTAACGTATCTTATGTAAGCAACAAGTAAAATCTTCTAGTATGATAATCGCAAGAGTCAAAAAATAAATAAAACATTAATCTTCACAAAAAACTCTCCAAACTCTACTATATGAGTTTATAGATTCACCTACTTTAGTGCGTTTTGGCTACATAGCCATTGCAGTGCAAAAGTAATCCCTTAAATAAAGTAGAGCGCATATGAGACGACTTGCTTACAATTACAGAACTTTATAATTCAATGTTGTTTAAATCTCCAAAAAGAAAAATCCATACAAGATATTCTACCTCGCCAATGAGTTTTCGTTTAGATATCAATGCATTAATAGTCAAGAAAACAAGAGAAGTTTTCCAAGTAAAGCAGTACTGGCCTCATCAATTGAATGTGTCATTCAAACTCAATGCACAATTCAATTTCTTTCGCTCTGAGATTGGGATCATATGTCCATACAAAGAAAACTTATTATCCTGAGTTATTCTCTCTTTCATTCAAGATTTCATTCAAGATTTCGATCATTACAACATATCTCTGCACATGTTTATCGTTATATCAATTACCACGCAAGCAATATGGATACACTCACGCTTGCTAAATATTTTATTCTGAAGTTCATTATATGGAAGCCATGTGAGAATATATATTCGCATTGATGCCTAGAATTTTACCAAAAATTCGTAATGCAAGTTTGAAGGAATTATTCATGCATACCAAAAGATAATAGAACCACGCCTGCAGAAAGCAAGACTTCACCCCATATCCTTTTGAAGCCGGTAGTATATGGTACTCAATCAAATTATAACCCTATTCAGAATATCTGATGGCAATCACGTTCAAGAGAAAGTAATCATATTAAGACAAGATTGTTTCAATTCTTTTGAAAAGAAAAATCTTTTCGATGTACAGCTACGTATCTAATTTGTCTGCAACAGGCTCAAATACTTGTTTCAAAAAAAGCTACGTATCTAATTTGTCTGCAACAGGCTCAAATACTTGTTTCAAAACACAATGTGAACAAATCTATTGCTATATACATTCAATTACAAGATATTGAAATTTGTTTCACAACAGACTTAAAACCCGTTTAGTGGTTAGCCTTAATAGAAGATTATATCCTTGAAAAGATCTTTCAAACCCACGTAATCTCTGGATGAAAGACTTAATCGAACCTGTTATGCCATGCATGCATTGGATATAAACTTGGAAAAAAACCAACGCTTTAGAACTATGTTTATTAAGATGATCTATTATTAACTTATCCAAGAAAAAACTACACATGTGTAAGCGAAGATTAGCTCTTAAGATCTGGAGGCACATAACTCATTCCACTTCCTCAAGCTTTACGTATACAGTAAGTGCACAAAACTTAAGTCCTAAATCAAAATTAAAAATCGCATAATAAAGATTGAGAACTGAACAAATGTGCAGAGCAATGATTGTAAAGTAGTTTGGCAAAACCATCATAGCTTCAGTAAAATCAATCATAAAATCTCATCAAATGTTACTTATCTGTACTGCCTTTTAAGCGTTGCACTCAAAGTAGTCTCATCATGCTCTGTTCATGTCACCCATCAACAACTTATCCCGCTCTGCATGATTACTCTAAACTCTTCTTATTTTCCTGTTTGCATGCCATCTAACAATCTCCAAAATTTGTGAACTAGCGAACAATCTTCCGATTAATATTGCCCTCCAATAGCAAGATCTCATAAATTCGTCCTCCTTTTTCTGCATGCACTTCTCACAGAAGCATACATGAGGGCTATCGGCTATCAGAACTGATGCAAGCAAATAATACAAAGCTATTCTCCATCAATCTCATCTTTCGACCATACATGTAGACCTCCCTCCTTTCAGCTGAAAACCTGGATGCCCCTCTTGAGAACAATACCTCCTTGCCTTCGTGAACTGATTCCTCTAGAATCTTACATGCCTTTTTTCTTCCAAAAATTACTTGAGAACACCCATCATGTGCTTTTCATCTTTCCCCATAATAACCATTCAGTGCCACACCATGCTTCGAAGCCAACCATGACATGCACAATGATTGTCATAGTCATAGCTAGAACCAATTGATGACCATGGTTTCTCCATCACTTATGAGAGTACTTTTATCTTCCATATGCTCAAAGGGTAGTCGATCATGGGAATGCGATCGTGGAGAAGATATCTCCATGACATCCACCCCCTCCAAACCTGTGTGGCCTATGGACACACCACCACCAATTTCTATGTCTGCCAGTCATTTTAAAACTTAAGTAGGGTGAAAAGAATCAAGTGCATGCGCATACAAATCATTGTGTCTATGCACGGCCATGTAGTGGGCCCTATACATGCATATTCTAAGTGCACCAAAAACATAATGGTGCAATAAAAGAGGTAATTAGCATTCGATGATGTGCAACTCACTTATTCTAAAACTCAGATTTTCTTCATATATTTACAACTCATTTTAATGTGCAACTAGACGTGCACCTACAGGTTTCAAAATTTCGTGCACATACATTTTCAAGCATGCATACTCTACGTGCAAGCATTCACAATCATGGTGCAGATATGGAAGCATTTTTTAGGATTTCTACTAAAGGATTCTCTTCACTCATAACTCCACTCTCAAATGCAATTTCTCTTGTCCTCACTCACAACTCCTCTCACTTTTACTCAAGGCTCAACATGCTTTTATTTATAACATTCACAAATATATCTCATGTGCAAATGATTGTGCACCTATGGGAATCAAAACATGTGCTCTTCTCAACTTATAATATGCACACTTTATATGCAATGGAGCTCAAAAATAGTGCAAGAGATCAAGGTTAATGCACGATAGCTAATGAAAAAGCTTTTCACAACCTCGCTCTTTGTTCATCATCTCCATTGTCTTCACTTGACCATTTCCTGCATTCACAAAACTAAACAAAAGATGAGGAACATTAAATTCAAATAACCATATATACACATGCAATCCACGATAATACTTCACGAATATCTATTTGCAATAAAACATCGATTAGCAACTCAAAAGTAGTTGCCTTTCGTATGATCCAATGAAATATGAAATCTTCAATCGAGTCTAAATCAGCACCTATACTCATAAACGCATAAAAGATATCAGAAACATCATATTCAATAACATTATTTGAAAATTTTTCATTCATTTGAATACTAGGTGCATCTATTTGATTTGAATTAAATTCAAAATTTTCATTCAACATACATTCACTTTGTGAAGACAATTCATTCAATTCATCAAACTCTTCACACTCAAAATCATGCAAACCCAAATTGACATACATCAAATCAACATAATCATCTTGAGCTATAATATTTTCATGCATTCCCATTGAAAATAGCTCTCCACAATCAATCAAACTCAAACATTCATCACACTCATCATCATTAGACATCTTCTCACATATATTCAACTCTTCATCATGCAAAAGAATATGGTCGAGAGAAAATTCATCATAACTTCTATTATTCTCTAAATCAACCTCATAAGTCTCACCTCCTCCTACCTTCTGAGGAGTACTACTGAGAATATCCTCAACTCATGAAGAGTTAGTGACCACTGCCCCATCTTCCTCATCGTGGAAAGCCTTGACACCTGCTTCACTAACTACCTCAAAACTCAATTCACTCAAGTGTTTGATATCACTTATCATTGAATCATCGTATGACTCACTTGAATATTCTACCCAAACATCCTCTTGCTCTTCAATCAACTCACCATCTTGCACTTTTTCATCATCTCTATCAATTTGATGCATGCATACCAAAACCACATCCTCAAACTTACTTTCTAATTTCTTTTCATCTTTACTAGTCTCACCTTCACCTATCTCTTTGTCTCTAGAAATGGAAATTGTTTATTCACACAACCTCTCACTCAAGTCCTCTCTTATCTTCTCATCCTCAACTTTTGTATACTCTAAATCCACTCTAGATTGATGGGATTGGTTAAGGAACACAAAATTAACTCCATGTTCATTTTCACCTTTCATAATCTCATTCATATAAACTAATGTTCTTGTAGTAGGCATTGAGAAAATTTGAGTATCCTTAGCTCTATCTTCACCTACATATGACCTCCATCTCTTACGTCTCAAAAGCATCGATACGGCCTTATGCACTCTACTCCATTCTCTAGTCAATCCTAAAGGCTCACTCAAGTCTTCCAACATGTCACCTAGCTCTAAGGCCAAATCAAGGTCTACACTCTTAATGAAGAGCTCTACTTTATCGTGTTCCAAAGCATCTTGATCATTATTACTGAATTGGTCAAATCGCTCTTCAAATTCTCAAAGTAGCTCGAGCACCTGAAGGCCTTTATTTGGAGTAGCCACCCATTCTCTAAATGCATGTCGTGTGGGCATGGCTAAGTCCTCCAGGTAATACTCTTCTCTAAGCAGATTCTTAAATTCACTCCATGTGTGGGATCGCTCTTCAAGAGCATAAATGCTAGGTTTAACACCAGGCATTACAATCCTTGCAAATTCACTAAGCTTCATAGAAGCACTCAGTACACCATAGAGGTCCATTTTAGTATCATAGATTTGCAAAGACTTGGTTACATCTCGACTCTCATCACTCCATCACTATTTGTGGCAATCCTCTGGGATTCAGTCAACACTTGAAGTAAAGTGCTCAAGGTTCTTGGATCTAAGCCCAAAGCCTCCATCATGGTCAAAACTCGAAGTCTCAATCAAAGTCAGCACTCAAACTCTCAACCTCAAGTCTCTCACTCTAACAGTCAACTAAAGGTCTTCTCAAGGTCAACTTCAAAGTTGGCTCAAAATAAAGATCAATTCCCCCATGCATTTCACGTCGGGTTCACATATGTGGTCGGGTTCTTGCACACTTAGGGGTGCACACAGAGTGCCAAGAAAGTGACCTTGGTGGATAAGGTCAACCGCTCGAATTACGGCGTATGCCGGGTGCTTTGAGCAAACTCAGGTTATGTCCAGATTATGCTAAAGAGCTCAAGTGACCAATAGATAAATGCTCAAAGATTGATTAGCAAAAGAACCTTATTCAATAACTTCAAGTGCTTTGGAAACGCTCTTCTTAATGTGGAAAGATCTTGTTTGACGATAACTTCACTCTAAGATTCATGAGCATAAATCAAAAGAACTGTTCCACTTCATGCTCACTCAAAGGAAATGAATCAAGCTTGAACTAATTTGAGTAAACTTATTATTTGAGGGCACAACAAAGCTTAAATATGCAAGATAGAAACTACATATGACATCTCATAAAGAAATGAATTTGAGTTCTGCATATCAAATAATTCAATTAATGTACCTTATGTAAGCAACAAGTAAAATCTTCCAGTATGATAATTGCGCGAGTCAAAAAAGAAAATTAAAACATTAATGTTCACAAAAAACTCTCCAAACTCTACTATATGAGTTTATAGATTCACCTACTTTAGTGCGTTTTGGCTACATAGTCATTGCAGTGCAAAAGTAATCCCTTAAAATAAAGTACAGCGCATACGAAATGACTTGCTTACAATTACAGAACTTGATAATTTATTGTTCTTTAAACCTCCAAAAAGAAATATTCATACAAGAAATTCTCCCTCACCAATGACTTTTCGTTTACATGTCAATGCATTAAGAGTCAAGAAAACAAGAGAAGTTTTCTAGGTAAAGCAGTACTGGTCTCATCAACTGAATGTGTCATTCAAACTTAATGCACAATTCAATTTCTTTCTCTCTGAGATTGGGATCATATATCCATACAAAGAAAACTTATTACCCTGAGTTATTTTCTCTTTCATTCAAGATTTCACAAGTTAAGCGATTGCGATCATTACAACATATCTCTATATATGTTTATCACTATATCAATTACCATGCAAGCAATATGGATACACTCACGCTTGCTAAATATTTTAATATGAGAATATATATTCGCATTGATGCCTAGAATTTTACCAAAAATTAGTAATGCAAGTTTGAAGGAATTATTCATGCATACCACTAGATAATAGAACCATGCCTGTAGAAAGCAAGACTTGACCCCAGATCCTTTCGAAGTGGGTGGTCTATGGTACTCAAGAAAATTATAAGCCTATTTAGAATATCTGATGACAATCACATTCAAGAGAAAGTAATCATATTAAGACCAGTGTTTCAATTCTTTTGAAAAGAATTGAAACACATCTAATTTGTTTGCAACATGCTCAAAGACTTGATTCAAACACAATGTGAACAAATCTATTGCTATGTACATTCAAGTACAAGATATTGAAATTTGTTTCACATTAGACTTAAAACCCGTTTAGTGGTTAGCCTTAAATGAAAGATTATCTCCTTGAAAAGCTCTATCAAAACCACGTAATCGAACATGTTATGCCATGCATGCATATGAATATAGACTTGGAAAAAAACAATGCTTTTGATCTATGTTTATTAAGATGATATATTATTAACTTATCCAAGAAAAAACTACACATTTGTAAGCGAAGATTAGCTCTCAAAATTTAGAGGTGCAAAACTCATTCTACTTCCTCAAGCTTTACATATACAGTAACTGCACGAAACTTAAGTACTAAATCAAAATTAAAAATCACACGCTTATAAAGATTGAGAACTGAACAAATGTGCAGAGCAATGATTGTAAAGTAGTTTGGCAAAACCATCATAGCGTCAGTAAAATCAATCATAAAATCTCATCAAATGTTACTTATCTGTACTGGCTTTTAAGCGTTGAACTCAAAGTAGTCTCGTCATGCTCTGTTCATGTCAGCCATCAACAACTTATCCAGCTCTGCATGATTACTGTAGACTCTTCTTATTTTCTTGTTTGCGCGCCATCTAACAATCTCGAAAATATGTGAACTAGCAAACAATCTTACGATTAATATTGGCCTCCAAGAGCAAGATCTCAAAAATTCAGCCTCCTTTTTATGCATGCTCTTCTCACGGAAGCATACATGAAGGCTATCGGCTATCAGAACTGATGCAAGCAAATGCTACAGAACTTTTCTCTATCAATTCTTCTGACCATGCGTGTAGACCTCTCTCCTTTCAGCAGAAAACTTGGATGCCCCCTTGAAAATAGTACTTCCCCAAATATCATGTTCACAGGGCATAGAGAGAGCCTTTTTTTTCCCTACCTTTGTGAGGGAGAGCCCCCAAAATCTACCTTTTTTCCTTTAATCTGGACTGCATGCCCCTTCTACTGCCAAGAAGCTTTGCCAACTACCACCTCCTCTCCTTCGTGAACTGATTTCTCTAGAATCTTACACGCCTTTTTCCTTCCAAAAAATGACTTGAGAACACCTCTCACGTGCTTTTCATCTTTCCTCATAATACCCATTCAATGCCACACCATGCTTTGAAGCCAACCATGACATGTAGAATGATTTTCATAGTCATAGCTAGAACCAATTGATGACCATGGTTTTTCCATCACTTATGAGAGCACTTTTATGTTCCATATGTTCAAAAGGTAGTCAATCATGGGAATGCGATCATGGAGAAGAAATCTCCACGATAGCGACACGCTCATGAGATCGTGATGGTTGGTAACCATCGTGATGGGCTAAGGCCATCATGATGGTTTGTAGTCACCATCGCGATGATCATACAGCCTACACCATCACAATTGGTTCATACCATTGTGACACTTTAAGACCATCGTGCCCATAGAAGACCATTGCGATAACCTCCCCGTCTATACCATCATGACAGGCGTATGCCATCATGACCACTCATTAGAAATCAAGTGATTGCAATTGGCTCATTCCATCACAATGATCTTAGACCATCACTGTTAGAATACGCCATCGTGATGGTTTGCTAGAACATTGACCATTGCGATGAGGGTAGGCCATCACATCACGCTCAATGCACACCACCGTGATGGTTCAAGACCATCGCAACGAGCCCTAAGTTGCAGAACATCATGATAATTCCCCATTATGACATCCCAATTATGTAGGATCATCACGAAGGTTCATCGCCATCGTGATTGTGTAAGATCATCACGATGGTTTACCTAAAGCGTATTTTTTAGGGTTTTATTTTTTGGCATTTTCATGCCTATTTTTGGTGGTTCTGTAAGCAGTGTGTGTGTATTAAGGGCCCTACTACATGTTTAAAGAAGGACAAAAATTCATTTCTCATTGACAAAAGTTCTATCTAATCTTGATTTTTTACAGGCTATTTAGAGCACTCGAGGCAAAACAAAACACAAGGTGAGGCAAGGCTTGGGAAGCTCATCTTCTTGGGTTAAAAGAGCAACCAAAGAGGCATCGCACTTGAGCCTGAAAGTATTCTCGACCCCCTAGTCAATTACTAGCTCAAACCAAGTGCAAATAGTGTTATTGATTGAATTAGGGTTGTGATAGGAATGGTTCAAGTACAAGAAATACTAATCATTCAAGTTCAAGTGTAAGCTAAGATATTGCAACAACAAAAACCTAAAAGAAAAGGATTGAAATTTGACGGTGCAAGGACTAAAATTGACAACGAAATAAACAAATCTTGATGTGTATATTTTGACAAGACAAGAGGTCAAAAAGGAGTAAAAAATGAACCAAAAGATTGAGAACAAGGAAGTAGAAGTGATAACAACTCACATTGAGTGTTGGAGGGAGCTAACTTGATGAACCTCAGATTAGGAAAGCACCTAGAAAAGGCACATTGATAAAGCCTTAGGTCATCAGAAGCAAGTGTGAGAACCCGTGCATGTTGTTTTGCTCAACAACTAAGTAGTTATCCTTACGATTTGAGCTCAATGGCAAGCGAGTAGGAAATGACTTATAGTATGGAGAGATCAGAAGGAGGATCAAGTGTATCCTATTTAGAAAGACCTAAAGGACTTTACAGGACCTAGTTAGAATACATCCTAATCAACCACTTAGGTGCTCCCATCTATGAGGATGGTTTGAGAAGGTCAGTAGTTCAATTGAAAAACCCTAACAAAACCATTGAATTGTGGTTAAATTCGAGAGAGATGCATATGTAGATAAGGAAGGAATAATGTACATCATTACCATTCAGCCTAAGAACAATAATGAATTTGGGGTAGTTGTTCTTGATGTGGAAGTAGGAACCCAAAGACAAGAACCATTAGGAGATGAACCTAGGACAACAAGAGGAAAATTAGTTTTGAAAAGGATGTTAGATCTAGAATGGATCTCTCAAGATAACAAAATTATTGAATTATTTCTCAATCAAGACAGTGATGAAGCATTTTGGAGGTACAAAATGGAGCAGCCAAGTCAAATACGATCAATCCCAATCTGTGAATTCAAGGATCCTGAGATCCCTACGCTAGGGTTGGCTTGGAGTTCTGCTATATTTGGGCACATGTTTGCCATATGATCGCTGCCACAGGTGTAACAACATTCAACTAAAGTTAACCTAGGTATGAATTTGCTAGAAACTCCTAGTTTTTGGGCTACCTTCTCAGCTAGATCTTCTATGGAACTAAAATGTTTTGAGGATAATTGAGAGGAGGTATCTGAATGTTTGTAGACCTTAGAAAGTTCCAATTCATGTCCTAAACTATCTTCAATGTCTATAGAGATTCTCAAACATTCCTCTAGAGTTCTTGGTTCCTTCAAATATACATAGTGTCCTAGTTTAGAGCGCTAGAGTCCATCCAAGAAAGATTGATACTTTCTTGGCTTGAGTGGGGATTTTTGGCATTGGGCATCTCTCAATATACTGTCAAAATCTATATCCTGCAAGTCTGAGTGTCTTCAAGGGGTCTGTTTGAGACTACGGATTAACAAGGAAGTATTGTGCCTAATTCCACTTTTAGAGAATGGCATGATGAATGATTCTAATAAGTGATAAATATCCCTAAATTTCCTTTGTTGTAAAGATTGAAACCAAGTTAAGGCCATGGTTTTTAGTGTGATTCCAAATGCATTGTATTGGGTAAACATATTGTGCCCTTGCTTAGCTCGAAACACTTGTTTGAACTCAGCAACATGATGATAGGGATCTTTTGCCCTGTCAAAATAATTTTTCATCGACTTCACTAACTGGTTAGGCCTCAATATTCTTGGGTGCTCTCAAGTTCTAGGTAGAGGAAAGTCATCTCTACCACCTTGTAATCTTGGCTCTCTTGGTCTCTCCATCCTAACAGTTTCCACTATTGATCTATCTCTTCCTATGGTGTGAGAAAAACTCACTTCTCGCATCTCATTTCCTTTCTCTCTTTGGGAACCCTAGGTCATTGATGTCCCCGCTCCTTCGTGGCTAAAGGCCACATTAGCACATGGAGGGGGGAATACCAATTTGCGGGGGAATACCAATTTACCCTTCCATGCATAAGCATGTCTTTCATGATTCGACACTACAAACATGTGGTCTCATGTTTATTTGAAGTACACTGCTTTAAGGCATTTAGATAGTCCACCTGCATACTACACTAAGTCACTAGAACACATGGAAACATACCAATATGAGATTCCACCATTGTAACCCAAGTAGGAACTAGACTATGCTAACTTCATGTATGCCAATCCCAACCCATGGCCCCAATTGAGACATCTATGACCATAGGGCTCTAAAGGACCATGTTTTAGATGCCAAGGAGATCATTACATAACGGAGTGTCCACATCCTCTAAAGTATTTTTATGGTGATTCACCATAGTGCATTCTCCTTTTTGAGAGCTCCACGATAATATCCTCGGAGTAGAAAACCGAGCTCCTAGGGGCCGAACATGATACTGTGCACAAAGGCTACAGAATACTCAGAGAACACAGTACATAGGGAGCACAAAGAGAGACGTCTTAGGTGTTACAAATGCGGTCGATCTTATAGTTTGTGGTCAACCAGACCACTATATGTTTTATTAGAGAACATATACAAAGAAGTGTCGAGTGGCCATTTGGCCTTTCACATCAACACTAATGCTAACAATCTCCCACTAAAGGCCAATATGGCCAAAGTAACTATGGGAGAAAAATAAAGAATGATAAAGAATACATGAGTGTAAGTATACAAACTATACCTCCCATCTGATGGGCATGCTACAAAGTATACAAGTGACTATATAAGATCATGAATCAAGTAACCCCCATCAAGTGACAATAGTGTCGAAAACTATCCTGTGGTAGAGCTTTAATCAAAGGATCTGCAACATTATCTCGAGTGTGAAACTTCTCAAGAATAATGCACTCACTAGCTAAGCAATCTCTAATGAAGTGATACCTCACCTCAATGTGCTTGGTCTTTGCATGATAGACTAGATTCTTAGCCAAAGCAATGGCACTCTGACTATCACTAAGCAAACAAGGTGCATGCTGAGATAAACCCATATCACAAGCAAGACGAGAAAGCCACAATGATTCCTTACAAGCCTCACTTTCTCCAACATACTCTGCTTCTATGGTGGAAAAACATGTCCATTCTTGAACACGAGATCTCCAAGAGATAACACCTCCAGCAAAATGAAAAATCTACCCTGATGTAGTCTTATGATTGTCTACACAACCAACGTAGTCAAACTCTATGTAACCAATAATGGATGCTTTCCCTCTACTTAAGCATAGACACTTGTCCTTAGTGCCATTCAGATATCGCAAAATCATCTTACCACTTCTCGATGTTTCTTGCCAGGATTATAGATATATGTGCTCACAACTCCCACTATAAATGCAATGTGTGGTCTCGTAGCAACCATAGCATACATGAGACTCCCAACTGTAAATTGATAGGGAATTTTGAATTCCTCTTGCTCATCTAATTTGGGGCAATCATCCTTGCTTAATTTCACGTATGTGGGTAAAGGTGTACTTAATGCCTTTCCACCCTGCATATTGAACCTCTAAAGTACTTTGGATATATAATCACTTTGGGACAAGTATATGCATCTTTTACTCCTACCATGAGTAATGTGCATGCCAAGAATATGTTTGGCATCCCCCAAATCCTTCATATCAAATATCTGACTCAACATCTTTTTGAGAATTGGCAAGTCATAAGAGGACTTCCTAGCAATCAACATATCATCGACATAAAGTATCAAGCATATCAAGTTTCCATCTGAGCATCTCTCTATGTAGAGACAATGATCATCATTGCTTCGAGAATAGCTTGAAGACTTCATAAAAGCATCGAACTTTTGGTACCATTGTCTAGGGGACTGCTTAAGTCCATACAAGCTCTTCTTGAGCTTACAAACTAGATTTTCCTTTCTAGGAACTACATAACCATCTGGTTGTTCCATATAGATCTCATCTGTAAGATCTCCATGCAAGAAAGCAGTTTTCACATCCACTTGGACTAGCTCTAAGTCCTCCATTGCAACAAATCTAAGCAATGTGCATAGGGTAGTCATCTTGACCACTAGAAAGAAGATTTCCTCAAAATCAACACCATGTTATTGCCTAAAACCCTTTGCAACAAGTCGTGCTTTATACTTTGGAGAAGCTCTATCTAACGTGAATTTTGGCTTATATACCCATTTACATGTTAAAGCTTTCGTGCCCCAAGTACCATTCTTCTGAATACAATCCAACTCACTCTTCATGGCATGCTCCCACTTGACATGATCCTCTATTTCCATAGTCTCTTTGTGGCAAGAAGGCTCACCAGCATCTGTTAGCATAACAAAATCTAAACCTGGAATATATCTATTAGGTGGATGTGAGACACGTGCAAAGCATCTCAATGGTTGCTAAACAGGAACATGTGTAGATTGATTTGATTGGACATTCTATTGAACATCCCTATATGCAATAGTTTTATGCATGTTAACTAGAGGACTAGTATCCTCAAACACCACTCGTCTCACTTCAGCCTCCTTAATGGGCTGTTTATGCATCTTAGACTCATTGAGAATGATATCACTTCTTTTGATCATTGACTGTTGTCGTGCTGAGCATAGAAAGGAGGGTCTAACCTAAGAGACGAATTGGTCTTGGAAAATCCAACCTTACTCGTATGAAGTGAACAAAATAAACCAAATGCTTTATTAATTAGTTTCAAATTCTTAATACCATTTGGTCATTATGAACAGCTAGGTTGTGACATAAAAAAAGTAAGTCAAATTGTGAAGTCATATAAGCTTGTTCAATACTCTTTCAACGTATTGAAGTTCAAAGTAACTTCTGAAATGAGAATGCTCGATTTCATTGATCATCTAACGTGCTGAATCTTAGTGCAATCATTAGATCTCATGTCCACACTCACTTGAAGTATTCAAAATCATTCAAAGAAGATGGTCAAAAGTCTTTTAATTCTTATAGTCTTTATGACCTATATATGAGATTGGTCACGATGCATAAAAGCATATTGAAGTTTTATCTTTTTTTCATTTACGATTTGGATCAAGGGAAGTGTTTCTATCACATAAACCGGGACTTTGTATTACTGCATATCACAAAAATACATCTGAGTATCAGAGAGATGGAAAACGTTTACCAGAATTCTTATATTTCGTAATTAATAGTGTTCAGTCCAAGGCCATTGCCCATATACTCCAGTGTGTAGTTTAAAAGAAAAGAAACAAGCATAATATCTAAACACGTGTATTTCTAATGTATGTTGTTTCTCCAATATTAGGAGTGAGAGAAACTTGGCAGGTCGCTTCTAGAGTTAACAGTTCAACTTCCCAATTTTTCACTCGTTATCTTACATACAATCAATACAAATCAGGATTTATTTCTCGTTTATCCTTCCCAGATTGACATACGATCGTTGCTCCAGTCAAAGGTTTTGATAGGTCATAAGCTTCCCTCTTGTTTTTGTGACTAAACTCATAGAATTGAGAGGAATCTGATTATATTTTGAAGTTTATGATGGCAAATAGAAAGGAAAAGCTTACTTCCTCCAAGCTAACTATGACAGTGCAACGTGCGGCCTTATCTCTTGTGAATAGCCCACACTTACGATTTCACTAACTGTGTTGCTGAAAATTCAATTTTAGAGTATTACGTTTTATATATAGAAGTCTAAACAAGGTCTGGCTGAGACACTGATCAACCCTGTTTGCTAAGCTAAATAGTGTGTGTTGCAGTACATACACCAGTTCACAGCCTCACAAGCTCCTTCCTTCTTGACGATGAAATTTTTGTTGTGAAATAGAGAGGAACTCAAAGTTTGTGGTTCGTGAGATTTTTCTTTGCAACTTTCCTTTTGCCCAATCGTAAAAAGACATCTTAAAGAGTGGATCCCACGGAATTCAATTTCCTATTTATAGAATCAAACTCAAAAGATGGAAGCGCATCAACATTGATCCCAAAAGGTCCAAATGGGTGTGATGTAGCAGTATGCATTGAACGCCGTGGGGCAGGGTTCAATTCCCACCCAGCTGGACATTTCAAAATTCCTTGTACTCTCGAAAAAATGATATTGATCACAAAAGACAATTGGCAACTGGTGATGGCGACAACAGCTTCTGAGACAACTAGTGACGGCACCAAAAACTTATAAAATCAATAACAATAGAAACCCAACAGAAGGAATCATTTCCATGTTTATAAGATTTTTTTTTTCAAAACCATATGCAATAACAGCGTTTCATTATTATTTAGCTTTAAGGTCAGACACTTCTTACAGAATTCGCCTACATAGATTTCAATCTGTGTCTAATGTATAGACGAGTCAGCAAACAACTGCAGTAAGCACCATGAATCACTTTATGCATATCATTTCTATTATAAACTTAATGCAACACTATTTTTACTCGATGATCATCTGTATAAATTAAAACATTTGAAAGAATAAGCGATGGATAGAACAGAACGGCGCATCCTATATTACTATGATGACATAGTTCATACAGCTTCAATGTTTGTCACAGAATACCTTGAGCGAGTCCACAATCAGAAGCATCACATAGCCCAGATGTCACCAGAATCACTCGTTGGTCACCGAAGTCACAGCACAGAAATGATAGAGTTCATGCATCCATATCTGATTGTGGCAATTCGATTCCCCGACTACTGCAAGCACTGCTTCTGAAAAAGGTTGCTTCCAGCTAGAATGATGACGGAAAACATTCAGCATACCACATCCTACTGCAGCACCTGTTCGCTGCTATCCTCTACCACGAATCATGTTTCCTAGTTAGTCGACGGCTTCGTATTGTCCATTCCCCCTTCAATCCATAGTGTGTCAAAAAAATTGCAAGCCATTTTTCTCAGCAGCATTCGGAAACTCGTCCCTGAACATGCATGCGTCACTATTTACTTTGGGTCACACAAGTGATTGTGACGAGGATGAAGACCCGTTAAGGCCCCCAAAAGTAGACCCCAAAGTGAGGAATCGAACCCCTTTTATGAGCAATCCACTATTCCCCTTCTCCGTCTCCTCGATGCTTCCCCTTCTCGAATCAAAATCGAGGGCCCAAAAGTAGCTCCCCCTGAGAGAACAGAACCGAAACATACCTCCTTCCGAAGATCTTCCTCCTGAGCATCACGTGCCTCGCCAAATCCTCTCTCTGACGAGTGTGAATCCCCATGAACCCTCCTTTCCTTCCCCCTTCGCAAAAGGCTTTTCCCCAATGACCCTATCAAATTCATACTTGAGGCCCATCCTGACTTTCCCATAACATCAGCAACTTGTAATTTCTTAAAAGCCAACTTCTTTGTGTTCGTGTCGGATAGTCTCGAATCGCAGTCCTCACATACTACCATGGGGATATAGGTTCCATTTATTTATCATTAAATTGAATCTTGATTCACAAGACCCCATATATTATATTCTCGCACTGCAGGGAGTACATAACACCCAATGTCTGCCGGTCTTGCATAGAAATGCAACAGTTGCACAGAGATGAAATACAACAACAACCATCTACGTTGACAATGTTCTGTGGCACATCAAATACCCGATTCTTACTAATTGAGATAACTTCTTGAGCAGCTTCCTTTCCATCAGCAATTTCCTATACATCCATCATCAAATCTGCAAGTGCTGAGCATGCATCAAAAACATAGATAAATGTGACATTATCCGCTTGGGTACTTGTTCAAATCAATTCTTGCAGCAGTATCAGGGCAACTTATGCAAGAGAGTTGCTTAGATACACAGACACTAGGGTGTTTCACAAAACAATATCACAATATGTCAAGCCATAGAACACATTAGATGAATGCCATCTTCATTTGATGCACCCTTTTTGGTTCTCGGCTTGGGTTTGAATCTAGACCACATCCACCCCCTCTGAACTTGTGTGTCCTCAGAATGCACCAACAGATTTGGGGAGCGGCCATAGCTCCTCTTCTGGGATTATTGTTGTAGAATTGCTTTTGGCTTCCTTTGTAGCAACAGAATTGTAAGTTCTGTTGCTCTTGCCTCCCATTTCTGCAAAGGAATCTTTGAAATTTTTAGCTACACTTTTGAAAGTTCTCGCGATCGATTCATCCTTATGTTTGTCCAGTATAGAAATGAGCTCTTTTATTTTCTCGTCTCCATCATCTATCTGAGCTTGTCTTCTGTGCAGCTCTTCCCTCTATTCAGTAAAGTTAATATATTGGTCCAGAGCCTTTTTATTAACCAAATTCAACTGTTTATTGCAGTTGTGATTAAGTAGCTCATGTAACTCTTTCATACCCTTTCTCTTATATCTTTCAAATACATTAGATGGTAGAGATCCGAAGTCCCTTATCTTTTTAATAATATCTTCACGCTTTGATTGAAGCAGATTTCTCCTATTGAATAACTATTCTAGATCACTTTTCTCATCCTCTAAAGTCTTCTTATACTCGTTCTCAAGCATCTTGAATTCATCTTTTAATGCTTTCAATTCATTGATATGATTTTTCAGCTTCTCAGCTTGGTGAGTGATAGCTTTCAAGTACCGTGTCATATCAACCACAGAAACCTTTGTGTTTTCCAACTCAACTAGCTTTTCTTTAAGATCTACTTTTAAATCATCATGATCAATGACTGCAAGCTATGCCTCCAGCTCCCCCTGGCTCTTTACCAAGTTTGTTGATAAAGCAAATTCAAGCTCACTTTTTCTGGCTTGTCTCGATTCTTGAAGTCCTATTGCCTGCTGACTTTTAGATTTCATGATGCATCTTTCCCGGATCCAAGGACTTTATCACTTTAGACCATGATTCTGGGTCACTATTTTCATCAATTACTTGATACACGTATGTAGATGTATGAGATGTCGAACCAACGTTACCATAAGTGCTAGGGAAGAACACTCTCATGCCTCCCCGATCGAAGTTTATATTTACTTTCTCTCTAGTTTTTGAGTCATAAATCATTTTCTCCTTTATGAAAACTAGATTTTATGCTAATGCTTCTTTAAAGCTCTCACACGAGTATCTATTGTGCTCCAAAGAGTCACACCAGATGCATCTTTTAATTTTAGGAGCTTTTGGAGCTTTATTACTAGTTTCTTGTGGAGATTGGGATTCCATCATCTGCTTAACACTCTGGATCCTCATATCACTAAACCTTTTAAACATATCTTCCATGGCATTGGGAGGTACAACCTCCTTTCCAGTTGGTTGATTAACTTGAGCATTTAGGGCAGGCTGATGTGGTGCCTGTATTTGCACTTCTTGTATGCCCTCCTACGAGTCTTGCATAAACTTTGCCATAGCTCTTTTCTTTTCTACATACCTCTTCACTACTGCTTCTACCTCATCCCAATCCTCTATAAGCCTAGAATCTGTCTCCATGTCTTACAACTGTGGGAGAAGTTCCTCACAGGCCTTCATATATATCGCTCCTAAAAACAATGAAACCCTTTCATGTTTTATCGCTCTCCTATCATGGTCTCTTATGTCATTGTATTGTCGGTGAAATTCCCTTTTTATATCCTGAATGGTTTGCTCTTTCGATTTATGAATCCACTTTAAGAACATTGCTCAAGTCACCTTATCGATGTCCTCGAGACCGAACATTTTTATTAAAGCCAATTTGTATTGTGGCCACCTCGTTAAGGCCTCCATTGTTAACAGATCCCATAAGTGCAGCTCTAACACATATACGAAGTTTTCAATAAGTTCTATATCATTTAGGAGAGTAAGAACGGTTCAAAGGTATCAAGCTTCTGACTCCTATTCTTTATAGAATCGCATGACATTTTTACCGTCGAGGTAACCACTTCATTTAATAACTTGTTCGTGGAATGCTTGGATGGCAATTTGTCTTTTTTCGCCCAGTTGGAAGTGCAAGAGCTGGATTATAATGTCCATCTAGGAAATTGTAATGTCGCCCATAAATAGTCAAACAGGAAGAGCTTTCCAAAACTGCACTGCTTGCTAATCTTTCACTCTTAAGCTCGAAGTCTCTACACTCACCTCCTTTCATGTCAGGTTCACTAGGTATATGGTGTTGTTCATAGAAAGGAGGGTCTAACCTAAGAGACGAATTGAACTTGGAAAATCCAAGCTTACTGATATGAAGTGAAGGAAATAAACCAAATGCTTTATTAGTTAGTTTCAAATTCTTAATATCATTTGGTCATTATGAACTGCTAGGTTGTGACATAAAAAAAGTTCAAGTCAAATTGTGAACTCATATAAGCTTGTTCAATATTCTTTCAATGTATTGAAGTTCAAAGTAACTTCTTATGAGAATGCTCAAACCTCATTGTGATGAGGATGGATATGACATTTCAATTTTTATGATAGAACCCTTTGAGGAAGACCCTATTCTAGAAGAATGCAAGGATTTGACTCAAGGACTAGGTGAGACTATGGGGGCCTAAAATCCATTATCATGGAGCCCTTCTACTCATGGAAAGAGTATCTTTACTTTGTAGAAGCCATCACCCCTAAGGCAGAGAAGGAAAATCAAACCAAATAACCCAATTCACTCACAGAAAACAAGGAGAATAATCACAAGAGGGAAATAAAGAAGTCAACTAAGACAAAAGAAGAAGAACCCCGCACGGAAGTGCTAGAGAACTTTAAAATATAAAATATAGAAGATAGAAGGATCATGATACAAAGGTTTAAATGAGAAGCAATTAGAGGACAAGCATATGATAATCAAGAGAAAACCAAAAAGATAATGGTCACGATTGAAGAAGGAGAAAAGAAATGCACTTATATAGGTCATGATTTAACAAAAGAGGAGAAAGAAGAGTTAATAAGAGAAGAGAAAGAACAAAAGGAGTGGACTCAGATATATGCTCCCATGGAATTCTTGTGTCTCTACAAGCCAAGCCTTCTAAACAGAAAACATACACCTATCATATCAATTATGCTGCCAAGATTAAAGAAGAGATAGATCGTTTGATAGAAGCTAGATTTATTTAGGAGATTGAGCATACCAAATGGGTATCACCTATTGTTGTTGTGCCCAAGAAAAATGGAAAATTTCATGTGTGTATTAACCTTAAAAATGTTAATGCCACTACAATTAGAGATAGTTATCCACTTCCTATCATGGAGCATTTATTAGGACCAGTTGTGGGCAAGGAAGTCTATAGCTTCCTGGATGGATTCTCAAGCTACAACTAGGTTGCTATTGCTTCTAAAGATCAACACAAAATGGCTTTCGCCATAGAGTGGGGCATATTTGGATTTCATGTCATACCATTTGTGATAACAAATGCACTCACCACTTTTCAAAGACTAATGTGTCACAATTTTAGGGAATTTTACGAAAGAAGTTGGAAGTTTATGTGGACAATTTATGCACACATTCTAACATGAGACAAACACACATCCTTGAATTGAAGCAAGTCTTTGACAAATGTCAAGAGTATCAGGTTTTCTTGAACCCAAAAAAATGTGCTTTCATGGTGAGGCAAGCCGAAATTCTAGGATAGATTGTATCAAAGAATGGAATCTCTATGGATTAAGAAAAGGTTGGTATAATTGCAAATCTACTTAGGCCCAAAAATATGAAGGAGGTATAGTATTTCATGGGGCTTTGTGGTTATTATCGACCATTTACACACATGTATGCGATCATCGAAAAGCCTCTATACTCCCTTCTGACTAAATTTGAACGGATGGATGAATGCAAGAAATCATTCAATGAACGTAAACAACCCTTGTGTTCAAGACCCATATGAACGACACACCAGATTGGAGTAAGCCATCCCATGTGCACGTAGATGCATCCAATTATGTTACAGGTTGTGTGTTGGATGAATTATAAGTGAGAGGAATATAGATCTTCTCATAGCTTATGCAAGTAGATAGCTAAATGCAATAGAAAGAAATCTCACCACCATAGAGTGCAAAGGATTAGTGTTGGCAGCAGTCAGGGAACCGAAGGAGCCACCAGACGAAGAGAGTCAGAGCGAAGGGACAGCATAGGCAGACATGGCAGTCAAAGAAGATCTGGCAAATAGGCCAATAATTTTCCTCATGAAGAAGTAAGTATGAGCATCCACGCAAATCTAGCACTTAGGCAACCCTTTAACCTTTCAAAAACCCTTACACCAATTAAAAGTGATTCTCATCACTAAACACCATTGTAAATACCATTTCATATCTTTGTAGCTCCATTTTGTGCAAGCCAAGGAGTCCTTGAGCTTGAGGAGCTTTAGAAGTATCTACCTGCCAATTTTCGTAATTTTTAGATCTCGTTTGAGCCCTCAAATAAGCCCTGGAACCTAATTTTTAACTAGGCCGGACACTAGGTCTGAACAGGACCAAAGCTAGTCAAAAACTATAAAAGGAGCTAGAGAGCTCATTTTTGGGGTTAGATTGTAATAGAAACAAACTTGTAAGAGCTTTTTGAAAAGTAATCGAAGAACTCCATTGATTCTCTCTCTTTGTCTTGCCGTGTGTGCGCGTGTGTGTGTATGTGTGTGCATGTCTGTGTGCTTCTAACTCACGCACTTGTGCCGCCACTTGCTCGAGGTCTTCATACCATCCTCACGTCTTCCCGGATTGACATTAAAGGAGGTGCTACTCATCACTGAGCTACACCAAATTTTGGCGCCGTTGCCGGGGATCGAGCTTTGAGGACGAGCGTGTGATGGTAAGACGTAGATTGGAGATGTTGTCGTTGTAGGTAATTTCTTTACTTTTTCTATTTTTCTCTTTCTTACCTCACCACCATCATCACCATCATCATCATCACCATCTTCCATCTCCATCTCCATCATCGCGAAAAATTTCAGTTTTTTGACTATATCCCCATCACCTCATTTCCCTCATTTCACTTGTGAGAGAGAGCGAGAGAGCGAAATTGCGTGTGCTGTTTTTGCATGTTTCTTGAGCTGTCTTGCAGGTACAGGTCACATCATCGTCCCCAGCACTCTACGCAGGTACGGATTTCGAAGTAACTGTCTGTGTGTCGCCGACTTCTGTCAATCGCGACCGATAGAAAAAACGCTCAAACCACCAAACAAAGTGCAAAACCATGATCTACAGGCCTAGAGCTTCCCAAAAATGTGTTTAGTTTTTTGAAATTCCTCAGATTTCTGTCAATCGCGATCGCTCTGTCAATCGCGACCGACAAACCACGATGGACAGATCTGTCAATCGCGATCGACACGTCAATCGCGATTGACAGCCCACGACGGCTCTGTCAATCGCGACCGACAGAGTCAACAACCGATTGACCACGACCGACGGACCATACGCGTGACACGTGTCAATCGCGATCGAGTCATCAATCGTGATCGACTCATCAATCGCGATCGACACAATCAACGACCGATTGACCACGACCGACGGACCATACGCGTGACACGTGTCAATCGCGGTCGAGTCATCAATCGCGATCGACTCATCAATCGCGATCGACACAGTCAACGACTATTTGACCACGACGGACAGACCCTCGCGACCGACCTGTCCATCGCGATCGACACGTCAATCGCGACTGACAGAGTCAACGACCGTTTGACCACGACTGATTGACTTTTCGTAACCCTTGTCAATCGCGACTGACCAGTCAATCGCGACTGACAGCCACGACGGACCTGTCAATCGCGATCGACACGTCGATCGCGACTGACCTGTCAATCGCGACCAACAGACTTTGCGAACAGGTTAGAAGGGCAATTTAGGTCAAATTTTTAAGGTAAAAATAGTGGTCTAAATTTTGGCCAAGTGTGGGACAAACATTAGGGTGTAGCATTGCATTACGAGGGCACGACCCAAGTAACTCTAGAATTCCTGTTTGCTTGATAACCTAGCTCAATCCTGTTTTAGCCGCAAAACCCTGAACCGGCATAACTTTCTCATACGAAATCCGTTTGCCGTGATTTTTGTTTTGTTGGAAAGCTCGTGGGGAGCACAACTAAAACATCGACTGGTTATAGTTAAATTAAGATCAGGAATATTTGCTAGGATATTTTGAAGTTGACCATACCTAGGGGGAACAAAGTTCAGGGATCTCTAGAGTTGTGTCGAAAAAATCATAGTGCCAAGTGGTGAAGTGTTACATGAAGAAAAATGATTGGTTCTGTCTTTTGAATTTAAGTCTTGAGCTAACAGTGGGCCTTTTACAGGTCCTTTGAGAGAAGCAAAAGGTACGCAAGGCAAGAGTAAGTGCAAGCTTGGGAACGCGCGTCCTGGGCACATCAGGGCAACACCACAAGGAAAGGAACTCAAGGTTGGAAAACCCGCAACACTCTCTGTCAATTCTTAGCTTAGGCTAAGTGCGGGTAGTGTTAGAAGTAATTCCAGGCAACGATAGGCACGAGATAAATCAAAGACCATCTAAGAAAATCAAGTGCAAGTTAAGAGATAACCTGTGTGTGTGCGAACGACAATCTTAAAAGGAAAAGAACTTAACGTGAAACGACCAAACTAAAGTGCGAAATTAAACTCAAGTATTCCTGACGACGTGATATCAGACAAGAGTCTAAACACGATAATCAACATAAAAAGAACCAAGTGACCGATACAAAAGGACTCAGAAACGTGGTTGTACTTGGAAAAAATTGGGTTAATCAGTTAGGCATATGAACCTTAGATCAGGACGACACCTAGTAAGGGAGAGACAAAGCCTTAGATCTTCAGAGGCTAGTGTTAACCACACTGCTAGGTCTTGGGCCCAACAGTTGAGCCACCACTCGTACTACCCTAGCTCTGATACCAGTGAGTCAGAGATGTCTCAAGGCATGGATAGGCCTACGGGAAGTTCAGGAATGCCATATTTGTACAGGGTAGAAGGCCCTTACAAAACGCAATCGGAATACCTTAGGACCAACCGATTAGGTGCTAGCATCTATGAGGACGGCCTAGGAAGATCTGTGGTACAGATTAAGAATCCTGACCAATCCATAGGACTAGAGCACCCGGCAGTCAAGTTTGAAAATGGAGCATACTTGGACAAAGAAGGAACCATATACGTTGTCACCAGTCATCCAGATAGGACGGACGAATTTGGAAATGTAATCTCAGAAGCGGACTTAGGTGACTTGGAACAGGGAAACATGGGAGTGGAACCTAGAACCCCCCGAGGCAAATCTGTTCTCACTAGGATTATCACACCTGAGTGGGTGCCCCAAGACAACAAGAGCCTAGAGTTGCTCCTCAATCGAGAAACTGACGAAGCCTTTTGGAGGTATAAATCTAATCAGCCAACTGATATAGGGAATATCATGATCTATGAGTTTAAGGATCCGGATAGCCCAGGTAGAGTGACCTACTTAGATCACACTTCGGAAAGGATCTTTGTGGTGACAGAAAATGATAGGCATGCTTACACTTGGAAGGGTGAATTCATTTTCCCCCAACCAAGATCGAATGTATCCTATGGTGACCATGGAGTTGGAACATCCCAAGCTCATGGAACTCAAAGAGACAGAAGTAGAGATAGACCAGAAGTAAGCTTTGCCAACCCTGTGGGCAGAGAAAGAACAAGGACGGAGACTAATAGAGTAGAACCTGAGGTACTTAGAGCTCACAGGAACCAAAGAAATGTGGATGGATTCCCCCTACCGAGACCTAGAGAGCACACAAGAACTTTGAGACCGACCCAGCTAGTTAAGTCCATGAAGAATTACTTTGATGGCACAGGAGATCCCTATGATCATGTGGCGGAGTTCAAGCAAGTCTTGAGAGCTGAACAAGTGGAGGATCTATTCACGCAGTACAATGCCTTCGGTCTAACCCTTAGGAACACAGCACTTACATGGTTTCAGCCATTGGATGAGCGGCAGTTCAGGAGCATAGACCAACTCCTAGAGGCTTTCATTGTTGAATTCTCTAAGAGTGGCATAAGGCATAATACCTCCTCGCTGATTCACAGCTTCAAGCAAACCCCTCAAGAAACCGTGAGACTTGCAGGAAGAAGATTTAGGCAATACTTAGAAAGGTGCCCTGTTTCGGAGCTACCCACATCTGCCAAACAAGTAGCCTTATTCCTTGATGGATCGTTGAGTACGAAATTGAGATCCTATGTGTATCTGAAGGACCCTAGGACTATAGAAGAATGTGTACGCATGTGCATTGACATTGAAGATAACCTAGGGGAAGAACTAGAGCTCTCCAAAATCTACAAAGATTCAGATAGTGCATCTAGTCACTCTTCCATGCAATCCACAACAATTGAGGAACTCGCAGAGAAGGTAGCTGAGAAATTAGGTGTAACTAGCAAACAAATCCCAAGGTTTGCCCCTGTGAAAAGGTGCTATACTTGTGGTGGTGACCACATGGTGAATGTCTGCCCCATTATGGCTCAGCCCCAAGTGAATCCTAGTAGCCAGTACTGCACCATAGAACGGAGATACACCAATCATACCGCACAAGATTGCCCCTACAATAAGCAAACAGTGAGGCAAGCCTACCCTCAACCCTATCCACCACAAGGAAGATACCAGAACCAGTACCCTCCTCAGCCATATGGCAGGCCACAGCAACCCTATCAGCAACCATACCAAAACCAACAAAGACCTCAGCATGTGTTAGCACAACAACCCCCAGCTCCAGCTAATGTGATTCCGGTAAAGTATACGGCTGCAGAAGAGAACCTGAATAGAGCCTTAGTCCCTGTAACATCCTTGCTTTCTGAAAATGACCCCAGTGACCATAGCTTTGATTCTACACATGTTGATAGTCCCCAGGCGTACTACATGCAGTCTCCAGAACATGGTGAGTCCTACTATAGTGAAGAGCCAATTGAACCTAGTTGGGAGTCAGATTACGCAAACGTCATGTATGCAAACCCCAACCCTAGGCCTCAACCTAGGCAGGTAAGACCTCCATTCCCAAGAGGACCGTGCTACAGATGCCAAGGAGATCACCTCATTCGTGATTGCCCCTTACCCCCACCTCCACAAAACCAGTCAGTGACGATCCAAGGCTTTTGCCAAGATTGTGGAAAAGAGCATCTCTTACGAGATTGCCCGAAGAACCCCAATAATATGCCAAAAATCACTCCTATCAATGTTATTGGGTTAGTGGTAGATTCCACAAGAAGTGTCACTTCCACTGCTCCCGTCCAGGTAGTCACCAGAGCTCAAGCATTGCAGCAGAATCAAGGGGTAAACCAGGATAAGAGCCCAGAGGCTAGTGAAACCGAGAGCATAACAAAGAAAAGGACTAGAGCATGGAAAGATAGTCGGGAAAGAATGAAAAGACAATGGGCTAAAAAGATGAGTGAACTTGAGGAAAGCATAAGAGAAACCAAAGCTAGGATAACCGAAATCACCTCTCAAACCCCCTCTCACATTATCCCATCACCACCATTCCCATCGCCATCCGACCCGCCACCTTCCAACCCACGTCATACGATTCCACCACCCCCTAGAGTAGGATCAGTATTAGCTGATCCCATTCCGGAAGACATAGACATGATGCTTAAAGCATATCAGGCCAGAATTCAAGAAGGGCCAAATGTCACAGATCATGACAAGTGTTACCCTAGAGCTGACCTAGAGATAGAAAGAACCAAGCTTTGCGCGAAAATGGTCGCATTGGCTCAGACTATGTTTGAAGCCAGTCGCCTTTTCAATTACTCAGGCTCAGCCAAGACGCAATTACACTTGGAGGGACTTCTAGAGAAGTTAGAGGGCATAATTGCTAGAGCAGCCAAGGAAGAAAAAAATCAAGAAAGGGAGGGAGCAAGCAAAATCATGACCCATCCCCCATCAAAAGTTTATGTGGCTAATTTTACTGAACCAGACAACTTCCCCTCTTTAGAAAGAATAGAGAATCTAATTGCACAATCAGAAAAGGAACCTGCCCCTCTAAGAAAGGAAAGGGCAAGGGAACGGACAAGCCAGCCTCTTCAGGAAGCCCATGTGCCTCCTCAAGAAGCTTATCTTCCCCCCCGAAAGGCAGATGAGCCTCCCTCGAAAGCTTACGAACCTCCACAGATTGCCTACATTCCGTCTCACGGAGCGTATGAGCCTGCTCGGAAAAGTAATAGAATAAGTAATCCTCCCCAGGAAGCTTGTGCTCCAAACATCTATGAGAACGAGGAGAGAGCCAACGATAGAATAAGCCCTCCTTCCCAGGTTGCTTATGTGCCTAATTCTACGGAGCCAGACACTTCTTCTTCTATGAATCGATTTGCACCAGACTTCCTACGAGAAATTCAAGAAGACAAATGGAATAACGAAAGTGAAGTCGCCCCTCCCTTTGAACTTGTGGATGATGCACACGACCAATTCCCACAAGACATCCCATCTATTTACGGGGAACATGAGAGTACTCAGTCTCACGAGAGATTGGACTTTGAGTCTAATTCCATACAAGAGCTACCCCACTTCATAGGCCCATGGGAAGCGAAGTCCACATGTATGAGAGCACCCACAATCATGGTAAGGAACGACGACTCAGTCATACCGAGGAACACGGAGGTAGTAAAGAAGGTCAAGGTGCAGCGTGATCTCACTTTGGAAGAACTGCCTAAGGATAGACCAAAAGCGCGGAATTATGTAGCCAGTCAAGTAACTGAAGTTGTAAAACCACGTTCCCGGGTAGGATCCCATAGGACAGTGCCAGAAATACCCTTGGATAAGATAGGAGATATGTGTGAAGGTGAAGAAGGGAACACCTATCTTCCCATTACCTACCAGGAGTACAGCACCAAGGCGATTTTGGACTCAGGTGCAGGAGTTGCAATTGCCACTACCTCCCTATGGAAGCGTTGGGGCAAGCCAGCACTCAGGCCAACGAGAATGAAATTGCAGATGGCCGATGGTCATATTGAGAGACCCTTAGGATTGCTAGAAGGAATAACTCTCACCACTTGTGGTGTCGAGTTTGAGCATACATTCGCTATATGTGACTTCAGCAAAAATCATGCCTATGAGATGATTTTGGGAAGACCATTTATGCAACAGTTGCAAGTGGTACAGGATTGGGGGACCAATTCTTTGTACCTGCAACACTTAGGTGTTACGACCAAAGTCAATCTCAAGGATTACTCTCATACAGACGTCCCTCCTATCCAATGGAATCCCATCCATAGAGCCAAAGATGATACAGAATCGGTGCATTCCATAGGGTCTGGATCCTCATGGATGCATGAAGACACCCACTTATGGATGTGCAAAGTAGCAGTAGAGGAAGAGAAGAGAGAAAAGGCCAGAGAAATAGGTGCAAATGAAACTCATAGACCCATTCAAGACCCAGCCTATGCACCTGTAGTCTTTCCTGATGAGGAATTCGAACCCCATGGCTGGGCAGAAATTTTAGCAACAATGGACGTAGCCATCAATGAAGAACAATGGACACCTCACTGTGATGAGGATGGCTATGACATTTCAGTCTTCTCCATAGAGCCAATCATGGGAGAGGCAGTTCTAGAAGAATGCGAACCTAGCCCTGATGCATTTGAGGATGCAAGTGACTCCGATCTCGAGTCAATCATTATGGACCCACCATTTGCATCAGATGAAGAATACTTCCATGAAGTAGAATTTCAACCCTAGAGGCATGGAGAGCTTACAAATGATGTAAGATTAGCAACATATGTGAGCCCAAAGGAAGAAGGAAAGAAACGAAAGAAGAGAGAAGTCTCACTAGAAGAGGAAGAATCTTTGTTTGAGGTCCCAGAAAATTTTAAGAAGTATGAGATAGATGACAGGAGAGTCATGATAAGAATGCCTAAACGAGAGGCACAATCAGGAGAGGCCTATGATAACAAAGAAACCACCAAGAAGATAGTAGTGGCCCTAGAAGAAGGAGAGGAGAGATGCACATACATAGGCGATGACCTAACAGAGGAAGAAGAGCATGCGTTAATTGCCTTGCTAAGAGAATATAGAGATGTATTCGCTTGGAGTTACAAGGATTTGAAAGGTGTTGACCCGAACATATGCTCACACACCATCCCCATGACCTCAGATGCTAAACCCTCTAAGCAAAAGCCCTACACATATAACGATAATTACGCTGCTAAGATCAAAGAAGAGATAGATAGACTGGTCGAAGCTGGATTTATCTATGAAATTGAGCACACTGAATGGGTATCCCCCATCGTAGTGGTGCCCAAGAAGAATGGCAAGCTGCGCGTATGCATTAACTTGAAGAAGGTTAATGCAGCCACTATTTGGGATAATTATCCGCTTCCCATCACAGAACATCTCTTAGAAAGAGTGGCAGGCAAAGAAGTCTACAGCTTCCTTGATGGATTTTCGGGTTACAATCAAGTAGCCATAGCTCCAGAGGATCAGCATAAAACGGCTTTTGCCACAGAATGGGGCATTTTTGCTTTTAGAGTAATGCCATTTGGGCTTACCAATGCACCAGCTACCTTCCAGAGGCTGATGTGCCATGTGTTTAAGGAGTTCCTGAGGAAGAGTTTAGAAGTCTACGTTGATGATCTTTGTGCTCATTCCAACATTAGACAAACCCATATTCCTGAGCTCAGACAAATCTTTGACAAATGTAGAGAATATCAAGTCTGCCTGAACCCAGAAAAATGTGTTTTCATGGTCAGGCAAGGCAAGATTCTAGGACACATAGTGTCAAAGAATGGCATATCCACTGATGAAGAGAAAGTGAGAGCTATAGCAGAGCTACCTAGGCCAAAGAATGTCAAGGAAGTACAAGCTTTCATGGGGCATTGTGGATATTACCGACGATTTATACACATGTATGTTGTCATTGCAAAGCCCATGTACGGACTTCTCAGTAACTTTGAGTGGACGGATGAATGTGAGAATTCCTTCCAAGAGCTTAAACGAAGATTATGTTCAGCACCAATCTTGACCACACCAGATTGGAATAAGCCATTCCATGTTCACGTGGATGCATCTAATTATGTTATTGGATGTGTACTTGCACAACCTACTGGTGAAGGTAATATGGATCTTCCAATTGCCTATGCCAGTAGACAATTGAATGCGGCTGAACGGAATTACACCACTACAGAGCGAGAAGGATTAGGCATGGTATATGCAGTTAAGAAATTTAGACACTATTTGCTTGCAAATAAGTTTAAATTTTTTACTGATCATCAGGCATTGCTATACCTCGTAAACAAACCATGCAATACAGGAAGATTAGTGAGATGGTTTCTCTTGCTAATGGAATATGATTTTGAGGTTGTGGTAAGGAAAGGGAGGACTCACTTGAGAGCAGATCACCTCTCTAGGCTCACATCGGGAGAAGCCCCACAAGGAGTGTCAGATGACCTTCCTGATGCTTACTTGTTAAATTTGGAAGTTGTACCGCAGTGGGCTAAGCCATTGGTACCAGTATTGACATACGGGCCTAACCATCTAGTGGTAAACACACGAAATAGAGAGGTTGTAAAAGCCCAAAAGTACCACATCATGGCAGGAAGTATGTACAAGCACACAAATCAAGGGATCTTGGCTTGTTGCGTAGAAGAGGATGAGTACTCTAAATGGTTGCAATTAGCACATGTAGGTGCACTAGAGCAACACCATTCAAAGCAACAAACTTTACAGACCCTAAAGAGACTCGGAGTACATTGGCCAACTATGGAAGCTGATGTCCAAAAGTTGTGCAAGGAATGCCCAATCTACTGCACTAAACCACCTGTGGAACACGCTACTCTTTATCAAGTATCCATTGTGCCAGATTGGAGCGAACCTCTAGTATCCTTCCTGAGGACAAACACATTCCCCCCAGACATGACTTTGGCTAGGAAAAGGAGTTTAGAACAAGAAGCCCAAGATTACTCACTCATTGGTGATAATCTATATAAGCGCGGTAAAGATGGTTACCTGAGGCTATGTGTCCATGAAAGTGAATATCTCAAGATCTTGGAAACTGCTCACCAAGGTGTAGCAGGAGGACACTTTGGACCGGATCGGGTGATCAAGGCAATACTATTTGCGGGTTTCTAGTGGCCTACCCTTCACATGGATGCACATACCTATGTGAAACGGTGTGATGTCTGTCAGAGGACTCGGTATCCTATACGCAAAGATGAGATGCCACTGAAACCTATGATGGGTGGACGTGCATTCTCTAAGTGGGGAATAGACTTCGTAGGTCCTATTAATCCCCCAGCTAAAGGTTCTCATGCGGAATACATCATTGTTGCAACAGATTATCTCACCAAGTGGGTAGAGGTAAAGGCGACGACAAAGAACGATGCTCAAACAACTGCCAAATTCTTGTTTGAGAATGTATTCACAAGATACGGGCTACCTATAGAGCTTGTAAGTGATAGAGGCACTCATTTCTTGAACGAAGTAATTGAGAATCTCCTCCAAGAATTCTTAGTAATACATAAGAAATCTGCCCCCTATCACCCTCAAGCTAATGGACAAGCTGAGAGCACTAATAAGATCTTATGCAATGTACTGACAAAATTAGTGAACACTAAACGCTCTGATTGGGACAAACAGCTACACCATGCTGTTTGGGCATACCGAGTTGCCTACAAAACGGTACTCCAAGCCACCCCCTTTCAGATGGTTTTTGGCCAAAACGCTGTGCTACCCCTGGACTTCTTGATTCCTACATTGAGAGTAGCACAAGAGCACGAATGGACAGGTCATGAGCTCTCCTCTAGGATCTTTGACCTTGAACGATTAGGAGAAACAAGACTGAGAGCAGCTGCAGGAATCTATGCAGCAAAGAAGAGGCAGAAGGCATACTTTGATGCCCATGTGAAGGATAAAGGTTTGAAAGCAGGAGATCTAGTCTTAGTCTATACACTGAAACAACACGCGAGGAAGCTAGAAAAGAGAGGCTACGGACCTATGATCATTAATAGGATCTCCACAAGTGGAGCTGTGCAATTAGCCACATTAGAAGGTGATGTTCTCCCTAACTATATTAGCGGATGCAGAGTCAAGTTGTATCAGGAACCCCTCACAGAGGAAATGCTCAGCCGACTCAACACTGCTAAGAAACGCAAAGAGGAAGAAAAGCGAATTAGAGAAGAAGCTCAAGCAGAAGCTTTAGAACGCATCAGAAGGATGAAATTACGAAGGCAAGGTAGAGAGCAGCCTAGAACAAATGACTATGCAGATCAAGGATATCATATGGCAATGTGTGAAGTCGTAGGAACAAGCTCACATAGGATAACTGATCGACATCCTTTCGTAACCTTAGATATAGGACAAGGAAAGAATGCAAGGACCGTAAGAGCCTTGATTGACTCAGGTGCAGCCACTAGTGCAGTTAAATTGTCTTACTGTCACGAGTTGTAGTTGACTGTCAACCCTGTGGAAGCATATCTCATAGGATTGGGAGGCGTGGAAACCCCTTGCATGGGCGAGGTGGAACTTCCCCTCTACATTCATGATGAGGCAATGACAGTTAAAGTACTAGTGTGCCAAGACGAGGATCTCACTGAACCTCTTGTCTTGGATCAAGACTGGATTTATGACCAAGCAGTCAACTTAAACTTAAGAAGTGGACTTCTTCAGGTTTGGGTCAATCATAGTCGAATTACAGTAGAGTTAGATAATGGAACACTCAAGGAACTAGGAAAGGCACAGACTCCTGGTCCCTCCAGGGGTGCACATGAAGTTGACCATGCTGTTCTTGTCCAAAACTATGTGTTGCAGAGGAATGCTATGCGCAAAAAAGGAGTCAGGGATGCAACGGAACTCCCTTCTTTTCCAAAAGCCAGAAGGAGGCAGCAACCAAAGGTGGATCAAAGGCAGAAGAAGCAGAGTACTACCTACACCAGAAGTCAAAAGTACCTGCATAACAAAATATCTCAGCAAGTAAACCAAGTATGGGTGCGGAAAGACGAACACCCGATTGCACTCACGCCAACCACACGGGCAAAGCTTCTTATTAGTAACCAACAACACGACACTAATAAGAAGTCTTTCAGAGATTCTTCTGCTAACGTGAAATCTATTTGGGTGCCCAAGAAGTCGATGAAGGCTGGCCCACAATCAAGACAAATTTGGGTGCCTAAGGCTTGCTTGCGGGCGCAAATAGCTATGCCGAAGCCACAACCAATACAGCGTAACCCATTCACCCGCGCAGCCAGCATTTACTTGTTTTCAACACTCAAGAACACACTAAGGCCCATGAGCACGAACATAATCGCTTGTAAATGGGTCCCTAAAAGGCCTCAGTTTCAAGCCGATACACCTATAAAGCTCTCTAGAGCCTCTACGACACCAAGAACAAGACCCATCCACTGCATTTGGCAGCCTAAGACCTGTAATAAACCCCCCGACCCCAATTTGTAAATGCATCCCCACTTACTAACTGCATTAGTCTCCTAGGACTACCCAAGCAATAACGTCACACACTGTCTTCATGCACTTCCTAACCACTAACTCACCATCTACCTCATGTTAATGTTGTAACGGGGACAACAACGGATTTATTCTGTCCATTACGATGTTAACACGTGGTTCTATATTCTCACAGAACCAACCAGCAGACAGGGCCATGGCAGAAGCAGGTGCAAGTTCTCAAGCCGGAACTGGTGCCCAGATTGTGGACATAGAAACACTCCTCCTCGAGCCACATCTCACCGCAAGGCCGCAAGAACTTCAAGCCGTGCATGTGCTCCCCATTCAGGATCCTCCACAAGGGCATACTTCTCAAGTAGGTAAGCACGCACATTGGTTCAGTGATGTCGCGGGACCATTGGGCGATGGAACCTATTTTTGGGAAGCAGAATTGGAATTTAATGGCAAATGGGGTCGATACCACTTTTTCACGCGCGAGTTTGAAAGCTATCAAAACGCCGAAGTCATGCGATCAGTTTGGATCAAAGCGGGTGTGGACAGTTATTTCAGGGCCCACTTACCAAAGCCAGATTTCCTACGATGCTCATATCTTATCAGTACCATCACACCAAGTAGGGCCAAAGGAGGCGACAGCACCTTTGTGTTGCCATCACTGCTACCGGGTCATGAGCTTAAAAGATTCAAGTTGACCCTCAATCTGGTAAGAGAAGCATTGGGTATGTATGGCATGCACATCCCCACAGAGAAGGAAACAATGGTTCCAGGTCGAATGAAACACAAAGATCTTAATAAGCTGAAGGATATGGTAGCGATGACACCTACCATTGCGCTTCACCTGCGGACCATCATGCAACATTTTGCTTTCCCTGCCCAGGAACGATTCACAATGCCCCCGAAGAAAATATGGTTCAGCTTGTATCTAGCAGAGACAGAAAGCCTTCCCATCAATGTGCCACACTGGATCATAGATCAGATCCACCTAGCCCATCAAAGGTGGAACAAGAAGCAGAAAAATGTGCTTCATGGATGTTGCGCTCTAACAAAGATAATCTACCGATGTTTGGCCTATGATGTGCCTATTCAGCGGGCACTCATATGGCCCCGCGCCCAGGAATTCCAAAGAAGACTATCAGCAGCAGGTCCCCCATCAAAGAAGATGAGGGGGGGAGTGCAACTACCCTGTGCTCAACCAAGGGGAGCCACCACTACACCCGAAATTACCCCTCCCCAAACACGACGCATTAGGCCATTCACAATCCGGCTACCATGACCAAGCACAGAGGGGCCTAATCTGGTGTTTCCACCCGTCCCTTCAGATGTGGAATTCCCACAAGGTTTTACTCTCAACGATCTCACGGATGAAGAAGTGGCTAGACTGATCTATGACTCTAATCTCGAAACGGAAGCTCAGGAACCACAACCCCAGACAACAACAGCAGCCCCCACCCGACCAGAGGAGGTAGAAGTCGACGCCGAGGAACAAGAGGCCGAACAAGAAGAAGAAACCTACAAGGAACAAGAATATGACGAGCTCTCCGAGCTAGCAAGTGCCCCTGCGTATTCGGCACAAATCAAGAGACTATATCGAACCATGCAACTGGTTCAAGAACAGGATAAGATGTCACTGGAATCGGGCAAGAAACTCATGAACCAGTTGCTAGCTGAGGAAGGTGTGGACGAGTTGTTCATTGAGTCCATAAACCTTCATGCCGACGCAGTAGGATTGGATGAGGCCATCCATGAGGCAATGGCCTACATTCACAGATTTGAGAAGAGGGTTCCCGTTCGTCCCAGGAGGTCCGGAAAACAAACTCATACCAATGTATCAGCACCAGGAGAGACAACGCAAGCAGAAGAATATCAGGAAGCACCACTGTCACCACCATCCCCACCTCGCACTACACAATTCACTCCACCACATGACACTAGCACTACCACGTCCACTACCACTACCATTGTCATGGGCATCCCACTCTCTCCGGGAATCCAATTCGGGGGAGTCACCATGCCCACTTTCACCACTCTGTTCACTGACGTCACATCGACTGCACCCACGATCCCCATCTACACTGTCACTCAAACAATCGACACTATGGAAACGTCTCGTGCCACAGCACCGCTCCCTCCCCCCATGCCACCTTCATCTCCCATACCCCCTCCACCCACATCCCCACTTGCGTCCACATCATTCACAACTCCCATTCCCGCCCCCATTCCCCCTGCATCTTCACCCCTCCCAGCATTATTTAATGTAAATAGCATATTTTTAGCATTAAATCAATGTGTATATCAGCTTCAGAATGAGTACAGAGCGCTGGACAGCCGGTATCAACAACTGACAACACACCATCAGGACTTACAAAGGCAATTTCACATTCTACAAGAGGAAAATGCAGAAGTGAATCAACGCTATTCAACCCTTGAGCAAGCTCACCAAACACTATTGGAGGCACCCCAACCATCGACAGAATCAGGTGTCAAACAACTAGAAGCTTTGCTCAAAGTATACCAGACCGATAACCTGCGAGTCAGACGCAACTTGGCGCTACTACGGAAACATATGGCCACAGCACTGGAGGAGAACAAAAGACTGCAAAAACAAAATGAAGAGAATCTGGAAGCAGCAATGGAAGGCTCCCCTCACGAGATAGATCCAGAGCAATTTAAAGCAATTCCCACGGAGACGATGAAAACCATTCTGGAAAGCTATTCAGATCTCCTGGAAGCCCATGATGACTTGGAAAGAGAGCGTGACACACTTCAGAGCAGGCTGAAGGAACAGGAAGAACAACCGAAGAGTGTCCCATCAACCTCCACCTCAGACGAAGTAAAGGCCTTAACCGAGCAGGTAGCAGAATTACAAAAGAGGTTACTGACATACGAGGGGCAGCCATCCCCTGTGGAAGAACCAGAGCAAGAAGAGCTAGTCCCTATTGAGGTAGATGATTCTTATGAGGAACCGTATGTTCCTATGCCAATGCCAGGCGGGCGACGAACCTCAGAGGGACTAGACACATTGGAAGTGGAAGCACCCGAGTGGCTTCAGACACTGGAAAGGACAGCGAACACTCACGAAGAACGGGTGGCAATTCAGATCCAATCACTAGCGAATTTAGAAGAGACTGTCATAAAGTCTGAATACTTCAGAAGCATGTCTCACCATAGATGGATCGGCACCAATAATGACCAGTATGTGCCATTCTGTATACTTTTGGGCGATTACATCGCGGAGATTCAACGAAAATGTGGCAAACCTCCCACCTTTGCTACACAATTTGGTCCAGATGACCTACCGGAAAGTGCTCAGCGTGGGTCCATCCATCAACCCACCTGGAGAATCAGGCTTTTGGAAACGTATCCAGAAATGGTCCGAACCTGGAATAATATGCCGTTGTTTATTAAGTACAACCCTTGTTACATTCCAGTTCTGCGACGAGGCACCTGGCCTGAATTCACTATAGCTGTCAGAGACATCAAAGCTTGTACAAAATGGTTGAATTATGTTTATCTAGCACCTCCACGAGGACCTCCCACAGTCAATTACATGATTTCTACAATCCGTCACTGGAGTACTAGGCTACGCAATAATCCTGATGTGATGGCCCAGATGTGCATGAAAATATTTGAATTAATGCTGATCACTTTCAGGACGTTTAAAAACATTAAGGACCCTCACTTCTCAGGTGCAGGCTTTATGACAGGAAACCAAGATCTAGTGTATGATATGAGTACCACCCCGTCCATTGAAGTAATATATGCTTGGCACGCCAGAATCAAATACCTCCCAGCCTGCTTTAAACAAACCTTTGAGGAGATGTTCATCACCGGATTCTAGGAATATCACTCCGAAATCTTTATACCCAGACCATCCCATCTCCTCCAATTATTTGCTGTGGAGAGAACTATCTACTCAGAACAATTGAGGGTGCCTCATCCAGATGTTCCCGGTCCTGTGAATTGGGATGAGCTGCTCACAGATCTAGCACGTGGCCTGCGACTCGAAGAACACCACCTAGCCTCCGATGTCGTCCAATACTATGTTCAAAAATCCTCTAGACAAGGGTGTGTCAGGGGCGACAGACGCGAGAGTGGGGGGGGTGTTGGCAGCAGTCAGGGAACCGAAGGAGCCACCAGACGAAGAGAGTCAGAGCGAAGGGACAGCATAGGCAGATATGGCAGTCAAAGAAGATCTGGCAAATAGGCCACTAATTTTCCTCATGAAGAAGTAAGTATGAGCATCCACGCAAATCTAGCACTTAGGCAACCCTTTAACCTTTCAAAAACCCTTACACCAATTAAAAGTGATTCTCATCACTAAACACCATTGTAAATACCATTTCATATTTTTGTAGCTCCATTTTGTGCAAGCCAAGGAGTCCTTGAGCTTGAGGAGCTTTAGAAGTATCTACCTGCCAATTTTCGTAATTTTTAGATCTCGTTTGAGCCCTCAAATAAGCCCTGGAACCTAATTTTTAACTAGGCCGGACACTAGGTCTGAACAGGGCCAAAGCTAGTCAAAAACTATAAAAGGAGCTAGAGAGCTCATTTTTGGGGTTAGATTGTAATAGAAACAAACTTGTAAGAGCTTTTTGAAAAGTAATTGAAGAACTCCATTGATTCTCTCTCTTTGTCTTGCCGTGTGTGCGCGTGTGTGTGTATGTCTGTGCATGTTTGTGTGCTTCTCACTCACGCACTTGTGCCGCCACTTGCTCGAGGTCTTCATACCATCCTCACGTCTTCCTGGATTGACATTAAAGGAGGTGCTACTCATCACTGAGCTACAATTAGGAATTATTTATACAATACAAAAACTTAGGCATTACGTATTGGAAAATAAGTTCAAGTTCTTCATAGATCACCAAGAAGCATTGATGTAGTTAGTCAATAAGCCTTCTAACATAGGGTGATTGATACGTTAATTTCTACTATTACTGAAGTATGATTTTGAAGTAGTAGTAAGGAAAAAAGGTCCCACCTTAGAGCAGATCATCTTTCACGACTTACTATTGGAGAAGCCACTCAAGGGATAGCAGATGAACTACCAGATGCATATATGTTTAATCTTGAGGTAGTACCTGAATGGGCTAAACCGATTGTTATTTTGACATTTAGACCAAAGAACCCTAAGATTAAGATCAAAGAATGAGAGATCATCAAGTCACAAAGATATCAGATACTAGTAGAAAGTGTGCATAAATAAGATAATCAAAGAATTCTTTCTTGTTGCATAGAGGAATTCAAACATGAGAAATGGTTGCAAATAGCAAATATAGGTGCATTAGAACAACATCATTTGAGACAACATACCTTGAAGAGGCTCCATAGATTAGGAGTGTACTCATCTTCTATGAAGCATATGTCTATAGACTATGCAAGGAATCCCCACTCTGTTGTGAAAGACCACGCGTGGAGAATGCCACTTTATACAATGTGCCTCTAACACCTGAATGGAGTGAACCAATGATGACCTACCTAAGGACGAACACATTCCCTCAAGGAATGACTTTAGCAAGACAACGAAGTCTAGAGCAAGAAGCTCAAGACTACACATTGATGGGTAATAATCTATACAAAAGAGGTTGAGATGGATATCTGAGATAATGTTTTCATGAGAGTAATTATTTAAGCATATTAGAGACTACACACCATGGTGTTGTAGGAGTTCATTTTGGCCCTCATAGAATAATGAAGCCATATTATGCACATGATTATGGTGGCCCACTCTTCACATGGATATGCATACAGACGTAAAGAGATGTGATGTATGCCAAAGAGCTCAAATTTCCCACTCACAGAGATGAAATGCCACTAAAAACCATGACGGGAGGACGTGCATTCTTTAAGTGGGGTATATATTTTGTAGGACCCATTAAACCCCCTACTAAAGTCACTCATGCTGAATACATCATAGTAGTGATGAATTATCTCACCAAATGGGTAGCAGCTTGCTCTCCTACTCTGCAATGGAAACCTTGCCCCACTAAGCTAGTTTTGGGGATTCCATGATCCTAGAGCTTGTTGAATACTTCCAAGTACATGGGCTCCTTCCTTTTGTGCAGCTCCCATGGAACACAATCCCTTCTTATCCCTATATCGACACCCTTGTCCGAGCAATTTCTGACTATCGTGTATCATCCTCCACCTGATATGTCATAGCACTGTGGCTCACTACCATTCTAATAGTAGAAACCATCACCTACAAGCTACATGTTTCCAAGATGGGCTGCACTGAAGCCACCCCTCTATCACTCACCACCATGAATGCCCTCTTCCCCTAATGCTCCTCAAATAAATATGCCATCATGCGCCAATGACCACCAAAAAGTATGGCCTTCAACGTTTTGGTGGTTACTCTTAACCTGCAGAAACGATCTTATGGTGTTTCTCACCCTAGGTACTATGTGATCTACTTTGCAGCCATAGAGACCATCAATTGGGCAACGTTCTAATTCCATTGTATCCATAAGGAATGCCAAATGGTTATGAAGCAGTTAGGAAAAGGCAAAAAGTTCCTCACACCCAACTCCCCCATATTTTCTCTCTCCTTTTGCCTGACCCTCTATTCATTGTGCCTGAAGACCTCATTCTTCATCCCCCACTCTCTAGTGTGTCTTCTCACATGGAGGATGATGAAGATGAATCCATTATGCTCTAGTTCCCTCATTCTAAGCATCACCACATGGATGTTCTTCATAGCTTGTCTTCAGAGATGGAGGATGCACAGATTACAATCACTTCCAAGGAGACTTTGATAGTATCAGGGGTTGTCAAAATATTCTGTTTAATTGCCTCAGTCTTGGCACCAACCCTTCTAGTCCCCACAAGTCCAAAGAGTCCAACATCAATGGAGGTAGATGATGGTGCTATCTTGGTTGAGAGTCTCTCCATTACTTTCCTTATCACTTCTATTGTAACTGCTCTCCTTGACCACATCATGGAGTTGGCAAACTCTGAGTCTACTCTCTAGAATCAAAAGTCCCAAGAATATATTGTTCCTCTTATCCCAAACATTCCTACTATTCCATCTCCCCCCATCAAATCCTCGGAGGCCTGTCCCATTCCTGAGCCAATCGATGACATAACAATGCCCGATTCCCCTAATTATTCTCCTACACTCTCAATCATGATCAACCAAACCTTGAAGACCTCACGGTCTCAAACATTGAATTTTGACACTCCCCATTGGTTGTTTTCTTTAGTTGGGTATTCGTTCCCACCTCACGGTAGATGATCTACAAAAGGTCATGTAGTATCTAGTATAGGTTGATACCTAGATCCAATCCTGCATCTATTATAAGAAAGCCATGATTTAGAAGGCCTTCCAAGAAAAGTTGGATGTTGTTGAAGATGATCTCTCACACTTGTACATTGAAATTATGCGCTATTAGGTTGAAGAGTTAAGATTGCAGTAGCAAATTAAAAAAAGAGATTGAAATGGATGCATTACAGACGGAATTGATAGAAAAACATGATGCTTTAACTAAAGTGAGTTCTATGTTGGAGGAACAATGTGCAAAGAATGATTTGTTGGAGGTGACTTGTACCACCCTTACCTCTACTGCACATTTTATGGATGCTCAGCTTGAACACGTTAAGGCTAAACTTTTTTTATACCAATAATGAATTGCACAACACAGCTAGCAAGTATGTCAAATTATGTAAGGATTTAGAAGCTACACAATGCGAGCGATAATCATTTTTCAAAATGATTGAGTGCCAAGCTTCGTAGATACAACAGTTGGAAGAACTCGTCGTTGATCATGCCACGAAGATGAAACTGATTGAAGTTGCTGCTATGGGGGTGCAAATGGAGACCACTAGGTGGATCAATTTTGGCTTTCTATAGGTCTGTCTATGTGACTATGCACAAGGTTTTTGTTGTCTCATTTTAGGATGTGAGAAGTGAAATCAAAGCTAAATGAGGTGATTATCTATATGCTAATGGCCTATGGAGTGCATATGGTAAAAGTAACCTAACTAAATGTAGGAAGTGAGCGTACTTATAATTGTTCCACAGGAAGTAACTATTCACAAATAAGAGAGTCAATTGTTTCTTCATTTACTAGAATATTCATAGGTATAGACAACAAATAAGTAGAAATAAAGATATAAGTCAAAGATTGATATACATGTATATTTTGAGTTTGATTTGAAACTCTTCTAAAAGATGTATTTGGTTTAGAGGAAGAACTTACATCCATGAATATGAAATTAATGAAAAACTAGTAAAGTAAATCTTATACAAGTTATATGATCATATCAAAGTTCTCAAGACAATTTCAAGTTCTAATGTACTTCGTCCACAAAGGGAAGATAGATGAAAAGAATCAAATTTCTGTAGCTCCAATGTTGGCAAACACAGTGTCTCTTTCCACCTTTCCATCCACTTCATAATGCTCATCAAATATTTAAGGTGCTTGTCAATGCTCTACATAAAGAACATTAGAAAACAAACATAAGTATTTTTATATGAAATAAATCACACATTTCTTTATTACTATTTTCTTTCAATACCTCCCGCATGCATAATACCTACTTGCATATGCACATAATACTTACTCACATGTATAGTTAGTATTACTCATCCATTTGCATAATAATACTTACTTATATGCATGTTCAATACTCATTCATATGCATGCTTAGTACTTATGCATGTTTACATTCACTCACATGCATTTTTAGACTCATTCAATGATACATGCTTAATATTCATAGTATATGCTTATATGCACACAATCAACCACTTATATGCATTCAACACTCATTTTTGCATGGAGTTTTTAGCAACACACAAACTCATGCATATGCACAATCCAGTACTCTCACACAACTAAATACATACTCATCAATCTATGCATGGATCCAGACTTAAGAAAATTCTCATAGACACTCAAATGTATAAATTCACATGCACACACATATACAAGTTTACCTTCATGCTTGTAATGTCACATGTACACATATAATCATGCATACTCATAGAAATGCTCATACACTAAACACACAAACGATGATGGCACATTTACTTCTTCTACAACTTCTTCTTTGCACACAACAATCATTTGAATGTGGGGCCCAGATGAAGATGCGTGGCTCTTAGGGCAGCAAGTAGTATAATGGTCCCTAGCCTCTGGTTAGTTCCTGCAAGGAGGGGCATTTTCTAGCAGAGTGCACCTACTTTGGTAATGCCCACATTCTCCACATCTGAAACAAATAATAGGCCGCCTTGGCCCATTTCCAAAGTTATCTCTATGTGTAGGGTTGTAATTATTACCTTGATTGGGTGTTGGTGTCATTACATTGGTTGGTGGTAGGGATCCTCCTTGTGTCCAATAAGGTTGCGCATGCATCCCTTTTGATTGACATTCATGGGCCACATGAGGAGCTTTCGTGCATAGTTGGCAAGTTACACTTAGCAATGGACATTCACTTACCACATGACCCTGATTGCTACACATGGTACACCATAGTCCACTATTGATGCCACCTCCCTTGAGTTCCTGTAACTCTTGTCGGAGTTGAGCCCGCTCTTCTGCTTGTGCTTCCTCTTCCTTTTGTAGCTTCAATGCTTCAATTTCATGCCTTTACTAAGTTACAACACTCTCCTCCTCTTTGTAGGGCTTATTCCTTTTTAAGCTCTCAAGATCTTTCCTCAGCTGAATTACTGGGTCTTCAGCTTTTGCAGGATATGACAAAATGGAAGAGCTTGCCCCATACGGTTGTCTAATTTGCTCCAATCTTGTAGCTATATTGATAAATTCTTCTATTGTTGCTGTCGGTAAAACTTAATCCTTTATTTTACATTGTGTTGATATGGGAAGCTAGCCCCTTCTTGATAGAAAAATCATGGGGAGGGCCTTCTAGTTTGGCCATTAATGCCTTAGCTCTCTTAACAAATTCTGGGAAGGTCCCCCCACGACCTAGTCTTATATTTTCTAATTCTTCAATAATGTTTTCACTTGTATTACCTTCCTAGAACTATGTTCTAAATGATTCCTTCATCAAATCCCATGTGATGAAATGGTTGTCGGTGAACTCACTAAGCCATTTGTTTGCTTGCCCTTCTAATATTGTAGGGAAAACAATAAAAAATGTGTCTTCTCTTCCCATCAGACCCCTTGTTCTACATAAGGCTAAGAATCTCCTAATGTGCTCATTTGGGTCTTCTTGTGCTAGCCCTCTGAAGGATGGAAATTTGATATTCAATCTAGAAAGTAAAGTTTCCAAATCTACCTAGGCTGCCATATTTTTACTGATGATGTCGATGAGCATGGGCGAGTTGATCTTCGAATAACCTTGCTTCTTATTGCTTCACAAGTGACCCTCAAGCTTTTAGACCCGGTTGTGGTCATGAGTTGTTCATAGTCCTCTTAGTTTAAGAGAATTCCAGTGGAAGAAAGATTACCTCTTAAGTCAGTATAGCTCTTTCGATACCCTTGAACTCTTCTACACTTTGCAGTTCACTTCTCCTATGTTCAAATCTCCTTGTGGTCCCACCGGGTGTACCAAATTTTGTTGGGGGATTCTTGTGTAGAAAGGGATTTGAGTGTTTATAGGAGAAGGGAGAAAGATAAGAAGAAAGATATAGACACCAAAAGCTTCTCTAGATTGATTATAAGGAGAAAAGTAAAATGATAATGTACAGTACAATCCTAATGCTCTCTGTGCAAAATCCCAAAGAGTGCACAATCAACAAAGTTACAAAATACCCAAGGTTCTTGCTATCACCGAGCTGCTCTGCACCAGACCTCCACCTTCTCTAAGAGCTTGCACTTGTGCACACCTTGCACTCAAGCTTCCCATAGGGGAGGGATGGACACCTTCTGTCGACATGCACACAACTTCAATGGGACCTTGTGACCTTTGATTGCATAGCTTAGTACGTTTTTACACACTTCTAAGTCACTCTTCTTGCACACCTTGCACTTTACTTCTCTATGTCGCACACTCACTGTATGTCTCTTGCTCCTCTCTTAGTGTAGACTATCTCACCTTGCTTAGTCTAACCAAGAATAATACCTTGCCTTGATTTGAGTGTCATTTCACATACACTCCTAACTTTTAGAGTATCTTGCTGCTCACTTTTATGTCCCAACATTGTCTCCAAATGTGGGTAGCCAATGAATCCCTGTTTTGTCTTGTAGTGACTTTAGACTTAAACAAAAATTTTAATTGGGGGGCCATACTTTCACTTCTGTGTACGCTGCCCCTTCACATACCTTTGTTGGAGCAAACCAATCACAAATTGGTGATTATACAGATCTTGGAGAATGCTTATGGTCAGAATGAAACAAAGAAAGACACTTGTAAAGTGAAGAAGAATTCACGATGATGTCTTGTACACATATGTACATATAAGTGAAGAATCTTGTAAGCTAAGTATAGTTAAACCCTTAGGATGATAAGGAGTAGAGTCATAGACGCGAGATGAGTCTAAAGTCGTGTATATATAAGATAATTATGACAAGAAATGTATGAGAAAAAGTAATAGAGTCATTTTGTAGATGACAATTTTCAGGAAGATGTGTAGAGAGTTTTTTCCCAGAAACTAGTGACGGGTTTTTCTCTGAGTGCTCTCTGTCTGATCATGTGGATCAGAAATCCTTTTGTACACATCTAATTGAGAAGCTAATGAAGCTATGTCTAGAGTTTCAGAATCTAATTCCTCTCCTACTGTGAGAATGATCATTAGGAACATTCATATGTAGAATGTGAGAACTGAAGCCTGAAAGTAGCGCACTTTTCCGTCTCAGTATTTTGATCAGATTTGAGTGTATACTGTAAAGTTTTTGATGAGTGAGCACTTAAAATTTAAGTTAGAAGATAAGGAAGCTATGGCTAAAAGCATTTAGCAAAACGGGTTTCAGATTGGGAGAAATTAAGTTAAGAAGTTGGCTATGTCGAAGGCGCAACTTCTGAGAGTCATTTTCTGACATGTATTTGATCTTAATGATCAAATTAATTTTTTGGTGATTAGTTTTGAGAACTAATGACTAGTATGATTGCGCAAAGGTATTGCTAATACTTGTGCATCATTTACTTGAAGAAATTTGAAGATTTGTGCAGGTAAAGAAGTTGATATCTGAAGCAGACTTTCAGAAGTTGACACTTCTTCACTCAGAGAAGTGTTGCTTGAAGTTTTGGTAAAGAAGAACATTGTTTGTGTAAAGTTTGGTTTATAACTGACATAGAAGTGTTCTTAAGTCAGTATAGATCAAACCTTTGGAGATTAAGAGGTCTCCAACAGTGGTATCAGAGCTAAAGGTGAAGTACAAGAGAAGAAAAGATAATTGAAGTTCCGACTGGTGCAGATATTGAAGATCTTCCAAATCAAAGGAGAACAAGGACAAATTATTGAAGATAACTTGCAGAAGTTCATAGTACAAGTTCAAAAGAATCAAGAAGGACAAAGACTATATCAAAGGTACACTTTCTCCTCATAAACCATAGTAATTCCAGATACAGAAAGTCAAGGATGGGAGAAAGCTTGCAGATTGATAAGCTAGATAGGGAGAACTATCCAGCATGGTCCATGAGGATGGAAGCACACCTCATGAGCAAAGACCTTATAGCATTTATTACAGGAGATGAAGAAAAACCTGAATTTGCAGATCCTAGTATTCCTACTAGGGAAGAGCTTGCAATGTTGAAGACTTGGATGAGAAAGGATGCTCAAGCAAGGAGTATCATCTACATGGCTGTAAATGATTACCTTTTACCTCACATCAGAGGTTTGGAAAGTGCTACAGATGTTTGGAATGCCTTGGAAGAGCATTTCCAAAATACAACTAAGTCAAGGAAGTCCTCACTATGGGCTGAGTTCACAACCTTCAAGAAGAAGAGCTCACAATCAATTTCAGATTATGTGGCAAGGATGAAGGATATTGCAGATAGCTTGGGAGCAGTGGATGAAGACATTGAAGAGGAAAAGTTGGTAAGACAAATACTTACAGGTTTAAGAGGTGATGAGAAGTGGAAGCCTTTTATATTGTCCATAGAATTGTCACTTGATCACTTTACTCCTGATCTTAATCAATTGCTAGGACACATGCTAACCTTTGAGCAGGATCTTAAAGGAGACAATGATAGAAGTACAAGTCAAGCTATGTATTCCAAGGACAAGAAAAAGAATGGCAAGGGAAAGCAATCAAATGATGATGAAGGGAATTCAAATCAAGCTAACTTCACAAAAGGAAAGATGAATTTCAGAGGTAAAGGAAGAGGAGGTAAGAACAAAGATAATGTTAAAGCTTGTTGGATTTGTGGCAGAACAAATCATTTGGCAAATGATTGTTGGTATAACAATCAAAATGGAGGAAACAATAATCAGAATTATAGTCAAAGAGGTAGAGGAGGCAGAAACCAAAGAGGCAATTTCAGAGGAAGAGGAGGTAGGACATCATATGGTAGAGGAGGTGGAAGAAAGTTCCAATCTCAGTCCTACAACAATAATTATTACAATTATGCATCAGATCAGAAGGATGACATGACTCTTATCTTGAATGCAACTCATGAATCAATGGGAGAAGATCAAAGAGTGTTTTATATTGACTCAGGGTGCAGCAATCATCTGAGTGGGAATCTATCTTTGATGACTTATATGGAAGCAAGGGTGAATGGACATACAGTTCAGACAGGTGACAATACCAAACATAAAGTGGAGAGCATTGGATCAGTGAAGACAAAGAGTGGAAGTACACTTCTGAGCAAGGTACTTTATGTTCCTACTATTCCTAAAAATCTGATAAGTGTAGGGCAAATTGTGGAGAAAGGATATGAGGTAAGATTCACAAATGATGGTGTCTATGTACAGGATCCAAATCAGGGATATAGAAACATAATTGCAGGGAAAAAGGAAGGAAGATTGTTCACTCTCAAAGTTCAAGGTAATGTGGGACATGCATTATTTACCTATGGAAGTCAAAAGGTATCTGAATTAGACCTATGGCATAAAAGGTTAGGTCATTTCAATGAGAGAGCTATAAAGGAGATGTCAAAGAATCAGGTGGTGCTTGGATTGCCAAACATTGAAGGGCAACATATGGTGTACAAGTGTGAAGCTTGTCAATTAGGTAAAGCACATAAGAGTTCTTATAACAAATCAGGATACAAGCATTCAAATATGCTTGAATTGGTTCATACAGATGTATGGGGTCCCTCAAGGGACTATAGCATAAATGGATCCGATATTATGTGTTGTTTGTTGATGATGCAACCAAGTGGATTACTTTGTATGTAATCAAGGATAAATCAGAAGTTTTCAAGACATTCAAACATTTTCATGCTTATGCAGAAAGGATCACACGGCAAAAGCTCAAGAGGTTAAGATCAGATGGAGGGGGAGAGTATTTCTCTAAAGAGTTTGATGATTATTTGTGGAATGCAGGTATCAAAAGAGAAGTAACTTGCAGGTACTCCCCTCAACAAAATGGAGTAGCAGAAAGGAGGAATAGGACTCTTGTAGAGTTTGCAAGAGCCATGATGAAGGAAAAGAATTGTCCAAATTACTTATGGGCAGAAGCCATTAACACTGCAACATATCTTGTGAATAGGTTGCCTTGCAAAGCTTTGGATGGAGGAACCCCTTATGAAGCATGGTGGGGTAAGAAGCCTAGTCTTGATCATTGTAAAGTATTTGGATGTATTGCATATGCTTATGTTCCTTCACAATTAAGACATAAGCTAGAACCAAAAGCAGAGAAGTATGTGTTTATTGGATATGATGATAGACAGATGGGTTACAGGTTGTGGAGTCCATCCACAAAGCAATTTCTTGTTACTAAAGATGTAACATTTGATGAGCAAAACACATGGTATATAGGATCAACAAATGATTTTGAAGGTGTTGAAGAAATACAAAGAAAAGGAAAGGCAAAGGTAAAAGTGTGTGAAGAAATTGTTGATGAAATTGACTCTAGAAGTAGAGTGCAGGATCATGTAGAAGAAGGGCCAAGATTTGATCCAGAATCAAATGAGGCTGAAACTTCAAGAAGTGCAGAAATCAGAAGATCTACAAGGGAAAGGAAAGAACCTATAAGGTATAGTTATGATACATCTTTCCTAACAACAAAAGATTATGCCTACATTGTGAAGACAGAAGAAGATCCAACCACTTATGAAGAAGCCAAAGGTAAACAGAATTGGGAGAAGGCAATGCAAGAAGAGTATGATGCTCTACTTGAAAATGAAACTTGGGAATTAGTACCAAGACCAAAGAATCAAAAGGTCATTGGATGCAAGTGGGTATATAAAACAAAGAGGTTTGCAGATGGTAAGGTGTCTAGATATAAGGCTAGACTTGTGGTCAAAGGTTATGCCCAAACTTATGGGGTAGATTATGATGAAACTTTTAGTCCTGTTGCTAAGATGTCTACAATTAGGACATTGATTGCTATTGCTGCTTGCAAGGGATGGAAATTATCACAATTGGATGTGAAAAATGCATTTTTAAATGGATACATTGCAGATGAAGTATATATGGAGCAACCAGAAGGTTTCATGGAATCAATTGGATCAGATTATGTGTGTAAGCTCAAGAGAGCTTTATATGGGTTGAAGCAAGCCCCAAGAGCTTGGAATTACAGATTGGTCAAGTTCTTGAATGAATGTGGATTTCAAGCATCAAAGGCAGATAGTAGCTTGCTAGTGAAGGCAAGTGAAAATGGATACATTTACATGTGCATTTATGTTGATGATATTATTGTTACAGGAACAGATGCTCAAGGAATCAATGAACTCAAGAAGCAAATAGAGAAGGAGTTTAAGATAAGTGACTTGGGAAACTTATCTTATTTTCTAGGAATGCAGATTGTGTATACTCAACATGGAGTATATGTTTCACAAGAGAGATATTTGAAGAATCTCCTAATCAAGTTTAACATGGAAGATTGCAAGACCTCAACCACACCATTGGAGGTAAATCATAAATTAAGCAGGTATGGAGGTGAAGAGTTCACTGATATGAAGAAATATCAGAGTTTGGTAGGTAGTTTAATCTATGCTACCTTGACAAGGCCAGATCTATCATATGCAGTAGGTGTGTTGTCACAATTCATGCATTGTCCAAAGAAGACTCATTGGATTGCAGCCCAAAGGGTACTCAGATATATCAAAGGAACCCTAAGTGAAGGTTTGTACTATGGTTTCACTTCTGACACAAGAATCAAAGTGTTTAGTGATGCAGATTGGGCAGGTGACTCAGATGATAGAAGGTCTACTCATGGATATCTCTGTTATGTTGGAGATAAGCTAGTGTCTTGGTGTTCAAGGAAGCAACATACAGTTGCTTTATCATCCACAGAAGCTGAGTATAAGGGAATGGTAGAAGCTGCAAAAGAAGTCATATGGTTGAAGACCTTGATGAAAAGTTTTGAGACTGATCATAGTACTCCAATAATTTTTGGAGACAATATGAGTTCTTTGTATTTGGCAGCTAACCCTGTTTTTCATGCCAGGACTAAGCATATAGAGATTCAGTATCATTTCTTGAGGGAAAAGGTACTTGATAAAGAGATTGAAGTGATGTACACTCCAACAAAAGAACAGGTGGCAGATATGATGACAAAAAGTTTGGATGGACCTAAGCTACAGAGATTTAAGGAGATGGCAGGAGTGAAGAAGAATGGAATAATCACAATTAGTGATTGAGGGGGAGCTGTTGGAGCAAACCAATCACAAATTGGTGATTATACAGATCTTGGAGAATGCTTATGGTCAGAATGAAACAAAGAAAGACACTTGTAAAGTGAAGAAGAATTCAGGATGATGTCTTGTACACATATGTACATATAAGTGAAGAATCTTGTAAGCTAAGTATAGTTAAACCCTTAGGATGATAAGGAGTAGAGTCATAGACGCGAGATGAGTCTAAAGTCGTGTATATATAAGATAATTATGACAAGAAATGTATGAGAAAAAGTAATAGAGTCATTTTGTAGATGACAATTTTCAGGAAGATGTGTAGAGAGTTTTTTCCCAGAAAATAGCGACGGGTTTTTCTCTGAGTGCTCTCTGTCTGATCATGTGGATCAGAAATCCTTTTGTACACATCTAATTGAGAAGCTAATGAAGCTATGTCTAGAGTTTCAGAATCTAATTCCTCTCCTACTGTGAGAATGATCATTAGGAACATTCATATGTAGAATGTGAGAACTGAAGCCTGAAAGTAGCGCACTTTTCCGTCTCAGTATTTTGATCAGATCTGAGTGTATACTGTAAAGTTTTTGATGAGTGAGCACTTAAAATTTAAGTTAGAAGATAAGGAAGCTATGGCTAAAAGCATTTAGCAAAACGGGTTTCAGATTGGGAGAAATTAAGTTAAGAAGTTGGCTATGTCGAAGGCGCAACTTCTGAGAGTCATTTTCTGACATGTATTTGATCTTAATGATCAAATTAAACTTTTGGTGATTAGTTTTGAGAACTAATGACTAGTATGATTGCGCAAAGGTATTGCTAATACTTGTGCATCATTTACTTGAAGAAATTTGAAGATTTGTGCAGGTAAAGAAGTTGATATCTGAAGCAGACTTTCTGAAGTTGACACTTCTTCACTCAGAGAAGTGTTGCTTGAAGTTTTGGTAAAAAAGAACATTGTTTGTGTAAAGTTTGGTTTATAACTGACATAGAAGTGTTCTTAAGTCAGTATAGATCAAACCTTTGGAGATTAAGAGGTCTCCAACAACCTTCACATTTTTTCCTTTTAATTCCTCAATTTTGCACCTAAGAGAGGGTTCACCTGAACCTTCCAGACACTTTGAACCTTAGAGAAATTATAGAAAGACACTTTGCAACCTGCATCCAACCTTCTACAAATATAACCTTTGTGAACAATTAATTGTGCTCTACTTGTGCACCTTGACACCCGAACTTTGAATGCTTTGACTTTACCCATGTTGACTTTGACCTTGAGCATCTTGACTTTGATCACTTTGGCTTTGACCCTTTGATTTTGACTACAATTGACTTTGACCAATATGACTTTTATGCGCTCAACACATTATCATTATTTGTGGAATATGAGGAATTAAATCACAAGCTCAATATCTATATTTGGCCCCCAATTATAGCTCGAGCTTGAAATCAACATGATAATATTGTATGACAATGTGAATTTTCTTATATGTTTAACATGCTGATACAAAGCCCATGTAATCTCCTTGATAAATCTGAAATATTTCATCCCATATGCCAAAAAATTCCATGAATCCACCACTTATACCCATCACTAAACTAACTAAAAAACAATGAATGAGGCTCATCCATATTTCGATTCTCTCTCTCTCTCTCTCTCTCTCTCTCTCTCTCTCTCTCTCTCTTTATCGGTCACTCATAGCATAAGTAACCATCGAGAGGAGGGTGAGAAGAAGGAGCAAGTTATTTTTTTTTTCTCTCTCTCTCTCTCTATTTCTCTCTCCATCTCTATCTCCTTCTCTCTATCTCTCTCTCCCTCTCTCTCTATCAGATTGTGCTCAGGTTTGTGGTCAAACTTTCTCTTCATCTCCCTCTATGTGTGTGTGTGTTCATCATATTGTAGCATCAACATCGATCAAGAGGAGGGGGAGAAGAAGGAGCAAGTTCTTTTCGTCTCCCTTTTTCTCTCCATGTGTTGCACATTGTGTCATCAATAGCACCCAGGAAAGGGGGAAGGAGCAGCTTCAAAAATTCTCTCTCTCTCTCTCTCTCTCTCTCTCTCTCCAAATCTATTCGATCTTGCATCCACATTCAAGAGGAGGGGAGCCTTTATTCTCTCTCTCTCTCTCTCTATCTATCTATATCTCTCTCTGTACCTCCCCCTTTGTCTCTATGTGTAGCGCTCTAAAACTGAAAGGAGGTCTTCTATTTTTCCTTCTCTCTCTCTCTCTCTCTCTCTCTCTCTCTCTCTCTCTCCCTCTATGTTAAATCGTGCAATAGCCCTCTTTGGTATCTATAGCCTAGAGGGGAATTTGATTTCTAAGATAGATAGATAGATAGATAGATAGATAGATAGATAGATAGATAGATACATAGATAGATAGTGGATAGATAGATAGATAGATAGATAGATAGATAGATGGATAGATAGATAGATAGATAGATAGATAGATAGACAGATAGATAGACAGATAGATAGACAGACAGATAGATAGATAGATAGATAGATAGATAGATAGATAGATAGATAGATAGATAGATAGATAGATAGATAGATAGATAGATAGATAGATAGATAGATGGATAGGTAGATAGATAGATAGATAGATAGATAGATAGATAGATAGATAGATAGATAGATAGATAGATGGATAGGTAGATAGATAGATAGATGGATAGATAGAAAGATAGATAGATAGATAGATAGATAGATAGATAGATAGATAGATAGATAGATAGATAGATAGATAGATAGATAGATAGATTGATTGATTGATTGATTGATTGATTGATTGAAAGATAGATAGATAGATAGATACATAGATAGATAGATAGATAGATAGATAGATAGATAGATAGATAGATAGATAGATAGATAGATAGATAGATAGATAGATAGATAGATACATAGATAGATAGATCAATAGATCGATAGATGTAGATCGATAGATCGATATGTTAAAAATAAGGAAGTAAGCTCGTATATATTTTTGCAAAAAGGATTTTCTTCAAGTAAAAGGAAAATACAAAAATGAAAAATAGAAGCATTTACTTCAGCAAGTAGTGGAGGCCAAAAGAGAATCAAATCCAAAAAACTGAATTGTAAGAGGAGTGGCTATCCAAAGTAGTGGAGAAATGATGGAGAAGAGCTCTCAAACTCATCATGAGAGTTTTTGGTCATTTGGCTATAAAAGAAGCAAGGTAGGACACTCAAGTAGAGAGGAAGAAGGCGTGGAAGCCCCCTTGTAGCTACTTCATTTGTTTTGAGTCATTTCGTTCAGTTCACTCTCATAGAGTATGTCCAGCCGCACACCCATTTTTGGGTAGTCTACTTGTAAGAGTCATATCTCTCAGTATATGTATCCGATTTTAGTGTTTAAACATTCGTTGGAAAGCTTATCTTGAGTACTTCCTCTCTCTAGAACATTTTTATGAAATTCTTTATGTTCTGTGAGTTATTCAGGTTTTAGTGAAGTCCAATTTTCAACCTAACTGAGTGGACAGGTAGTCTGTTTTGAATCAAATACTTGCCAACTCAAATCTACTCCAAATTGAGTGTTTGATATCTCATTTGAAAGCTCTAGCTGTCTCGTTTGAGTGACCAAAGTTTCAAGTTCATTGGATATTTCAATTGGTACCAGTTTTCATTTGAATGTTCTATTGTTGGCAAGAGTCTTGATCCTGAGAAGGTCTTCTACACTTTCCGCTGCGATTAGGAGAGGAATTCTCCAACAATTGGTATCAGAGCATTGGATTTTGAAGAGGCAAAGCATTCGAAATGAATTGAAGCGAAGGAGAAGCTACAAATCAAGGGGGAGCTTCGTAAAGTCAAGGAAGAGCGCTACACAATACTTGAGGTAAACTTCAATCTTGGAAGTTTTCAATGGCTGATTTAGGACAACAAGTTGAGAAGTTAGACAAAGATAATTTTCAGTCTTGGAGGTATAGAATGATAAATTACCTTAAAGGTAAAGGTTTATGAAGTCTAGTTAGTGGAGATGATCCACAACCGGTGGACCTTGAAGATCCCAACATTACTCTGACACAAAGGAGACAATTTGCTAATTGGGAAGAGAGGAATCGAAGGGTGATGTTCCTCATCTCACAAGTTATTTCTAACACTATGATTGGTCATGTGCAAAGCTTAGAAACAGCCAAGAAAGTTTGGGAAGCATTGGAGAAGGTGTATGCTACCTCAACAAGGTCTCGGAGGATGCAACTCAAGAACGAGCTCAACAACATGAAGAAAAGCTCAAACCAAAGCATTAGTGAGTATACATTGAGGATCAAGGAGCTTCGAGATCAGCTAGCATCAGTTGGATGCAAGATAGAAGAGGAAGACATCGTCCAAATAGCCCTCAATGGCTTGAGGAGTGAAGAAAAGTGGAAGCCCCTCATCACAAACATCCTTTATAGAGATCCTCTACCAACATTCGATGAGATTATACCAAATCTTGTGGCTGAAGAGGTAGCTCAACAAGGAGAAGGCAACAAAGGTAAGGACAGCCATAGTCAAATGTTATATGCAGGAAGAGGTAGAGGAAGGAACTCAAGAGGAGGCTCGAGAGGAAGAGGAAGAAGCTACAACAACACAAATTTCAGCCAACACAACTCGGAGGACAACAAGGACAACTCAAATGACAACACACATGGAAGAGGTCGAGGAAGAAATAGAGGAAGAGGTCGAGGTTCATACAATCCTCATAAAGGTATAACATGTTATCATTGTGGTAGACTAGGACATTATGCAAATGATTGTTGGCAAAAGAATGGAAGGCTGAATGGAGGCAACCAAAGGAGCCAAAATAACTATGCGAGTACATCAAGTGAAGGAGACAAGCAAACCATGCTTGCCATGAAGCATGATTACAACAACTCGAGAAGTGATGACAAAAAATGGTTCATAGATTCAGGTTGCATCAATGAAAAAGGCTGCTTTATAAAGAATCCAAAAGAAGGATTCAAGGTCATTGCTCAAGGAAGGAAAGAAGGTAGGATGTTCACCTTGGACATTCAACAACCACATGGAAAGGTGATCTATATTCAGTTTGGAAACAAGAGGATTGCTGAAATTGATTTGTGGCACAAAAGCTTTGGACATATCAACATTCCCAAGCTCAAGGACATGAGCAACCATGAAGTGGTAAGAGGTCTTCCAAGATTCAATGATGCTGGACTACATGAGTTTTGTGAAGCATGCCAACTAGGAAAGCAAACTCGACAACCATTCAAGAAGAGCAACTATGTGGCAAGGAATGTCCTCGACTTGATACACACGGATGTATGGGGACCATCACAACAACCATCAGTGGCTGGTAATAGATATTTTGTCACTTTTATCGATGATCATTCAAGAAAAGTATGGATGTTTTGCATAAAACAAAAATCAGATGTGTTCTCCATGTTCAAGAGATTTAAAGCACAGGTAGAAAAGGAAACAGGACGCTACATAAAGAGCTTGAGGTCCGATGGAGGAGGAGATTATTTCTCCAAAGAATTTTCAGATTTCCTTTATGAAAATGGCATCCAGAGACAATTTACATGTAGGTACACACCTCAACAAAATGGAATAGCTGAAAGGAAAAATCGGGATATCACAGAAGTTGCAAGATGCATGCTCAACGAGATGAAGATGCCACTAAACTATTGGGCTGAAGCAACTAGTACGGCCGTTTATTTGATGAACAAGTGCACAACGGCTGGAGTGCATAATCTAACTCCCGAAGAGGTTTATTCCGGTAAGAAACCTGACCTTACACATCTCAAAGTTTTTGGATGTGTGTGTTATGTTCACATCCCTCAAGAACTAAGGACAAAGATGGAGGCAAAGTCAGAAAAATGTATTTTCATTGGATATTCATCGGAGCAAAAGGGATACAGGTGCTACAATCCGGTGACAAAGGAGCTACGAGTCTCACGAGATGTGGTATTTGATGAGCTAAGACCATGGTTTGGAGACAAAGGGAAAGAAAAGATTCTTGAAGAAGATTGCGAAGATGATGGAGGTGCTGTCCAAGAAGAATTTCAGCAAACAAGCACTCAAATGTCAGGTCCAGAAGCTTCTACATCACTTGGAGAAAGCTCAACATGGAAGGGGAGGCTAAGGAGTCATTCCTCTTCACCAACATCAGCCTATGAAAGATCCAAAGCTGAAAGTGCTGCCCAAAATAGTGATTCAAATGCAAGTGAAGAAGAGTATGAAGAGGTGATCACACCAAAGGTAAAGTTGAACTGGTTGAAGAAGCAATGTTCAAAAGGAAATGAAAGGAGATCTTCAAGAGCAAGGTATCCAATTGAAAGGCTGAGCTATGATAGTTTTATTGCAAAGCATTTTGCATATATGACATAGGTGATCAAAGACAAAGAATCGGATGCATATGAAGAAGCATGTACACAAAAAGAATGGCAAGAAGCTATGCAAGAAGAGATGAAAGCTCTCAAGGACAATCACACATGGGAGCTAGTTCCAAAGGCTGAAGGTACGAAGATTGTTCCAAATAAATGGGTGTTTAAAATAAAGAGAAATGCTGATGGTTCTCTAGCAAGGCATAAAGCTAGACTGGTAGCAAAAGGATTCAAGCAAACTCACGGCATCGATTATGAAGAGACTTTCAGCTCGATTGCAAAGATGGGAACAATTAGAACCTTGATTGGAGTGAGTGCAGCAAGGAGATGGCCATTGTACCAACTTGACATAAAAAATGCTTTTCTCAATGGTGAACTTCAAGAAGAGGTATACATGAGTCAACCGATTGGATTTGAAGACAAAAAGCATCCAAATTTTGTTTGTAGATTGAAGAAAGCCTTGTATGGGCTGAAGCAAGCACCACGTGCTTGGAATCAAAGATTGGTCGAGTACCTCACAAGGCATGGGTATAGTCCAAATAATGCAGATCCCTCTCTCTACATGAAGAAAGAAGAAGGCAAGCAGGTATATATTTGCATATACGTTGATGATCTCATCATAACAAGAAGTAATGTTACAGGAATACAAGAGATAAAAAGAAAAGTCGGTAAGGAGTTTAAAATTTCAGATCTTGGTGAGCTAAAATACTTTTTAGGCATTGAGATACTCTATGGGAAAGATGGCATTTAGTTGATGCAAAGAAAGTACCTGTTGGATGTTCTTTTCAGATTTGGAATGAGTGAATGCAAACCACTCACTCAACCTATGGACACAAATGTGAAGCTATGCTCAAATGATGGAGAGAAGTTACATGATGTAACTACATACAGGACTATTATAGGTTCATTGATCTATGCTTTAATCACAAGACCAGATTTGTGTTATATTGTTGGAGTTCTTTCTCAATTTATGCAAGCTCCTACAAGTGAACATTTAAATTCAGCCAAACGAGTGCTAAGATATGTGAAGCACACTGTCAATCATGCATTGTTTTATAGATATGATGAAGAATTGCAAGTAAAGGGCTTCAGTGATGCTTATTGGGCTGGTTCGAAGGAAGATAGAAGATCCACCTCAGGTTATGTGTTTATAATAGGTAGCAAACCTATCACATGGAGCTCAAAGAAGCAACCTATTGTTGCACTATCATCTACAGAAGCTGAATATAGAGGTCTAGCCTTTGCAACTTGTGAAGCCATGTGGATTAAGAAGCTCTTGGCTGATCTTGATGTGAAGGTGGAGACCATTCCAATTTATGGTGACAACATGTTAAGCATTCACTTGACAAACAATCCAATGTTTCATGCACGAAGCAAGCACATAGAAGTGCATTATCATTATGTTCGAGAAAAAGTTTTGAGCAAGTATGTGGATATAAAGTTCATTGGAACTAATGACCAGGTTGTAGACATGCTTACAAAGTCCCTAGATGCTTCTAAGCTATAGAGGTTCAAGGACGACATCAACTTACAGGATATGGCTGAAGGTGCAAGCTCACATGTGAGCTTGAGGGGGAGTGTTAAAAATAAAGAAGTAAGCTCATATATATTTTTGCAAAAAGGATTTTCTTCGAGTAGAAGGAAAATACAAAAATGAAAAATAGAAGCATTTACTTCAGCAAGTAGTGGAGGCCAAAAGAGAATCAAATCCAAAAAACTGAACTGTAAGAGGAGTGGCTGTTGAAAGTAGTGGAGAAATGATGGAGAAGAGCTCTTAAACTCATCATGAGAGTTTTTGGTCATTTGGCTATAAAAGAAGCAATGTAGGACACTCAAGTAGAGAGGAAGAAGGCGTGGAAGCCCCCTTGTAGCTACTTCATTTGTTTTGAGTCATTTCGTTCAGTTCACTCTCATAGAGTATGTCCAACCGCACACCCATTTTTGGGTAGTCTACTTGTCAGAGTCATATCTCTCAATATATATATCCGCTTTTACTGTTTAAACATTTGTTGGAAAGCTTATCTTGAGTACTTCCTCTATCTAGAACAGTTTTATGAAATTCTTTATGGTCTGTAAGTTATTTAGGTTTAAATGAAGTCCACTTTTCAGCCTAATTGAGTGGACATGTTGTCTATTTTGAATCAAATAGTTGCCAACTCAAATCTACTCCAAATTGAGTGTTTGATATCTCATTTAAAAGCTCCAGGTGTCTAGTTTGAGTGACCAAAGTTTCAAGTTCATTGGGTATTTTAATTGGTACCAGTTTTCATTTGAATGTTCTGCTGTTGGCAAGATTCTTGATCCTGAGAAGGTCTTCTACACTTTCCACTGCGATTAGGAGAGGAATTCTCCAACACGATAGATAGATAGATAAATAGATAGATAAATGATAGATAGATAGATAGATAGATAGATAGATATATAGATAGATAG